>CAIGQQ010032164.1:4289684-4314748 GCA_903798035.1 Danio albolineatus
ATAATATAATATAATATAATATAATATAATATAATATAATATAATATTATTTAATTTAATTTAATTTAATTTAATTATTTAATATAATATAATATAATATAATATAATAAAATATAATATAATATAATATAATATAATATAATTTAATTTAATTTAATTTAATTTAATTTAATTTAATTTAATTTATTATAATATAATATAATATAATATTCTAAAATGTTGTAGTAATAAGAAAGCATCCAAGCAATCTTGATGAGCATTTCTTTCAAAAACACCTTAAAACTCACAATTATGACACTAATTATATGATCTGATATGATGATATTATTTTTCTCCTTTATTAAAAAAAAAAATTAAATTAATTTCGCTGGTATTAGTCAACAAACAAAACGACCTCAGACATTTACAGTCAAATATTTGTATCAACCACTGATAAACCCAAATCCATTGACCACTAAGACTACATTCTCAATCCAGACAGTGTGAACTCTAAATTAGAGAATATGGTTTGAATAACTTGATGAAGAAAACAAAAAATGAGCCTCAGATCTGAATATCTAGCTTTAGATCTCCTTTTTTGATCTCTGATTTATCTGACACGCACAGCCTGTTTTAAACCCATCAGCTGTGTTGCATTAACAGGCACATGAGGCTTAAACACACACATCTAAATGTACAAACATGCATAAAAAAACCTGCCATATCTGCGCAGTCATATGCGAAGACACCGAGAAACAAACCCATGCAGGATGTTCCTTCACAAACACAGCTGTGAGAAGAGGTCAGGTGTGTGTGTGAGTGTGTGTGTGTTTGTGGGTTTTTATACTGTACTAAGGCAGTGTGTGGTCACTTGATGTATGTGGTGAGTGTATATTTGAGTGTGGGCGTTTATATTGGAGGGTGAAAGGGAGTACGAGAGATATCGAAACTTCCTGTAGGGTGTAAACGAGTTGTGTCTTGTTTCCGGAAATAATCCATTCGCCTCTAAACACAGGAAGGTGGACAGGCTAAATAAGTCATATCACACACACTAAAGCACAGGCCGGCCTCTTCTATTAGGTTTGTCTCCTGTCAGAATTTTCTGTGATGTGCTATATCTATAATACCTCAAAGATAGATAGTGTTGGTATATAATGAAGCATTCAGAGAATTATCCCAGATAAAAACAATAAAAAAATATATATATATGAAGATCGATCAACAGAAGTACAACTACTGATG
The DNA here is from genome assembly GCA_903798035.1 of Danio albolineatus. NCBI lineage: Eukaryota > Metazoa > Chordata > Actinopteri > Cypriniformes > Danionidae > Danio > Danio albolineatus. Next base: position 4,290,906 of record CAIGQQ010032164.1, read on the forward strand.
CAAACAGCCATTTACAGTAAACGATAAATGCATTGAGATTGATGTAAATGAAGAATATTTATTGTGGATGTGTGCAATGTGTGTTACAGTCAAGCGGCAACCTCCCGCTCTCCCTCGGGAATAACAGAAACTGCAATTCATCGAAATTCCGCTAGTCCTGGCTCCATAATAGAGCAAATCTCTAATGAGCCCACTGTAAAAAAGGCCAACTTTACAGCAGAAAAAAAGGTGTTTACAGCCTGGTACAAAGAACGATTTGGGTTCATATAGCTTATATTACCCTTCATGACAACTGTGAGGGGGGTGAATTTATTTATAACTCAACCGTTTCCTTTATATCAAGCTAAATTAAGTTTGCATAATTAAGGGCGTGGCCACTTGAGAGACAGCTAGTCCTGCTGGTCGCCGTCACGTCACCTCAGCTGATTCCGGCTGATTAGCCGCTGATCTCGGCATATTCATCGTGTTTTTGTGTTGTTTTATGTGGCTTTACACAGTCGGTTGCCTTTTGGAATTATTTCCGACAATTATCAGATAATATGGCATGCTGTGTGCCCTTAATTTTGTGCTCACAAACCATTCATTCCCAGGTGAGTGAAATTATATACTTATACAATATCTATAAATGTATTTGTCTTATTTAAGATAATTTATCATTTATAATAATCTTTAGAGCTGTTATGCACTCCAGAATCTGACTGATTGATCATCTGTAGTCTATAAAACAGTCACCTGAAGCGTTGTCATACAGTGTTCTGCCTGGATTTCCTAAATAGCCTTGCATTTACTAACACAGACTATATCTGAAGTACTTGGATGTAATTCGCACTTTCTTCCTGTAGACAAATGTCATAAGAACAATGTTAAGTGGTTTAATGTATTAAAACATTGTTTTCAACCAAGTGGTTATGGTCAAGCACATGTGGTCAGAACACAAACGAGTTGCAGGTAATGAAGTATTATGTGTTTCTCCCATAAGAAAGCCTTTCTAAGCTAAATGACAGCATGTGTCCTGTAGTTCCGCTCACGCTCCGCCTCTTTGCCCTTTTTTGGTATGCCTCGGTTGGTGCGATGACGCGCGAACAAAATGCTGATGGTTGGCCACGCCTACTAGTAGCTTCTTTTGGGTTCTTCAGAAACCTATGGGTGACGTCACGGATACTACGACCATATCTTTTACAGTCTATGGTTACAGTATGTGTGCTTTAACCTCCTAGGGCTTGATTGTCCACATATGTGGAAAGCACATTTTAGCTCCTAAGTGGCTATTTCAAATACTTTGAATGTTTTATATTTTGTTAAGACATAGTGTCATCCTGCAACTGTTTTGCAGCTTATGAAATGTCCCAAACACTATTTTTAACAGCCCAAAATGCGAGAAATTTTAGTTTTTACTCTCTGATAGTCAAAGCTAGTTTAAACATATATCTATATGTTAAATAAGCATTTTAAAAAATCAGGAAAATATTTTTTATGAAAATTCGGACCACGAGCCCACATACAGTATATGGACATACTTTTTCTTTAAAAGTACATCATATCAAAAGATGATACTTAGGTTTTATTCTAATTAGGTTCCAATAAGCCCAAATAGCAAAGAAAAAAAAAATGCATGTAAAAAATACCATGGGCCTTAAGAGGTAACCTAAATAATTTAAATAAATAAATAAATAAATAAATAAATAAATAAATAAAAACACTGTATGAAAGGTAGTAAGCAAACTTTATACATTCTGGCAGTATACAGTGGTATACAGTACTACACATATAGTATTGCTTGACCCTTCTGTTCACATACAGTTGAAGTCAGAATTATTAGCCCCCATGTTTATTTTTCTCCCCAATTTCTGTTTACCTGAGAGAAGATTTTTTTTCAACACATTTCTAAACATAATAGTTTTAATAACACATTTTTAATAACTGATTTATTTTATCTTTGCCATGATGACAGTAAATAATATTTCAGTAGATATTTTTCAAGACACTTCTATACAGCTTAAAGTGACATTTAAAGGCTTAACTAGGTTAATTAGGTTAACTATGCAGGTTAGGGCAATTATCGAAAATTGCTTAAAAGGGCTAAAAAATTAAAAAACGTTTTTTCTAGCTTTTTAAAAAGCTTTAATTCTAGCTGAAATAAAACCAATAAGACAGAAAAAAAACTTATCAGACATACTGTGAAAATTTCCTTGCTCTGTTAAACATAATTTGGGAAATATTTTAAAAAAAATTAATAATAAAAAATCAGAAGGGGGGCTAATAATTCTGACTTCAACGGTAAGGATCAAAAATAACCTGTGGCCAAGGTAAAACCCTAAATGATGTTTTTTTTTTAGCTTGACGTTTTAAGACTTTTTCTAAAATGACTTCATAGTAGTAAAAAAAATAAGTATTTTTATATTCATATCATTATGAATGCTGGACACATATAAAGTACAATGATTGTACAATGAAGTACAATGACCCGCCATCTATAAAACCCTTTTACACCACAAAAGCTACTAGCTTTTACACACCCATGCAGGCTTAATCATTTAGTTTTGGTGGAGATGGATTGTTTTTGACCCATAGTACAAATTGAATATACAAAGGCTAGTAGATACATTTGGTAAATGTAGGTAGGTATATAGTAGGTATATTTGGTCAAACACATACATGTGTATTCGGTCAAACACTTACACTTACCTAGTTTAAAAAAAAAATCAAAAACTATATTATAATGTGCGTAGAATGAATGATTTTCTGACATACAACATTTGTAATTGTCATTTGACAAACAGATCTTTAAACCAGTTCACTTCCATTCCTGTTTTTTCTCAAGGCTTGTTTTCCTTGAATTATGTCATTTGGTGAAGTTTGTTCTTCGCCACTGTCACCATTGACTTGCTTGGTTTTGGATTTGTGGAGCTGCACATTGGATTTGCTCAACAGAGTTTTGGCTTTCAGCAGTGACATTTACTGTACTTCACATTACAGTGAACTGAACTTTAACTGCAAAAACTGGACTGAAGCCGTTTCAATTTACTAGAACTTCATCTATGTTAAGCTCCTTTGACACAATCTACATTATAAAAGTGCTATAGAAATAAAGATGAAATTGACAACTTGAAGTTGACAGGGTAGTAGGCATATGAAGACTTGGGTTAAGTACTTTTATTTTAGTAAAACTTTAACCAAAATGTTTCAAAATAAATCTAATTAAATATTTATAAAATCAACATTTTCACTTGTATTGCTCAAATCACACTGCACAAAAATCTCAAAATAACAAGATAAGTATCTCAGTTTGCTTATACATGCACCATTATACTATTAGATTTATACTATTTTAAGTATAAATATATTTAAAATTGTATGTTCACTTGCAAACAGGGTTATGTAAATAAGTGAAAGTAAAATAAATGTCAAAAATGAAAGAAAACAGGCACTCTAAGCTTTCAAATGGCACAAAATTGTTCCATCACAGACTTTTGCAATTTAGCGGGAAAACATTGGTGATGTCATTCTGAACCTGGTACCATGGTTTGCAGAGTTTAAGATGTTAATGTTCAAGGAGTAAGTTCTTCATCAAATGCAGTTTATATTCTGAAAACATGGGAATTCCGACATAGATTATAGATATATAAAAGATAAGAGAGATGAGTGGAAATGGAGCAGGAAGTCAACAGATGAATGATCAAAGCAGCGGAGAGATGAAACGATTCGAATTAAAACATTAGAGTGACAGAAAGCGAAAGAGACTGTAACTCTTGTGAACTGGGACCGGCTCCAGGCCACATATGGGGTGCGGATGAGGGGCTCTATAGGGAGGATTTTTAGGACTGTCAAACCGGGCAGCAGGAAAAACAAGGGTGTTTGGACATTGGGTCAAAAAACAAATTGCACCCACGCACACATGAACCAGACACACATTCATACCGGAATAACGGCACGCGGTTTTTACTCCCATGTGTTTGGGGGAGGCAAAACAAGCTTGTTGTGTTACGGAGGTCAGAAAGCCCAGAAACTGTCCAGAAAGCGTCTCTGCGTGTGCGTTGGTGTGCATACAGTTAGATATAATCCAGGATGAGGCATTGGGCTCCAGGCTGAGGGCAACGGGGTGACCTGAGGGTGGGTTACGGGTTCAGAGGTCAAAGGTGAAGCGCCATAACTTTGTCTGTGTGCGTGTTAATGACGGCCTGGAGCCACTGATGCGGCTTAACAGCGTGCGTAAATGTGCGTTATCCATCTCTCTTCAAAAACCAAAAAAGACACGGCAAAGATGTATTCAGCTCTTCAAGAGTCTGTGTGAGGATTTAGCTTCGTCTTCAGATATATGAGATGCAAGGGATGAGACGAGATATCTTTTTTCATACATTAGTAATAGTAAATAAGTCAAAGCAGGTTATATTCCAATAATACAAATAACACCAAAATATATTAAATATGTGAAATATTGGCTTTGTCTGTGGATATTTGAGATGTAAGCCATGAGAGGGGGTGAGAAATAAAGATGATCATACATGTTTACTATCACTTAAAGGAGACAATAAAATGCCATTAGGTTATTAATCCATGCATTTTCCTTCAGCTTAGTCCCTTTATTCATCAAGGGTCGCCACAGTGGAATGAACCCCCAACTTATCCAGCATACACAGGGAATAGCCTTCCAGCTGCAAACCAGTACTGGAAAAGATCCATACACCTATTCACACACAAACACTACAGCCAATTTAGTTTATTCAATTCACCTATAGCGCATGTCTGTGGAGTTTGGGGAAAACCAGAGCACTTGGAGGAAACCCACGGAAACTGGCCCAGCTGGGACTCGAACCAGCAACATTTTTGCTGCGAGGCGACAGTGCAAACCATTCAGCCACCATGTCGCCCTCATTAGGTTGTATAATAAATAATTTATATACTAAATATGATAAAAGCTAGTATGATCACTTCAGCATAAATTAATAGATTTTTTCTTTAAGATTTTTTAACCCACATTGATTTTATCTACAGAATTTATCTGAAACACTAAAGCAGACACTTAACAGATTGGTTATATGGTTATTAGAAATATTTACTTTCATTTTAAATCAACAACAACAACAACAACAACAACAACAACAAAAAACATTTATAATTCTGTAAATTAGGTCAACGAGAGTTTTATGAAAACAATCTACCTGAATTGTTTTAATGATGTTATTTGTAAATAAAAATGTCAAAATATGAGTGAAACAAATGTGCTTTGAACATTGAATAGTGTCTTTTAGGCCCAATCCCAATTCTATCTTTGTACCCCTACACTTTCCCCTTCAAAAAGGGCTTCAAAATTTACCCCTAAGAAATGGGACACCACTACCACACCTGGCCACGTCATCATGTCATCGCAATCTTTTACTTCATTTGAGATCGACGATCGCGACTGCTTTAGTTACTCCAGTTGCGTTATTTTTTGGTATTTATCTTCAGGAAATCACAGAAATTAACGATGTCATGTTATCATAATTATATAATGTGGCTATAAGGTCGTAACTGTACTGTGCATTTACATCGTGGCCATATTAATCTATGTAAACACACGAAAAAAAAAAAAATAAAAAACATTAACATTATACCAGGCACTGTAAAATTATCATTCCCAACCACTAGAATTTGGTGTTCGAGTGTCAGATATAAAAGTATTTTGAGGGACTGCTATATAGGTGTTTTATATTATGAATTACAGATATCGAAATCTTGTGGTTTTATTTTAGCGTTTTCTTTTTTTTAAGCATTACAGTACAACACAAACACCATTATAAATGTACTAAAACATATGCTTGTTTGTTTAAAAAAATTGTAATAAAGACAAAAAAAAAAAACACTAATTTGTGCATCTCCTGACTTCCGTGTGCAGTCATGCTGCTCTTGTAGCTGGTGCATTCTTCTATACCCCTTGGTTTCAAGTGTGTTCCTGAAGCATCTCCATTTCGAGGGCTATGCAGCCCTTCCCCTTAGCCCTACGCCTTTAAGCTAAAGAGAACTGGGACAATGGGACATCATTTGTCATCTAATGATTCTTGTTTAAAATGTCTTAAAGATACAGCATGAATGACACTGGATGACATTTTAGTGTGTGTTCTATAAGTCATGCATATATTTCTACTCCAAAAATACAATCATACAAGATACATTAATGCATAGAAAAGTAAATAAATTGTTTTGATGTCTGAAGCCTTTTCACCTTTGGCCCATGAGTAGGGCCAGACATTTTTTGCTATTTCTGTGAAGAATTTGGTAAAAAAATTGTGGATTTATGCGGAATAATTTTAGGAGTATCATAACTAATAACTTAAAATATAATTTAACAAATTAAAAAATTTAAAATAATACATCTTTAGCTTTTATTTAATGTTTACGATGCAAACACAACTAGATTCACTTATTTGGTAAAAAAAGCAAGTCTCACATATAATATATCTACTAAAAGACAAAAAATATGACCTTACAAACTGTATTGTAAATAAATCATACACAGCAAAAAAATCAGTGTACATTTAACTCAATTTGAGTTTAACTTAACACTCTTTTGGTGTACATATGACTCCATTTTGGAGTTAAAATAACACTTTCTGAAGTGTGAGATTTGTACATCACTCATAGAGTTAATTTTAACACTGTAAGAGTTTTTTCTTACGTCAAACTGGAGTGTGTGTTACCCTTTAAGGTGTTAATAAATTACCTTTGTTCCTATGTTTTCAATTGGTGTGTGTGACAGATAACTGATCAAATATGTTGAAAATAGTTTTAATTTATTAAATGTTCATTAATTTTTTCAGAAATAATTTTAATGCAGTCAACTCTTTGCATTTTAAAATGCAACAAGACATGCTTCAAGTTTAAGTAAACCATACTGGTTTGATCACTGTTTGTCCAAAAGAACCGGTTTGAGTAAAAAAAAAAATCTGGACCTCCCATCACTAGTGGGAAATACTTCATATTGAGTTAAAAGTTTAACACTGAAAAAAAACCCTTTTAAATATACGCTCTTTCACACTCGTGGATTAAAATGTACTCAAGTTTTAACACTGAACAACACCAAAAAATTCACACTGTATATTTAACACAGGAATTATTGCTGTGATGTGAACATTTAATTATTACTAGTGTTATAACAATAAAATTAGTGAAATTAATTTAAAAACTGAATGAATATAAATTTACACATATACAAGTAAATACACACAGCAAATCGTGAGGTGTTGATTTTCTGGTCCCTGTAGTGTTATAGTGTTAAAATCCAAGTGTACATTTACTGTTTTTAACACTGATGTGGGGGTAAATTGTGATGTTAAACGGTGTGCATTTCTGCTGTTGCCTTCCCACACTCCTCATCGGTGTAAACTCTTTGAGAGACGACATTCCTGAGTTTAGTAAAATTACTGATATAATTGTATTTGACAGTCAGTATTCTTTGCTAACTTGTGAATTTGAAACCATACATAGCAAATTTGCCAGTGTACATTTTACACGAAAGGTGTTGAATTTAACACTTTTCTGGTGTCTATATGAGTCCCACCAGCCAAGTGTCCAGGTTACACTTTCAAAAGTGTTGAATATATACACCTCTGCAGTGTAAAATATATACACTTTTGAAAGTGTAACCTGGATGGTAGGACTCATATAGACACCAGACAAGTGTTAAATTCTACAACTGTAGTGTAAAATGTACACTAGCAAATTTGCTGTGCATAGACTCAATAATGGGCAAAAAATCTGCGGAAATCTGCGGATTTCTGTGCGTGCAGATTCTAAAACAGTAATATATTAGACATACGTGGATAAAATATAAACTTGTATATCCAATACACAGTATACTCATCTTCATTTGTGACTGGAGAATATCTTTCCCAACAATACAGTACATCATCATTACCACGTAATCTTAAGCCACAAACGGAGGATAACCAGACAGAGAAGCTTTACTTCTGAGTAAAAGACTGTGTTCAGTAAACAGGCCTCAAGCTGAGCTCAAGCAGGATGAAGCTCTGATAGTGTGAGGGGTGGAGGAAGCCAAAGGTCACAGGTCCACTACTGCTGTATTAAGAGCACGTTTACCACACAATTAATCAGATCTTCAGTCAGTCACCCGCACCACTGCCCTCTGAAAGACCTCAGCAAAACTGACCATCTAAAACATCTTACACTACACATACATCTAGGACCGGCATCACTACTACTCACACTTGCAAACCGTTTACATCCATCTCAGGTAACCTGATCACATGGTCCCGCAAGACGGATTGTTGTTTTCTACTGTGAATAACATGCATCTCTTGTAAGATCTTGTGATCAGATTTCCAAGGGTCGCTGCTTTTGTTTCAACATCCGTCATCTGTCAGTATGTCTACGTTAAAGTAAATTAGTCATTTAATTCGTATTCCGAAATAAAAGTGTGATGAATAATTTGCATTAAATAGTTATACATTTTACAATCATTTTTCTGACCGGTGGGATTTTGTTTTGCAAGATGTTGCACCGATGCCACAACCAATTTGATAATTGATAAATGTTGTAATTTCAGAAATATGAATCAGTATGTGTATGAAACGACACTGATTTGAACTGCAAGCCACATACATAAACAATATATTATCTCAGCCATTAAAAATGAAACATGTAGATACAAATCTTTATCACTTACTGTAGTTGTTGGACTACATTATTTGGACCACAGTAGCCATAAAACTGGTTTTTACCATTGGCAGTGGGATGCTGGTGTAGTTATCATTATCTAAAAAATGATAAATATAAAATGTGGATGTTACCATGTGTTCACACCACCACCGCCGAGAGCATCATAATTTGCCCTGGCCATCCTGTCAACAACACTGCATTCACATAGTACTGCCATCAAAAGCATTATTGGTAAAAATGTTTACATGTTTTCTAATGAAAGAAACCAATTAAAAACCATTTGTGTTGTGAGGCTTTTGTGTTCATCCTTAAGTGGTAGTCTAATTTCAACAGTATAGTAACAGTATAGTTGTTTATAGAAGACGTTTAATAACCTTGGTCTTAATTCCTGCACATCCCACATTACAAACTGGGAAACCCTCATTGCAAAAATCAACCTCTGTTTTGCTTGGGAACTTATGTGATTTGAACCAAAGTTTAATGGACTGCATTCTCTGCAACGCTCTTAAGCAGTGGACTTATCCAGTACATTTCAATAGATTGCTGCTGAACTGCGTCATAGCTCATCATTACCATAAAGTTGATCTGATTTTAACTCTCCTTGATGCTGCTGGTTCCCATTGGAAATTAATGACTTCTGGCTATTTTGTAGCTCACACCAGCAGCAGTGTGATCGATTTTTTTGTTAAAAAAAGTTCAGATTGAACAATTGATTGTGGGAGCTTTTAACTGAATCATTAATTACAGAACTACCACTACTCTCAAATGTTATAGTGTGGAGGCTTGTTTACATCTAACAAATGTTAATTAACTAATGACATGAAAATATGGTGCCATATTGCCATATGTTAATGGGCATCTATTTAAAAAAAATCAACTTTTTAAGCTGTTTGGACAGACATATGTGTAGGTATAGTGTATAGACCGCCATATTGGGGTGATATAAACACACCCAGTCCTTTTTTTTTTTTTCAATTTAACAGCATAAAAACGGTGGACCAATTGGATCGGTTTTGAGACCGACCGCAACTTGACGTAGAAGTGCGGTCCTCCCGCCCACCGAATTGATTCACAGCTGCGTATTAGCATGTCTCCGTAGTAACGCGTACAATCATATCAACAAGACAGGACGTGCGCAAAGCAACCGGGAATAAAAGGTCTGTTCAGTTCGTGAAGATCATCAATCATCATCAAATGTGATCAAGAGTTTCACAAGATTAGCACGTGTTTAAACAGTGCATGTTTGTAATGAACTGCAGCGATTTACTTCAGCTTTACTTCATCACCACAGCCGTGTGTCAGCAAAAAAGACGCTTCAATCAGGTTTATTTTGTACATTAACATAACAGATATCCATACAGCAGTGGATATTAACCTGTATCCTTTTTGCTCCATTTGCTTTCAAAAGCAGTGCAAAGCTCAACGCGCGCGCTGTGTGTGTGTGTGTGTGTGCTTGAACTTTGTAACTACATTGTGTGTGACTCATCGTTGCAACTCCTCAACAAACACATCAAACAGTCATTGGTAAAGTTCTTACTGTAGTATTTCTCAAACGTAGTGAGATCTGCTTCCTTTACATCTGTTCCTGTTGCGTCTGTCTGTCTGACGCAGCTGAGGGCAGATATTGAGGCACGCTGATGGGCACGTGGGAACGGTGGGCGGGGAGGACTATCCTTAAAGGCGCACTACCAAAAACAGCAAAAAGCTCTTTAGGGCTATAATACAGAGACTTTAAATGGCTATAATTAATAATCTGATGGGTATTTTGAGCTGAAACTTTACAGACAAATTCTGCTGACACAAAAGACCTATATTAAAAAAGACATATAAAAAAAGGGGTCAAATATGTGCCCTTTTAAACACAAAAAAGCCATATAAACACCGCCTCTACAAGTACTTTCAAAGTTTAATCTCACTTTATTTGAGCCAGAACTCTCAAGCAATAACCTGGCAACACCTACAATGCCTGTACATAATGGCAGAGACTTATTTATGGCCAAGCCACTCACATTTTCTTCACAAATGTAAAAAAAAATCTAGTTAAATAATGCAATAATGTTAAATAAATCCAGAGCTTATTTACATAAAAACCTGTTTGACAACATAATGGGAGTGTTTTGAAAAAAGCAGTCCTTTGGTATGAATATAATACCACACTCTGTATGCTGGACTGTGAGGTAACGGGAATGGGTGAAAGAGAGTACTTGTTGACAGCTTTCCTTGACCACAACACGCTCTCCAGCAAACACACTTTCACATTCCCCTGTAAGAGCTGCACACTATTCGTACCAGACCCGAGGGCACGGTGCCCACCTGTCCTCATCTCTGTGTCAGCTTATTAACTTTAAGCTGCATTCTAAAACCATCTTAGTGAGACAGCAGAAGCCAAAGAAACCCAACCTGTCAAAACTCTCAGCCATAGTAAACAAATCAGAGCACAGTGCTGTCATTAGGTACTGTCAAGGCCACCACTTCAGCAAGGACACGGTCACCTGGCAGCTGCTGCTTTTAAAAGATATAATGGTCAGCCTGTGAATTCGCCACTGCATGCAAGATAGATGAGGAATGCTGAAATTAAATAAATGAACACATACAGCCGAAGGCGAAGTTACTAGTGGAATGGTGAAATTTGTATTTCTTTTCAAATATTTAATGTTTAATGTAGCAAGCATTTTTTTACTTATGTGTTTTTTATTTCTTTTAGTTGGGCTAAAATAAAAAAAAAATTTAATTTAAATATAATTAATTATATTTGTATTGCATTTGTTTTACGCAGCGGATGCCCTTACAGCTGCAACCCATCTCTGGGAAACATCCAAACACACTCATTCGCACTCACACACTACGGACAATTTAGCCTACCCAATTCACCTATAACACATGTCTTTGGACTTGTGGGGAAAACACCCGGAGGAAACCCACACGACCACGGGGAGAACATGCAAACTCCACACAGAAGTGCCAACTGACCCAGCCGGGGCTCGAACCAGCGTCCTTCTTGCTGTGAGGCGAACGTGCTACTCACTACGCCACCGTGGCACCCTTAAATAAAAAAATATAATATTTGAAATGTTTTTAAGGTCGGTATTTATTAACACAATTAAGAAATATTTTTTTATCTATTGACTTCAAGATCAATACTAGTATTTTACTACATAACAAGTGCGTAAAGTAATAAAATTTGCCCTGCGCACTTTTTTAAAAGGGGTGGAGGGAGAAGATTGTGTTACACACTGAGGAAGGCATTGTGCCGAAACGTTTGTGTTATTGAGTCACCCGAAGACTGTAAAAATAAAAACAACATGAAGCAATTACCTGATGAGTGCAAATCATTACCTCTTTGAACTACATAACAAGTAAAATTTGATGTACTGTCATCGTGGCACAACTTAAAATTAATTAGTCGTTAACATTATGATGGTTAAAAATCTGTTTAAAAAATCTGCAAAAACAAAACTTCACAGGAGGGCTAATAATTTGACTTCCATTGTACATACAGAAATAAACGTTTGACAGAGGCTAAAATAAATATGATGGCCAATGAGCGAGAAATGTTACAGCTGGAAGGGCATCCGCTGCGTAAAACAAATGCTGGATAAGTTGGCAGTTCATTCCGCTGTGGCGACCCCGGATTAATAAAGGGACTAAGCCGGAAAGAAAATTAATGAATGAATGAATGACCGAGAAATGATGATCAAAATAAATGAATCAATTAATTGACTGATTTCTATTCTCCTTAGAGTAATATGCAATTTGCTTAGTTGTGGACTAACACCAAACTTTATTAAAATAAAAGGTTAAAAGTGCCTACAGTTTAAGAATCAACCGTTTCACATCGAAAATACTTTAAAGTATGCAAAAATTGACACTATTTGTTTACAATTTTGTTGTGTCATAAGCTTAGCAACAAGCTTACACCAATGTCTTTTGAAAGCTTTGAGGAGAACCTAATGCGCACAAAACAGTCTTATTAGTGTACAGTATAAAAAAAACAATGTTTTGCTTACATCATACCATTGACCTTGCTAACATTAAAAAAAATACATTTACTTTTTAAGAGAATTGGAATATGGATAAACATGTGATACATATAAATGTCAAGATTATAAAGAAAAATATTCAGATTATTTTTTGTATTTAAATATTGAAATACATGCGGCTAGAAGGGCATCCGCTGCGTAAAACAATTGCTGGATAAGTTGGTGGTTCATTCCGCTGTGGCGACCCTGGATTAATAAAGGGACTAAGCCGACAAGAAAATGAATGAATGAATATTGAAATACATTAAAAATGACAATTAGATGACTACTTTGTTATTAGCTTAGCAACAAGCTATTATCAAACTACCGTAATTAACTTTGAGGAAAATGTACAATATACGACCTTCAACACTACAGAAAAAGAACTCAAATGAACCTCACCTGCTAATGCAGAGTGATGCAATATTTAACTTATGACTAATGAGCATCTATGATGGTTAAGGTCATCTAGTTTTCAGAACAGAGCTATAGACTGAGTGCAGCAGGGTGAGGCCTGCCTGGACGAATGCCTTTATTAACACGGTCCAGCTTTCCCGAACTTCGCCCCAGGAGGGTGAGAGAGGTAACCGCAAAAGCTGAAGAATAAGCCTGTCTCATGCCAGTGTTTTCAATAACACAATTTGAGACTTTGGTTTCAGAAATCCAGCATGCAAATATTGGAGGGGGAAAGAAAACAACAAATGGAAAATAAAACAAAATATAACAAACAAGGGGAGTGAAGAGGAGGAAAAAGGGCTTGTTTTATTTATTACCTTGGGAAGGTCAGGGATCCTGTTACAGCCGGTGTTTATAGTGCAAACAGAAACTAACAAGATACACTCAAGGCTGAATGCAGATATTTGATGTCCCATAGAGAGCCTTTTAAATACAGAATATTAACTTTTGGGATAAAACACGCACAGGCTGGGTCACAGAAAGACAACCATGCTCATGGAGTGCTCCTAAACTTCAAGGGACAAAGATTCATTTATTCAAGTGAAATTCAGTGCCATTACTAGAGTCACAAAATCCTTAAGATATCAGTCTAAAACGCAGATTTTGTGCTTTAAGAAACACTTAGGGTGCTTTCACACTTGGTTCAATTGCCTGGACCGTACCCAAGATCGATTCTTTGTTGGTTTGTGTTCACACTGTCTTTTTTTCTTCTGAACCCCGGTACGGTTGCGTCATCAAGCCGATGTTTTGTGTACGTCTGTTGCCAGGCGACGGACACGAAAGCAAAGCGTCGGAATGGAAAGACGTCCGCACTCCGCACATCGCGGTCGTTTCGCTTTTAATGAACCTATTGGTTTTGGACATACAGAAAGCGGTTTGCGTCTATCTGCCGCAAACATATTATACACGTTCAGAACATCACGCGATGTCCAAGCTGTTTTTGGAGGAGACAAGCAGACATTATCACTTTGTTTGCCCTGACTCAGTCCCGCTTGTCAGCAAGTTACAGTACTTGATAGACACACACACACACACACACACACACACGAATGAATGTTATAAAAACTATAGTGTGCTGTACTGTTGACGGTTCACTTCCGGCTTTTGGTACGATTGCATTCATACTACAAGTGAACCGTACCAGAGTTCACATGAACCGTACCCCAGACCACCTCTTTCAGGCGGACTCGGGTACGGTTCACGGGTGCGCACCTGAGTTCAGAAGACGTGTTCACACTAGCTAAACGTACCGTACTATGACGTCAAACGAATCCGGGCACAGACCAAAAGTGCTAGTGGGAAAGCACCCTTAATGTTCTCATCACTCTTGAAAACTATGCCTGTTGCTCAATTTAGTGGAAACAGTAGCTATATGTTTCCACTCAAAAATGCGAATAAACTTTATGCGCAAAACTGAAATATTGCATAAAAGACGTGTGAATAAAGCAGCGTTTCCATCCAACGAGTCAAAGCGAATAAAATCACTTCCTAAAAAACTGGCGCGAAATATCAGGAGTAAAACAGAATTTGCTGCGGTAGGAGAAGCTGCGTCAATCTTTTCATCATTTAATAAATGACCTGTGCCTCAGAAGGCAATCCTGACACATAGTGAACGCACTGTGGCGTTTAAAGACTTGAGACGCAGAGCACAGAGGCTCTTGACAGTTCTGGAGGTAATTAATAATAACACTAATACTGAAATGGTTAAGGTTAACCAAAACAACATTTCAGATGTTTTACAATGTGCTCAGCCTGCTGGTTTGTCGATTCATACACATTTCTACCATCACATGATTTCTTATAACAAAATCACATGACCTTTTTTAATGAACATACTTAAAAGAGTTTCCATCATAGTTTATGCGCATCTTTTCTTATCGAATAAAAAGTTTATCCTACTCAGCTATGCGTGTAAATTTTTTATGCGCATATTCAAAACGTATGCGCATCTTGGCGCTTCCATCAACCGTTTTTTATGTGCATGTCCAAAATGTGGATAAAAATAGGTGAATGGAAACGTAGCTACTGATATGCATGACTTTTAAAGCAACAGAAGATGTAAACAAAAACCACCAACAATGATACACATAATTGAAATAGAAATATTTACATAAAAAAAAAAATTATACATCGGATTTACAATTTTTTTTTACTGGTTGCAAATAATTTATATGGGCTGAATTTAAACAGATTAAATTTAGTAATTTTCTACTTAGGCGCCACAGTGGCGTAGTGAGTAGCATGTTCCTCACCTCACAGCAAAAAGGTTGCTGGTTCGATCCCTGGCTGGGCCAGTTGGCATTTCTGTGTGGAGTTTGCATGTTCTCCCCGTGGTTGCGTGGGTTTCCTCCGGGTGCTCCGGTTTTCCCCACAGTCCAAAGACATGCGGAACAGGTGAATTGGGTAAGCTAAATTGTCCGTAGTGTATGTGTGTGAATGAGAATGTATGGATGTGTTTCCCAGAGATGGGTTGTGGCTAGAAGGGCATCCGCTGCGTAAAACAAATGCTGGATAAGTTGGCGGTTCATTCCGCTGTGGCGACCCCAGATTAATAAAGGGACTAAGCCGAAAAGAAAATGAATGAATGAATTAATATATATATATATATATATATATATATATATATATATATATATACATATATATATATATACATATATATATACATATATATCTGTGTGAACTTGTTTGTTCCACAAAGACAGTAAGATATAAAATCGTATAACCTAAATCTACGTAAAATAGATTAACTGTCATCTGTAACTTAATATATTTAATTCTTTAGAGAAACATTTCTTTATTAAAAGTCATTATGTCTGCTCTTATTTTATCCAGCTTCCACACAAACAAGTGATTAGCATAATGTTTTACATGTTAGTAAACACCTTTTCCCCTATTTTCCCCCCAGAGTGAGGATGCCCACTAGAGAGCCGAAGGTTTACATGCTTGTGTGCTGATTGCTGTTTAGCTGTTTGGCGGTTTGGCTGATGCGGCTGGTCTGGCCTGCTTCTGCCTCATGTTTTTTTCCTGATTTGTTTTAATGAGTTCCTATGGGCTGAGCTTTCCCGCTGATCTCTTTACAGCCACAGGAACCAGAAAGTCCATCAAAAACAGTCTGTGAAAACTAATAATGGCAGAGCGAGAGGATATTAGTCTGGAACGCTTTTTCAGCATGTTCTAGAGTGGTTAAGATATTTTGATAAGTTCAACCCTCTAATAAAACCCTTTCCCCCAAAAATCTCTCTGAAGAACTTGGCTTTTCTTCTCTCTCTGGCTTGCATTTTTTCCACATTTCCTATTAAGGTCTCTGTCCTTTTTCTCTACCCACGTCTCCTTTACTCACTCTGTCCTCAACATATTTGACCCCCGACCTGTGATGTGATGCACACGCGTGTATCCGCCCCAGACGGGCCTCAGTGAAAGCATTTCCTTTCACTTCTGCATCCTCGGAGAGCTAAACAACCCACTGGAGCACTCTGATCCAAACTCTAGTGAAGCTTAAAGAATCTCTGTTTTTCCACAAAGTCAAACAGAGGGTGTTTACTGAGAGATGTGGCCAGTTAGGCTGTTTACACTGTTTACTCACTCACTCACTGCACCTGCAGACACTAGAGTAAACTATACAGAGCACAGTACAAACAGAAAAACAAAACAGCCAAGTTAAAAGTGACCAGGGCACATAACATTAAAAATAAATGCTTTGTTAAAATGTGTTTGTTAAAATAATATGCATAGCAACTATTATTATGATTTTCAAAATAATATAACTTTAATGCCAAAATCAATGATAAACATTTGTAACTCAAACCAATAAAGCTTCTTAGAGTCAAACGAAGACAAAAATATGGTTCATGATCAGCTGACCATAGATGGATGAACAGAAAGGTACTGGATAAGTGGATATATAGATTGTACTATGTGGATATAAATTGATGTATTAATGAATGGACAGACCGATAGACAGATAAGTCTGAATGAATGGATGGAAGGATGGACAGATGTTTTGGATGGATTGAGGGATGATGGATAGGTTTAGTTGCATTGATGGATGGTCAAATAAATAGATGAATTGATTGATAAAGCAAAATGATAGAGATAGGAATTTGAAATAATGAATAATTCAGATTGACAAATTAATGTTGTGGTTGGTTGGTTGGTTTGGTTGAATCAATGGTTTGTTTGTTTGGTTGGTTGTATATTATTGATGAATGGATTGATGGGTAATGGATGGATATAAGTATTGACAGAATGGATAAATGGATGGATGTGTCGGTGGTCGGTTTTAAATAAATGGTTTAAATGGATAGAAGGATAGACAGAATAATGGATAGGACTGGTTGTATGGATGGATAGAAGGATGGATGGATGGATGTGTTGCTGAACAGCTTTAAATTAATAAATTGATGGGTAATGATGGATAGAAGGATGGACAGAACAATGGATAGGATCGTCTGGATATTTGGATAGATGGAGAGCTAAATGCATGAATTAAATATGTAATGAAGAATGGGTGGTTAGATGAATGGACAGACAGATGAAATAATGGATTGTTCAACGAACTGAAGGATGTCTGGACAAACTCCTTTCAATTCCATTAAGCTTTCAGGAATTTTACAGTATTTCTGCCTCAAATATATGTATGAACATAAGCAATAGATTATCCTGCTTCAAAATCGATGAATACTTTAAGGCACTTAACTGGTTTAACATGCTTTGTGATGACCTTCTGAGATTTAAGATGCCAATTTGGCAAATATTGATTGTCCTTTAAAGCCATGAACATTTCAACAGTATGCATAAGACAAAGAGAAGGAGTGTAAAAGAGAGACCTACAGAAATCACTCACATTTCCCACAGTGGAGATATCTAGAACATTGCATCAGGATGTCATAAATCAGAACTCTGCAGCCGGTTATTGACAGATCAGTGCACTTTATGATTGGCTAACCTGCAGGAGAAGTCTCTCAAAAGCAAGGCAGGCATCCCAGCGCTGGAGAGCAGGATGACGGAGCGCTTGAGCAGCAGCCAGTCCCAGCTGTAGGACCCCACTGTGACTTTCCAGAGCCCCCCAACTGTCTCGAAACAACTGCACATACGAACAGAGCTGTTCAGCTGTAACTCGGCCTGAGAAGAAAAAAAGAGTGTGAGTGTGTGTGAGAAAGAGAGAGAAACATAAGCATGTCATTCTCATCGTCTGGATTCAGGGGTTTCACAGAAACATCATCCAGTCATTCTGATTCCAATGTTTAACTTCAATTGTATCTTTGATGTCAAACCTTTTTTTAACTTTCAAGAACATTTTTATCAGTTCCAATCAACTGACATCCATTAAAAGCACACTAATTTACTTACACACATGCACACACTTTTGTACTGTAAATGTAAACACACAAGTTATCTTGTACAACAGTCTCATCAGTGTGTGTCCAATTCATTCTTATAACACCACACTACAACAATGTTAGGAAATGACTCAACATCGTTCTAAGTGCATACACACAATTGTCTGAGAGTTGTGAATGAATCATTGTGCTGAATCAGCTCATTTTCATAGATAAGGCAAGGCAAGTTTATTTATTTAGCACATTACATACACAGTGGCAATTCAAAGTGATTTACATAAACAGAAATAAAATTGAAGTATAAGAAAAGAAAAACAAATTAAAAAAAACATAAAAACAGATTAAAATGAGTTAAGACAAGTTATAAAAAAATGAAAAGAAAAGAAAGACACAATAGTGCGATCTGTCAGACATAGCACAGTGCTCATTGAGTAAAGGCACAGCTAAACAGATGTGTTTTCAGTCTTGATTTGAATGTGCCTAATGTTGGAGCACATCTGATCATTTCTGGAAGCTGATTACAGCAGCGAGGGGCTTAGTAGCTGAAAGCCGATTCACACTGCTTTGACTGAACTCTTGGAATTTCTAGTTTATATGATCCTAATGATCTGAGTGATCTGTTAGGTTTGTATTCAGTGAGCATATCTGTAATGTATTGAGGTCCTAGGCCATTTAGTGGTTTATAGACAAGTAGTAATACTTTAAAATCTATTCTGAATGTAGATAACTCAAAGTGATTGACATCTATGCAAAACACATCAAGCAAGAAGACCAAGACCACTGAAATGGTGGCTCTCGATCCATTTCCAAATAAACTTTGGTGCAGTTTGACTGCAATATGAATACAATATGTACCAAAGATCCAAACATGATGTCGCGATGCAGCTAAAAAAAAAGTGTGTCTTAAGTGTGTTTGTTTGTTTTCTCATCTTATTCTAGATGTTGCCCAATACAACTTAAACCAGGTGTCAGGAAACATGTCTTCTTGCAGCAGAATCTCTGCTTGTATGTTTGAGAAGAGGATTATTGGCACTGTTTTGACTCGATCACACATTTTATAAGCCTTTCACAAGTTCTCAGCTGATAAAAACACCATCACAGACACACATACAACAAGTGTGATTAGCCCAGCAGAGAGCATTGTTTTGAACGATCAATATGTTCTGTTTTTCTCTCTGTGAAAGTTCAGAATTTAAAATATGCTGTTATAATATGCTGTTATAAATATACTGTTTTCTTTTTGGGTCAGATCAAGAAAACCAAACTCCCTGCACGATCTGATATAATATAATTATTTGGACATCCCAATGCTAGTCAAAGCAAGAACGAATTGAGTTTACTTAGATTATTAGCCAAACAGACACACTGTGGGAGGGAGAGAATTTTTACCTTCATAAAATGACCACTACGGACGCACACTGCTGTTCGCAACGCACCACCAAACCACACCACATCACGGATGCTTTAGTTTCTCCCTGTGTGTTGAGACTGGAAGAATGATGGATATAATATACACACTGCTTGGTAATGCAACCCCATGTATGAGATATAAGCCAAAAATATAAGTGCATGTGATTGAGGCTGATGTATCCCATACTCAGAGTGTTTGTATGTGGTCAAGCCTCTTCTGAGCTCATTTATTAAATTGGCACGTTTTAACCGAAAACACTTCAACAGAGAAACACATCCTTGCTGACCTTGGGGTTCTCTTAGGAGTGCTTACAAAGACAGGAAAGAGAGTTCGGTTACACATTATATTGATGTGCCTCCAGAGACATTCAATTGACAACAAGTAAATTCAAAACTACATATGAACTAGCGGACAGAGTATTTGAAGAGCATCTGCTTGCTATATTCGAACACTTTATTTAGAAGTTCCCCAACAGACACATTACTAACTTTGACTAAATCAGCAGATATGTCAACTTCTACAAATAATAACTCTAAGCTAAAAGTCTACAAACACTGATCAATTGATTTATTACCGTACTGTAGTTCGAACATCTATAAAGTTACTCAAAGTCAACAAAGCGTCTATAGTGGACCACGAAAATAAACCATGACCTGAGATATCTGGCACTTCAATCCATCATAACCCCTTTAACTAACTGGCTGGTGTGATATACATTTTATCTTTCTTTACTTGGGGCAAACATACAATCTACAATACAGTATTGTAGATCTATATATACACACACAATACTGTATATACACAATGCTGTGTGTGTGTGTGTTATTAACATATGTTCCCATTTCTGAAGCTAAAAGTTGGAAAAGCAAAACCAAAATGAAGGAGAAATAAATGGGTGGTAGTAGGGGGGAGGCATCTTTTCGACCTACAAATTTTGAGGGTATGAGGGGGTGGGCTGGGTTCACATTCACACATAAAGCCACTTCGCCATGTTGATGCTATGAACCAAGACCAGATGTGGGAGTATATCCTGTGCTCCAATGCAGCCAATGTTTGCTTTAGGCCAGCCAAATGCACACACACACACAACAAGAAGAGTGCACACAGAATAAAAGTTGGCCTGAAACTTAGTAGAGCGAGCCACGCACCAACAGCAAAAATCAGGCAGACATCCAGAGGGCGGTTACACGATAGAAGATTGAATCATTGGCGGTCCAAGCACAGAGCCCTGCAGTTCTCCTGAGGGTCATTTTGTTGAGATGACAGAATCATATGATGATTCAAACTCTTCACAGCCCAAAATTCACAAACACACAAATCTTTTGGCATTTTGTAACTGTTCCACTTGAAAATGATTTACAGATATGGCAATTCTGAATAATTTTATTTAAAATGAGCAATTGATGAAATCATAAGGGCTAATAAGACACCTAGAATTAAGACATTTCCATTTAAAACATGCATAAGGTGGACAGTGACCTCCAGAAGTGCAGTTAAATCTGGATGTGCAAGTCTGGAGATGGTTTAGTTTAGGTCTAGAATCTTCTCCAACTACTGCAAACTGATTGCCAAAAAAATCTGTGCAGGGCAGAGAGCAGAGGCATACAAAAACTGTTTGACAACCTCTAAAACAGAAAGGCAGTTGGGCTAATCCAAAAAGTCAGAACCGCTAACCCCATAAAGCCTTTTTCTCAATAATGAACTCGTTGCCAGCTCATTTGTATGCAATGAATCAGGAGAAATGCAGTCCTCTGATGTCTACGGCCACGTTATGTGGGTGGCTGGGTTAAGGAAAATGGTGGCACTGTCTAGAAAGACCAATCGGATTTTGCCAGCACATAAAATGATGTTGAGAAAATTAATTTTGTTCCAGAAATATCCAAAGACTGAAAAGAGCTATTGAGTCAGCTTTAGAAAGCTCTAGCAAAATACCAAAGAATCACTCAGCATAATGTGCTACGCCATGAAAAGGAGAAAAAGAGAATGAGAAAGAGAGAGAGAGAGAGAGAGAGAGAGAGAGAGAGAGTTACAGACGAACCAAAACATGGAAGAGAAAGAAGAAGAGACATGGAGGACCAACAATCTTATGATCATGAAATAAGGCCCGAATTTACACAAACACACGCAGGGAACCAGTGACCCACAGTACATACACGCAGACAAGCAAATTCACATTCACGCATGCACCAAAGAAGACCACCAGAGTTCACGCACACACACAAAACTTAGGACCACCAGAGCACACACACTCATATTTTACAACAGCCCATCAGAACAATGCATCTGATGCTACGAGATGAAGCAAAAACAAAATCTATAACAGCTGTGACTGCATTGCAAACATACAGCATGTGTGTGTGTGTGTGTGTGTGTGAGTGTGAGTGTGCAGCTTGTTCTGTTTGATACGCAGTATGATTGTTCTGGCACTGTAAAAGTTCTGTTGGCTTGGTGATCAGGAAATAACTGTGATCCAGTGAGAAAGGTTGACTAAAGTTTCTGTACTGTTAGTGTGTGTGTGTGTGTGTGTGTGTGTGTGCTTTGGAAGAGTTGTCCCATGTGTTGTTGAATCAGGACTGTGTTTAGCAATACAAACCCATATTGGCATCATGCTATTCTCAATCTGTCCTAAACAAACAGGCAGAGACAGATGTTGATTTTGTCACACTAACCAGAAGGGTACTCGTTCTTTTTTATGGATTTTGACAGTTAATTCTGCAAACAAAAACCCATAAAACAGCAAAAAGGTCATCTTTTTTTGGCCACACCATAAACAAGATGACCTGTAGTGAGTGTTTGAGCCAATTTAGAGGTTACGCTCTAATAAGCAGTCTTATTAGGTATTTGTATTCAGCGTTAACTGTGTGCCATTTGACTGAATGTATTTTAAGGTACAAATCTCGCTATTAACAACCCATTAACTAAGAGTTTCATTTGAAACTACTAATTTGAGCTGCTTAGTATTTGGGTTTATGTATTGTGTAGAATTGAATGTGTAGAACTGCTGTAGCACAACCAAACATGTTGGCAACACCGTAAAATAAAAACTGCCATAAAACTAAAACAAAATTAGAAGCATTTCTTAGTGACAAATGACTGGTAATTGTTTCATTATTGCTAAAGTAACAACAAACAGAAAGCAATCACATTAAAACTGCTTGTAAACCGGCACACAAACCTTTTCAAAAGTATCAAAAGTTAAAGGTAAAATTGAATCAGCAACAACACAAACCTTTAGTTTTTTTTCCACACAAACCTTTTACTTAAATTTAGCTCTAACATACTATTCAGTCTGATTATAGGTATTGTGTTTGTTTAAGAACTTAGTGAACATTTTTCATGCCTGTGAGTATTTTTACCCCTCATTTCAGACTATATTGCTTAACTTACGAACAGCAGAGCACCACTGAAACGTGTATGTGTGTGCATATGAGACCACATGAGGTTCCTATTTCCTCAGTGGCCAGATGTACGTTTTGTATAGTGCTGCTTACTGTCTGAAGGGGGAGCTGTGGATCTTTGACTTAAAAACGCTAAATCTTGCTAACTATCATTCCTTCTCTTCTTTTTCTTTCTGTCTTTAAAACTCTCTCTCTCTCATTCAGTGTTTGTCATGGCTCTTGATGTAAAATCTTTAGCAAGAAGTTTTTGAACAGACACCTTTGACTTGTTACAAAGTACTCTGCAGCATCGCACACGCACACACACACACACACACACACACACACATAAACACACGCAGACAGGATTGCCCTTTGAGGACGTCAACAATGTCCTCGTATTTCACCTCCTTTTTGTAATACCTGTGTTATACCCATGTCATTATACAAATTTGTGTCCTGACATGTGACAAAAACACTTACACACACACATACGCACACACACCCTTACTTTATGAATTGTGAGGACACTTGTAACGTGCATTTTCAAACTTTACAAGTGTAAAAAATTATATATATATAT
>CAIGQQ010032164.1:4315148-4327032 GCA_903798035.1 Danio albolineatus
TACCATTCTTATTGAAAACCAAAATATATATATTTTTTTGTTTGTTTGTGTCACCGTAATGGAGTGAGAGACTGGTTTAGTTGGATTCTTCACCCTTGAATCCAAAACTTTGGCCTTTCCAGCTGCTGTAATATAGTTTATGAAACACTTATATTATAGCAATAAAACCGGAAAGTCAATAGGTAGATATATTTAATTTGAGCTGTGTTCTCATGAATGTTTAGAAAAGGTCTGAATGACTTCTCTCATGAAATAGTTCTTATGCTTAAATATTACTGATATGCAACAGATATTATTTCAATTATGAGCAGTGGAAACCAGAAGGGTGCCTAATTAACATACAGAGTAAGAAATAACTTACAAAACAGTCCAGTGTAGATAAAGACACACTCAGACCTCATGAATCAGACCTTGTACCTCAACAATGGTAACAATTAAAATGTTTCATGTCGCAATGCATGCTGGGTGTGGCAGTGTACAAAAATCCCAGCATGCATTGCGGCATGCATAAATTATGTTGCAAAATGGTCTCAAAGTTTTCTTTATTTGCATTTGATTCTGCTGTTGTTTGTGTTTAGACTTTCAGTAGCCAGTTTGTGATGTTTGTAAGTTAAACTGTTAATATTGTTACTTGCCACCATTGTTGAGGTTCATACGTTGAATATTGAGTGTCTCTTTGAGTGCAAAGCGCAGCTTAGAGCAGAGTGATTATGTCCAAGCTTTTCTTAAAAACTTACAAAATAAATGCCACAAACAGGCATGTTGAGTAACATTTAACACCAGTTTGAACATTAGAGAAGAACAGTAAAATATGAAACTAAATTAGCTCTGCTTTACTAAAAACTATAGTAACATCAGCAAATCTTATTAAGTTCTTTAAGCTTGCTTGTTATGCAAATAGAGCTTATTGAACAAAGTTCTTAACAACAGCAGACGCCAAATGAAATCAAGGTGAAGGAAGTGAGGGCTTTGAGCCCAACTTAAGCAAACTCTATTCTCCATGATGGTGACTTAAAATGTTAAGCTTTATCTCAAGAAGAACTTTAGATGTTATACAAAAATAAATGTTTCATCAATAAGTGTAGCTGGTGATGCTGTTTGAGAGTTGTTTAATCCTCTGCTGATAATTTTAATGATTTAATCATTTGCTGACCTTCCGGTTATTTCATTTCAAAGCTGTGACTGAAGTTTTTTGTTACTTTATGTTCTGTTCTTGATTTTTACCTTTGGTATTTCTTCATTCATTCATCGCTAATCCTCAATTATCATTTAATTAATTAGTCATTTAATTAATTATGACTCCATGTTTCTTGAACACTCAGTAGTGTGGACACTCGGAAGTGTTCAATTAAAACTGATGTATTTGCTCTGGGGTTTAAAGGGTTAAGGGTGTGAGAGGTAAAAACATGGTGTAAAAATGTATTTTAACAGTAATATAATGTTAATTTAAACTACGGAGGTAGACTGTAAAAAAACAGTAGATTGCTGGCAACTTGTTTCCTGTACTGGCAACTGCCAGTAGTTTCCTGTAAAATCAAGGAAAAAAAACAGTGTTTTACTGTAAAACCTGAAGCAAATTTCTTCTGCGTGTCACCATTGTGGAGAAGAGTAGAGCCAGTGTTTGAGTCGAAGATAAACAATGAGTTACTGATGTTATTCTGCATGTTTCTTTATTTAAAGACAGTGACTGTTTAGTTGCTGATGCAGTTACAATCTCTCTGGATTAATTCCAGCTTTATGTGTGTGTGTGTTGCTGTGAAATTTAAAACATTTGGGTTAAACAAAACTTGTCTAATTAACTAAAATATTCTATCATTGTAAATATGCTTATAAGCATATATAGCACATTACTTATTAAACGCATACAACAGTTGTCCAATTTGAGGCAGTTACTTTCAGTAAAAGTTGACTTGAGTATTGTCAATGTAGTCCATGTATTTTTACAGCAACATACTGTAAAAAATACAATACCCTGCTGGCAACTGCAGCTGCCAGCACTTTACTCTTAATTTACAGAGAAACAGCTAGATGCTGTTAATTTAACAGTAACTTGCTGGCAACCATGCTGCCAGTTACTTACTATTTTTTAACGGGACAATTTTTAACAGTGCATGTCCATGCCATGTTAACATTAGTTAATGCACCGAGAGTTAACATGAACTAACAACGAACAACTGTATTTTCATTAACGTACTTTAACTAACATGAACAAATACTGTAGTAAATGTATTGTTCTTTGTTTGTTCATGTTAGTAAATGCATTAATTAACATTAACTAATGAATCTTATTGTAAAGTGTGACAAAAGTTGATAATAAAACAACATTAACAATATTAGACAGGTTGATTATCATGACATGCAGCATTATAGAATATCAGCCTTGCTCATGTGTTTTTCTGTGTGTGTGATCTTTATATGTAAACTTGGTTAATGCCTTACCCAGACTCATTTTGATTGGCAGGTTCTCTTTGCTGGCTGCTTCCACCAGTTGCCTCCTCACTTCTATCACAGCCTCCTTTTGCTTAGCAACCAGCATTGTCTCCCATAGCAACCTCGCAGTGGCTGATCTGTGGAAAACAGGCCAGGTAATAAATGGTCACTCTCTTTCATTTCCAATTCACATTAAACCAAAGAGAAGGAAGAGAAATGAGTTTAAAACGGTTATAAGCATTTAAAGCAGATGGTAATAGAAAGGCTTAATAAAATATACAATGACTGATTTAATAATAACAACAACAACAATAATAATAATGATAATAATACACCATTTTCACAAGACAGTTATGACACATTTAACAGTCATCATAATCTTAAATCTTTAAAAGTTTTTAATATTTTGATTCTTTTAAATTTATGAACATTTATTTGCATATATGTATGCATTATATCATCTTTGAATTAAATTACACAAAACGAATTACCACTTGATAACACTATGACAGATTTTTTTTCTTTTATTATTTCAGCAAATAGGATGGTAAAAAAATAAATAATTTTTTGTACATTCACTGAGCTCTAAGTTTACCCAACTATGATGACTTCTGCTGCTGAGAAACCCGGAAATGTGAAAAGGGTTTATAATAATGTCAAAAATCGAATCATTTGAACCTTAAACAGTAAATTCATTTTTTATCCATGTTATATTTTTCAAAAAAAATATATCTATACATCTTTCAGAACAATGTTTCTCTAACATACAATATAAACAACTAGTGGAAGTTAAAAGTCAAAAACATTAACAACTAAAAATAAATAACTAAAAACAAACAAAAAAAAACTTTAAAAGAACAAAACTTTAACAGAAACTTCATCAAAATAAAAGTAAATCTTGAACTTAAAACAAAAATAAATGTTTTGCCATAAACAAAAATTTAATTTTCAACAAAACGTCAGAATAAAAAAGCAACAGAGTTCTCTCATTCTGGCCTGATCTCATGAGAAATGTAAGCATTTTACGTTTTGCCAGTTTAGTGGCTAATTCATACGAAAATGTACAATTTAAAAAAGGAGGCGTGGCACTCAACCCCACCCCTAAACCCAACCGTCATTGGGTGATGAGCAAATAGTACTAAATTGTACGAATTAAATCGTACAAATTCATACGAATCAACCACTAAATCAAAAGTTACGAATTGCCGTGAGTTAGCGTTGCTCATTCTCCATTGATTACATCTTCCAAAAAAACAAAAAAAAACAATACATTTGAATATCAAATCAAATATTTACCATTATATGACCAATAGTTAACAGGATTTAAGCATTTTCATCTAGAGTAACTTTTCCTGATATAGAGTTTATAAACAAAATGAAGAGGGTTTATGTAAGTACTCTTTATTTACAACCTTTTTAATATGTATTTTGTGGCATTGAGGACAAGCACAAATCATTCAGATGAACATTCATTATTCAAAAAGAATAGCACTCTAGACTGATGTTGAGTTTTAGTTGTACAGTCTTAATATTTCTTCATATCCATATCATTGGTAGCCCTGTAGAAAGAGAAAGTTAATTCAAAAGTTAAATCCTTCACTTGTTCCAATTCTGTTTGAGTTCTGTTAAACACAAAGGAAGATAAACAGTATTTATTTTGAAAGTTAATGGACGTTTTTACCCTGTTAATGTTAGGATGTTACATTATGTGTAGTGTGCTTAACAGAAGGTTGAGAACCACTCGAGTGTGGGTAAATTTAGTTTTTGGATGAACTATACTTTTTTGTTTTTGTCCCCTATATATATATATATATATATATATAAATTAGGGCTGTCAATTGATTAAAAAAATTAACTAATTAATCACACTTTTGTTTGTGATTAATCATGATTAATCACGAAAAGCCGTATTTATTACAGAAATAAAAACACAGGCATGTAAGCGCCATTTGAATTTTAAAACAACCAATGCCAATAACAAACAGAAATTATTTCCATGTTGGATTCTAAGTAAACTACAAAACAATCCAAAATACAGGCATTGCACATATGGAAATTGGAAAAAAAAAGTAATAATAAAGTATTGAATACAAACAATTGTACTCAATGTAAGTTGTTTTGCGAGTTGAGAACATTAATTATAAAGTAGAAACAATTTTGCTTAGTCCTCCTTAACATTTAACCAGTCCAGTCTGTTGACATTATCGGATGACAACACACACGCACGCAGACACAAGCACACACACACACACACACTCAGACAGAGAGAGAGAGCACGTAGTACAGCGCACTCCCTTCGAATCATCACCACGGATGACTACTTAGAGATGAATGGGCTGTCTTTGACAGCTTGCAACATCATCTGGCACTTTCACTGAGGACATTTACATGGATCCATATTATCCATGTGATCCTTTATCTATATTCCTTTGCTCATTAAACACACGAAGGGCTGGAGCAAGTTGAACTGGTGCTCTAGGCGAATGGTGATCACACCGCCCTCAATCCGAAAGTGAAAAAGAAAGTGACCAGTTCGCGGTGAACGTGAGGACCGGGAGGGAGGGGGTAGGTGTCGCAGTTTAAAGTGAGGACCGGGGGGTTCGCTCACTATTCTGCCGCCCTTGTTGGCCGTGCCGGCCCTGAACACACGTTGGCCACAATAGGAAAAAAAAAAAAAAAACTGCCACTGCGTTAAATGACTTAAAAAAAATTTAACACGTTCAATAATTTCAAATTAATCGGGGTGCGTTAACACGCTAATTTTGACAGCCCTAATATATATATATATATATATATATATCTCAATGTGCTGATATCAGCTGCATATTATGAATGACCAAAGACGGTTTCAGCTAAAAAAAAACAAACAAACAAAAAACCTTCTTTAACGTACTACTAAAAAAAAAGTTGCCTACATCTTGGATGTCCCGGGGGAGAACCCTTTATATTTGCATTATTTTTTGCATAGAATACAGTTAACTGAAAGAAAAACATTTCCTTAGTCTTTCTGTCTCCCTCTGTGGACTGTTGATCATCTACCCTTCAATCAGTAATAAACAGTTCTATCTTTAGCAAACATACAATCATTATTCAGCAAGGGTTTTTCATTTGCCAAATGATCTCCTCTTCTGACATGTGCTAATGAGACATCATCACTCTGTTCTTCATCACTGACTCCTCCTCTTCCTGTCTTTAATCATCTCCTGGACTGTGTGTGTGTGTGTGTGTGTTTTCCAGCTTATATGCTGCTTGTCATTTTAATAAAGCTGTGGAAGATTTACATAGACTCTTGATGAGAGAAGTGACTTCTGCAGGGTAATAAGAAGACTGGAAAACAGAAATCCAACAGTCGACGGGCGAGAAATCTGAATTCTTGTTTTAATTCAACTCACTAGTGTTCCTAACTTGCACTGCAATGATTTTATACTAGCAAGTGTTTAAACAGATCATTAATGAAGGTCAGAGATGCTGATTACAGATGAACTAGACGTACTGAACTGGCAGCAGTATAACATTAAAATGATCTGCATTAACTTTGTA
This sequence comes from Danio albolineatus, assembly GCA_903798035.1. Taxonomy (NCBI): domain Eukaryota; kingdom Metazoa; phylum Chordata; class Actinopteri; order Cypriniformes; family Danionidae; genus Danio; species Danio albolineatus. The sequence goes on from CAIGQQ010032164.1 coordinate 4,321,119, forward strand.
ACAACTGTTTGCTTAATGTTTCCACGATTCTGTGAGTATTATAGGGATACAAAGTGTTTGCGTTTAGGGAGTGTTCACATTAGCTGTGGGTGTTGATGTTAATTTCATCTGTGAATATCGCTGTCTAAAGCAACAGTAAATATCTGTATTTGATGTACTATAAACGCACTGTAAAAAATAAATTGTTGAGAAAACATAAAAAAACAAGGCAACTTGACGCAGTAAGAACTTTGAGTTGTCTCAACAACTGTTTTTTAGTTCTTCTCAATATTTCTCCTCACAATATTTTGTTTAGCTAACATAATTTTGTTTATTCATGCAATGTTTATTATTGTATTTTTACTAATAAAGATATTCTTGTCACATCAACTCAAGCAACAGTTACTGCTATTGGGTCAATTCATCTCTTCTGTTTTGTTGATGATTTTTTTTCAAATTTGCAAAATAAGTAATTAGTACTGGTTAGCGAATCATCCTGTTTTTAATAATTTTACCTAAAAATGACAAACACAAACTTACTATTTCATTCATTGTCCTTTGGCTTAGTCCCTTTATTCATCAGAGGTCGCCACATCGGTATGAACTGCCAACTTATTCAGCATATGTTTTACACAGTGGATGCCCTTCCAGTTGCAACCCAGTACTGGGAAATATTCATTCACACACCTGTACCGCATGTCTTTGGACTGTGTGGGAAACCTGAGCACCCAGAGGAAACTAATGTTTCGTATTGAGTTTAAAATATTGCTTCTTACCTATAAAGCATTAAACAATCTAGCTCCTGTTTATCTAACCAACCTTCTGTCTCGCTACAATCCAACCCGCTCTTTAAGATCTCAAAAATCAGGGCTTCTGGTAGTACCCAGAATAGCAAAGTCAAGTAAAGGAGGTCGAGCCTTCTCATTTATGGCACCTAAACTTTGGAATAGCCTTCCTGATAAGGTCCGAGGCTCAGACACACTCTCACAGTTCAAAACTAGATTAAAGACATAATCTACTAGATCATAATGCAACTAGATTACACTCAATACATCCCATAGCGGTATGATGCATGAATGTGTTCCACGCATCTCCTTTATATACACTATGAACAGCAGCTACTTTACGCTAATTATTCTCTTTGTTCTCTATTTCCACCTGGGGATACTCATCCCGAGGCCCCCAGAGACTATGCAGTGCCACGGATGCGATCCAGACCCGCAACAAGACGATTCCAAGGCTCCATAATCCTGGACCAGGCTGTATCCTGAGCAGCTGCTTGGCGGAGTAGCAAGCAAGAGGCGGATTCCTGTGACCCTACAAGGACAGACGAGCCTCGAGTTCTCCAGCCTCTGGCGCCTAGACTGCAGCTAGAGCTGCGCATCGATGGATTACTCTTCAGTGTTTGGACTCTAAGTAGTGAATATTAAACAACTCTGAACTGAACTCTAACACTAATAACTAGACTGGCACTTCAACTCACTATAACCTTCTATGTGAAGCTGCTTTGACACAATCTTTATTGTAAAAGCGCTATACAAATAAAGGTAAATTGAACTGAATTGAATGTAAACTGGAATGCCAACTGACCCAGCTGGGGATCGAACCAGTGTCCTTCTTGCTGTGAGGCGACTGTGCTATTCACTGCCCCACTGTGTCACCCCTCTTTAAAGCAACAGATCAACAAGCAGTTTTCGATCATCGCGTCACACATGCGCAAATTATTTAAATATGAACATTCCTGTTCAACACAAAAACGTTTGTCCAGAAAAAGTTAAACATGTAGACATAACATTTTAGTGAGTATTGTTGACATAACACATATTTTAATGTAATCAATGGTTATACACAATTCTTAGTATATATGACAGAAAAAGTACAGTCTGCTGAACAAATCATGATTTTATTTTTTACAGTGTGGGCTACATTGTGGATCTGTTGAAGGGATCTTGAAGGGATCTGTGTGAATTACAAACATTTGGTACATACATACCCACTGTACATATACATTTGTAATTATGTACATACCCACTTGTACATATACATTTTTAATTATGTTTATCTGCAATTGATTATTAATAAGAAACCTACATTGCACTGATTCATTTATTTGAACCTTACACACCTACTGTACATATACATTTGCAATTGTTTATCTATCTGCACACTTTTGATTATTAATAAGCAACCTACTTTGCACTGATTCATTTATTTGAACTGTACACACCCACTGTACATATACATTTGTAATTGTTTATCTATCTGCACACTTAGTATTAATATCAACCTGTACGTATAATCATTTATTGTAAATCTGGGCTCATAACTAAGGCAACCTGCATATAATGTTCATAGTACATCCATCTGTAAATATCACCATAGTTTTTCTATAACTGCACTTTATAATTTATATCTGTATTCTGCACTTGCTGCTATTGCACTTCTGGTTAGACCTAAACTGCATCTCGTTGCTTTGTACTTGTACATGTGTAATGACAATAAAGTTGAATATAATCTAATCTAATCTAAACATTGGCCACTGGGTCTCAATGAGTGCGAAGACAACAGCCTAGAGCAGGGGTGTCCAAACTCGGCCCTTGAGGGCCGGTGTCCTGGAGAGTTTATCTTCAACTTGCTTCAACACATCAGCCAGAAAGTTTCTGGTATATCTAGTAAGAGCTTGGTTAGCTGGTTCAGGTGTGTTTGATTAGGGTTATAGCTAAACTTTTCAGGACACCTGCCCTCCAGGACTGAGTTTGGACACCCTTGGCCTAGAGAGAGAGCAGCAGCTTTTACCTGGAGTGTGCACATGGCTCCTGAAGTGTAAAAGAAATGTGAAATAGTGGATTTTATTCTTTTTTTATAGTCAACAAGTTTTTTATGTTACTTGAAAAGAAATAGGTGTCATGTAAAAGGTTTGAAATGCTAAAGTTTTTTTTTTTTATTTGTCTGCTATTATTCTATTTTTAAGGGCCAAAAGGAATAGAAGGGATGTCATTACTTCATGTACTAAAATTCAGTCACCCATAGTTACATGGTTGTGAATGCAGGCATTTTTTTATGTAGCATAACTCATTCATAAATTCATCAAGCAAAAGACAAATAATTATGTTTTGTTTTTATTTTTAAATCATGCATTTATCTTATTTAGGGTGCATTCACACTAGGTTATCTCAACTGTACCTAGGCACGTTTGACCCAAGTATCCTAGTTCGTTTGACTAGAGTGAGTTGGCTTGCGCTGGCCCGGGTGGTAAAAGTGTATAGGCATGGTGTGCATGCAGCTTGAATGCAAAGTGTGCCCAAGCATGAAACTAAAGACACAACATCCCTTTTAAGGGACTGTTCCACACTTTTAGAAAAAGTGGTACAATGTTGTACCAAAGAAGGTACAAACCCTTGTCACTGGGGCAGTACCTTTTTATGGGACAGATTGGTACCTTAAGAAAAGAAACAAATTTGTACCATTTAAGGTTATGATTTGTACCATGGAAAACCAAAATACCTTTGTTTTTAAAAACCTGCAGATACAATATTGAATACTTTGTGAAAGGTACCACCACAGTGACAAGACACTTTGTACCTTAACAGTGTAAAATGCTTACCAAACATTTATTAACATGCCTTAAATGTTTAGTTTACAATACCTATAGTTTTATGTTTTACCAGTTATTTTGTATTATAGAACTAAATATGTATGTTTATAAGTATCATTAAACATACTTTTAAATGATGATTCTTGTTTTAATATGGGAATTATTCATAAAAATCACTTTGCCTTTCCAGTCTTGTTTATTTTCATAGATACTGTAATAAAGAAGGAGTTGTTCAACACTTCTGTACCTTTTATATGAGAACAATTGTGTACTTTCATTTTACCATAAAGGGCACAGAACAGGATCATAAGAGGTGTATTCAGCACTCTCAGAAATGAAGGTACACGAGCTGTCACTGGGGTGGTACCTTTTCAAAAGGTAAACATTTGTACCTAAAGGGTCCATATTGGTTCCTCAAAGGTATATATTAGTACCTAAAAACTTTAAGAGGAACACTTTTGTACTTTTTAGGTACTAATATGTACCCTTGAGGTATTAATATGGACCCATTAGGTACAAACGTGTACCTTTTGAAAAGGTACCACCCTAGTGACAACTTGTGTACCTTTATTTCTGAGAGTGAGTACCATATAATGTACAATTTTTACAAAGGTACAAAACTGTTCCTCAAGGAACATTATTTGTACCGTCATGTACCTTTTTTTCTGAGAGTGCATACGGATATATACAGTAACTCATTCTGACCTTTCAATGAATGGGAACTGTTATAGTTTATCAAAGATGCAAACCCCTTGTTGCGCCTCAACTTATTTTAAGGAACGTTTATGAGCATGAAAAGTGGTGGATCTGTTAAGCAAAATGAAAATGCATGAGTAAATTAAAAACAAAACAAAACAAAACAAACAGTATTGGAATCAGCCAATTCGCTTGTAAAAACCAATTGGAATCGGCCTTGAAAAATCAACACTAGCATTATTACTAAAAATACACAGGCAGATGAGCAGAACTGTGAGAACAGATGAGAGAAGAAGAAGGGGAAGAGACTAAGAAAGTGAGGATGAAGTGCATGAAACAAAGGACTAAAACAAAGAACGAGGGAGAGGGGAGATACATATGAGGGTGAGCGACGGAGGGTGGGGGTGTTTTACTGACACTGAAACCAAATGTTAAACCTGCTCTGTTTTTCTTTTGCTCCTTTTGCTTTTCCTCTCTCTCTCTATTTCTTTCTCTCTCTCTCTTGTTCTAACAGTTGCCATGTGTTGGATCTCAGCTGTAATGTGTTCCAGACAGACTTTTGGCAGTGCTAGAGAGAGCCCTGACTCCATTACTCTCAAAACGAGACAAAAAAAAAGGGGGAACAAAAATGAGGAGGACAAAAGCCTACATAATAAACATGGGGCTTGTTGTTCTAAAGCACAGACTTGTGTCGGGAATTACTAGTGGAGGGACGGTACAAAAACACAACAGAAAACACAAGAACGGAAACAGCCTCAATACTGTGTAGATAGGAATGGTTGGACAAAAATAAATAAATAAATAAGTGAAAAATAAAAATCAGATGATCGGCTGGTCACAGTTGCTTACAGATTCTTGTGAAAGCCGAAGAAAAAAAAAACATTTTTAACAGACTGTAAAAACAAGGTATGCCTAGCCCATTGTGTTTGCACATTACACTAGATTACGCTCAATGAAAGTAAAACAATAGGTGAGACGGTCAAAAGTCAGGACACACTTGAGTGAATGTGGCGAGTGAATGTTCCTCATGATCAGAAAAATTCTGTGGATAAATGATTGAGATAGTCATTTAAAAGAAAAGCAAGATACAAACCATGAGGAAAATGAATTACTTGTGAAATAAACTATGAAATAAGCTAAAAAAAATGAAGAATAACTATAAAAATACTTTGGCTTTCTTAACACCACTATAAAATAGAATTGGGTAGATTAAAATAGAACAGTATAGAATAAAATAAAACATAACAGAACAAAATAGAACAAGTGAGACAAATCTGACTAAAAAAATTAATCAAATTAAACGAACCACACAGTAAAAAAAAAAAAAAATCCTGGTTGTCTTACATTAAGCTGAATCAAATTAACCTTATGAGTCCATTGAATTTATATTATGTCAAACTTACTTAAATCAGATTGCTTACTTTATGGAATTAAGTTAGAACATGATAAACTCAATCAAGTTAAATAAGCTACTATGAACTAAAAATATATGCTGTCATGACTAACTGATCATATAATTTTTTTACAGTGTAGCTATTCATGCAACACAGCTGGACTGGAATCACGTAACAGAAAAGTGGATCTAACAAGAAAGATGAACAAACAAAACAAAATCAATCAAACAGAACAGCGAACAAAGCCAAA
>CAIGQQ010032164.1:4327042-4332042 GCA_903798035.1 Danio albolineatus
ACAAAACAAAATCAATCAAACAGAACAGCGAACAAAGCCAAAACAGGACAAAAACAGTACTTATGAAACACTAGATTTCGTTAACCATTTCAAAACATAAATCGCATAATCTAGTTTGCTTATGTTGCTAGTCTGCAAAACTTAGAAAGCCTGGGATTTAACTGCTGATATACTGTATATATCAAGACAACTTTAATTGACCAGTAGACGTTCACGAAATCTTTGAAATGTGGTCAAGTATGCTACATGTTTGTGGGTAGGTAGCGTGTCCGGTGCAATGGGCCTGAACTGATTTTGCATGTCGTAAACAGATGCACACATAGTCAGCGTAGTTGACATGCCTGAGTTAAGACTGGACCCTGTCTACATGCATGTGAATGTGGACGCTGCGTGTTTTCCAGGAAGACGAGGGGTCCATAAGGAATGTTTCGGAGGGGCAACATGGTTCCAATTTACCCCAAAACCTCCCCCTCTTTACTCTGCTTCTCTCCTGCAGTGTTCCCTAGGCTAGATGTCCGGACCAATGGGGTTCAGTGAGTTTGTATATGAGTGTATGAGTTTTATTATTACTCTAACCTATGGAGGGCAGTGTTGGCCTGCAAAGGCAATATTTATTATACATTCCTATGTGTGTGTGGTAGGGAAAGTTCAGGGTTCCTGGAAATACATGACTGAGCACTTAAGAATGGACTTCAACTGACTAAGTGTTCCTGAAAGCCTTCAAATTGATCCTCATACACGCACAGACACTAAAATTGCATTCAAAATGTGATTAGCAATTAAATGCTATTCAAGTTGCACAACTCTGGATTAAGTATAGTCTTTTGTTTAAAATAAATCATGATTTTAAAATCAATATTATCCTAAAAGACAAAGTCTCTAGAGATTCTGAAAAATGTCAACTGCTCCAGTATGTTAAACAAAATATCTATATATAAAAAAATGAACAAGTGAGTGATTCAGCGACTCACTCTAAGACTTCACGTTTCATTACTGAATGAATGTGTATTTTTCAACAAATCTCTGGAATGAACAATTAAGTTTGAAATATTACTTTCACAATAAATTAACAATATTGTTATTGCTACCATACATCAGTGATAATGTATGATAAGTAAAGTTTCATTGGTCTACTTAAAAACATATCTATTTTTACTGAATAACATTTTACATACACATAAAATACAATTGAAATCCAAATCCTCTAAAGGATTGTTAGTCTGCAACTAGGGCAACTGGAGCCAGGAACACTTCCCAAAAGACATTATAATATGAATGGTATCTGCGCTTATGTTAGTCATTTTATTATTCCCGAGGTATCCATAATCTTGGACCAGGCCATATCCTGAGCAGCTGCTGTGGTGGTCATGAAGGAGTGGAAAGCATGAGTCCTCGCATTGATTCTAAAGGGCCAGCCTGTACAGCAGCCGGTGACCACTCCCACCTGCAGCTTCTCCACGATAGACGTCCAGCGTTCTTCTAAACTCCGGCGCCTAGACTGCAGCTCTGCACAAGACGTTTGGCCATAGGAGAAATGGTCATGTCCAAGTAAGCCTGGTTTCTCTCGAGGTTTTTAAATCCTTGACTTTCGCCAACTGGTGACGTTTTTTTCCTCGCTGCTGTTGCCACTGGCTTGCATGGTTCGGGACTTGTGGAGCGGCGCATCAATGTATTACTCTTCAGTGTTTGAACTCTCAGCAATGAATATTAAACACTGAACTGAACTGAACTAAACTGAACTTCAACACTAAAAACTGGACTGACACCGTTTCAATTTCCTATTATCTATGTGAAGCTGCTTTGACACAATCTAAATTGTAAAAGTGCTATAGAAATAAAGATGAACTGAATTGAATTAAATGATTAAATGGCTCGCTTGTTAATCATTGCGTGAGAAAAAAAATAAAAATATATATATCTCACTGTGCTACTAATCAAAAGTTTGATAAACATAATCAAATTGTTGTCTTTTAGGAATAACAATGCCCAGGTATTTGAGGTTGCAAAATGTTAACAATTAACCATGCAGCTCTAGTGTGCCATAGCGCAACACACACTTTTTTTTTGTATAAAAAAAACGAAAATCAAAATTACTCCCACAAGTTCACGGCTTCACAATGCCATGATAATTGTGACAGGCAGATTGATTAACTAGACGGTGATTAAGTCCGTTTATCAACAACAGGAAGAAAATAACCCCCACTCGTTAGCAGCATTCAATCCAGGTCAGTTATTCTTCAATTACGCCCACTTGCAGGACTAATGAAACTACACACACACACACACACACACACACAAACACACACACAAGGAGACCTGGCAGATGCTTCGCGGCAGAGGTGTGTACTCATTACAATCTGTAACAGAACTCAGAGAGGAATAAACAAATCTAAAATAAGAAACAAAGCAAGAGAAAACCTTGATTCATCACCAGAAAAACAAAGACTGCACGCACAGTCCTTTTTCCCATCACGACATGAGAAAGCAAAATGGAGTCTAAAAAGATTCTATTTTTTCAGTTGGAAAGAGACTGGACAGTGATGTTCTGAATGAAATGAAAAAAAGTATTTGGTTTAAAACAGAGATCATGATTAACCCAACTAAACAAAATAGGTAACTTACAAGTGATTCTGAAACTGCTGCAGTTGTATTTTAATATTACTTAAAAAATTTATAAACAATAGATTAAGTGAATGATTCAATAACTAATGAACATTTTCCGACAAATCTCTTTAATGAAACATTCAACGGCAAATACATTTTTAACAGAAACTTGCCGCCAAACACTATAACTGATACAATCTCCATTTGAAGGGTCAAATTTCAAATAGTTATTTATTCTAGGTTGATCACAACTAATTAATCAGTGGTCTCTACAGTATCGGAACAATGAACTGTCAACCTTCAAGTACTTTATTTTTATTTGTATTAATCTTTAGAGAATCGATGACCACAGTCCAAGCTTTTCCTGTCACACAGGAAAATGGGTTGCAAAAAAGGTTCTTAAATCTGCAAAGTATTTCCAGACCAAGCTTGCCATTTCATGTCGAAACACAAATGTCACCCGTCTCAAAGAGATTGGAGAATGACTGTTACATAAGCATCATTTGGAGAAGTACGAGAGATGGCAAATAAAGAGACTTAAAATAAATTGGGTTGTTTCCAGCCTTTAGATCCATAGAGAATGAGATTATGTAATTGGTGGTTTTCAATGATAACCGCAGCTGAATATTTTATCTTTTGCTTTAGTTTGATGTGCGGTTTTAACAGGTATTTGTAGTGGGTTCTGTGTGATTTAGTCTTATAGTGGTTTCTTTGTTCCAATTACTGTTCAAGTCTCCAGAAGGACATCACCAATTACTTTAGTGTGATATAACAGTTTTTATATAACTTTTATTTCAACTAATAAACATCAGGCACATTTTATTCAAAAGTTTTGTGGTCAGTAAGATTTTATTCTGGGAAAAAAGCCTTTATTCTTACCAAAGCTAGGTAGTAGGTGTACTTGACAAAAGTCTTGAGGCAAAGGCTTTTAGATTATGTATATTTTAACAAAATAAATATGATCATGCCTTAATTTTTAATTATTTAAATTAGGACAGTAAGGTCTGACTTTGCTTAGACAAAAGTCTTGTCACTAAACAGAAATAATATACAGTATAGGATATAAAGTCATGGTGCAGTGGAAAAATATTTATTATTGTGTATGACTCCCAAGAGCTTGGAGGACTGCATCCATAGATCTCTCCAATGACTGAAATAACTTATTATAAAGTCATCTAAAATGGCAAAGAAAGCGTTCTTGCAGGAGTCTCAGAGCTTATCAAGATCCTTTGGATTCATCTTCAATGCCTCCTACATCTTACCCCAGATATGCTCAAAAATGTTCATGTCTGGTGACTGGGCTGGCCAATCCTGGAGCACCTTAACCTTCTTTGTTTTCAGGAATTTTGATGAGAGAGCTCAAGTAGGAAAAGAAGTGCTATCTTGCTGAAGAACTTGCCCTCTCCTGTGGTTTGTAACGCAATGGACAGCACAAATGTCACGATTCCTCAGGCTGTTGATGTTGCCATCCACTCTGCAGATCTCGCATGGCCCCATACTGAATGTAACCCCAAACCATAATTTTTTCCTTCACCAAACTTGACCGATTTCTTTGAGAATCTTGGGCCCATGCAGGTTCCAATAGGTCTTCTGTAGTATTTGTGATGATTGGAATGCAGTTTAGTAGATGATTCATCAGAAAAATCTCCCTTCTACCACATTTCCGAATGATTAACTAGAAGTCAAGTTATTATTTGTTGCTCTTACATCTGGGATTGACAACAAGACTTTTGTCAGGTAGCGTATTATGTAATATGTATATTTGTAGCATAAGTATCATTGATCAAAGATACAGTCTTAAAAATGAATATGACTTCTGTCATTGTTTAATATTATTGTCATCATAACATATTTAAAGAAATGTCAACTGTCAGGAAAACACTTTTTTTTTTAAATCTGTGAAGTCATATATACATTTCAAACAGTTTAATTTTCTTTTTCTTTTTTTTTTTTTTTTTTTGCTAATACACCATAATTTCCACAAAGACATTAAGCAGCAGACATTTATTAACATTAATAATTTCAGGCTTTTATAACCTTTTATAACGGTGGCTTACTGTAAAGAACTCCACACAGGCCTTCCCAAAAACAGTCAGATAGTCGCAGCTCATCCATATGCTGCTGCCAAGATTCTGTCCAGAACCAGAAAATCAGAGCACATCACACCTGTCCTCAGGTCTTTACACTGGCTCCCAGTTACATTCAGAATAGATTTTAAATTATTATTACTTGTCTTTAAATCACTAAATGGCCTAGGACCCCAATACATTACAAATATGCTGACTGAATACAACACATCACTCAGATCTTTAGAATCAAATGAAGTAGAAATTCCAAGAGTTCAGTCAAAGCAGGGTGCATTGGCCTTCAGCTACTACACCCCCCGCTGCTGGAAT
>CAIGQQ010032164.1:4337042-4339367 GCA_903798035.1 Danio albolineatus
TATGCTACATTATTAATCTAGGATCTGCAGAGTCAATGGTTGGTTTGACCTTAAATAAAAGCTGTTATTGTTTTACTGAAATTAGTTAATGTCAACTGGAAACTGCAGTAAAATGTAGATATATTGTACTCTAGGTACATTTTTGCAGTCTTGCAAACAGTTACTGTAGGTAGAGGGTCAATTTACTCAGCACCCTACTTCAAACAGTACGTAATGATGCCTCAAACAGTACAGGTTTTTGAGGTGTGTTATTACTTGCTTTTTCTTTATAAAAGGTATAGACCTATACCTGCAGGGTAATAAAACAATCCGATGGACTTACCTTGAGGTCATAATACTAAAGAGACGTGTGCGAAATAAGTTGTCTACATTTAATTTTTTTCCAAGTAAAAAAACACCTAGAAAATTCTATTAAAAAAGTTAAAACACTTAGAAGTAAAGGTTGCAATTGGAACCAAAGGGCATATATAACCTAATACAAAAATAAATAAACCCTCTTTAAAGAATGCAGTTCTTTAGAAAAGGACTTACAATAACAGATTTAGTCAGACTGAAAATGAACTTAAAGTGCATGTAAACCTATAGAAGCCTATCTTCGTAGGAAGCTGAGAAGTAGTGGTACTGTATAAAAGCAAAGCTTTAAACTATTTGTAGTTGGATGATCCATCTGATACGTGTGCATATTCTTTGACCCAGAATACTGAGCTAGCAAAACTCGGTCAGAAATGAATGACTTAGTTGGCATTATACAACATTCTCGAGAGATGTTTAAGGACATTAAGAGTCCAGGGAGTGGAGTTGCTCTCTTGAGGATCAGTTGGGCCCTGTCAGAATACATCAAAAGAGTCGATATTTGCCTGGAGCCTGTCTAGACTCTGCTAAACAAACCGTAGGCTTGTGACTCGCTTCCCTGGTGAGCAAAAGCTAGAAATCCCTACGCTCACATTGAACGGATTTGACTGAGTGGAACTGGACCGGTTCTCCTCCACTGAGTCCCGGAGCTCCAACAGAGAATAAAACTGAACCTGAAAAAGAAGGGAACTGGTCTAGATACAGAGTGAGTGGGCAAAATGAATGTGTTTTTACCCTGAAACTTAAATTAGAAACATAAGGGAGGTGAAAAACACAGACCATGACATCCTAGGCAATACTAAAACTACTTGCAGCAACACAAAATCATTCATTCATGAGCAAACATTCATTGCTCGGTTAATGTGCAGATCACGTCATGACAGAATGACAGAATGAGCACACACTGAGGTAATTAGCACACACGCCTACACAAATACTAAGAGATAATTGAAAACAACATTACAAGACTAAATCTAACATCTCAACACAGCCCTCACGGAACAAGCAAGCAATCTAAAAACAATATATGATCATCTTGTATTATCCTGTAATATAATGCCTAGCAACCGCACAGAACACCATAATAACCAGATATAAACCCTAACAGCATACAAGAAACCTCTTCGCAACAATTTACTAACTTAGTAACCACCAGAGGCATCATAGCAAATGGCAATCACCATTGCAACCAAACAGAACACCCTGATTCACCACTGATTCAAATTTTTAATTTTAAAACTGAATCAAAATGTCAAGCTAGGCTCTAAGACTAAAGTTTGCCTTTCCTTTTTTTTTTATTTCACTGAATTGTCCCAAACTAAAAAATTACAATTATTGTATTATAGTCTTGATTCAGAAAAAAAAAATATTATAATAAAATAATATTTTATGCCACAAAATAACCGATATCAGAACATTTTATACTAGAAAAGGCAAGCTACGGGTGTCATCTGTCCATCTAAATACTCATTAAGCAATCTTTAAAACAATGTATATATAGTGTTATATGATTGATATATATATATTAGTGTTATATATAATAGTGTTATATTAGTGTTATATTAGTGTTAGTGTTATATATTAGTTGATATATATATATCTATATCTATCTATATCTATCTATCTATCTATCTATCTATCTATATATATATATATATATATATATATATATATATATATATATATATATACATATATATATTAGGGCTGTCAAAAATTAATCGTGATTAATCACATCCAAAATAAAAGTTTAACATAATATTTGTGTGTGTACTGTGTATATTTTATTATGAATATATAAATACACACATGCATATACTTGATAAAATGTTGGTTTATATTTAGATATATAAAAAATATATGTATGATACAAATTTTACATTTGAATATGATGTAACTACTTTGATGTAACTTTTTTATATATAGTTTTGGCTTCTATGAATGTGTTTATCACATATACATAATAAATATATA
>CAIGQQ010032164.1:4339767-4368759 GCA_903798035.1 Danio albolineatus
ATATATATATATTAAATTAATAAAATTGGCCGTAGTGCATGAGTGTTTGAATGATAGAGTGTATGGGTGTTTCCCAGCACTGGGGGTTCACAAGTTAGTGTAATATCAGTGCTGGTTTCAGCTGGAAGGGCATCTGCTTCGGAGAACATATGCCAATGTAGTTGGAAGTTCATTCTGCTGTTGCGACCCCTAACAAATCAGGGACTAAGCCAAAGGTAAATGAATGAGTGAATGAATGAATAAAACAAGATTAAATTATATCTGTGACTACTCTATAGTCATTATTCGACAGCAATCGTTTTTAATACTTCCATGGATTATGAACTCCACATATGGGGTGGCTTATATATAGTATTAAGTAAATCTTAGACAGCCAGGTAGACAGCATCTTCTCTCTACATTTGAAAGCACCTTCAGGCTTATTTAGGATCAGTGAATGTTTTTATGGTCCTTCAGTGAAATGTGCCAAGCCTGTCGGACATTTGCCTGTACTTATGCTGCTGCAGTCAAGCAGATGATCGCCCAATAATAAAGCATGTTCACATAAGGCCAACATTTACATATACTTACAGCACACATCTCATTAAAAGCATGACATCTATTCAGTGGTTTTGTGCTTACTGTTTTAAAATAAATTCAGAAAAGGTCAAGAAGATGGTGTAAAAACTAAATTCTGATTGTTTTAAGAGGCTAACATTACAAGAGGCCCTCAAGGAAAAACCAAAAGCTACAAAGAGATGAAAAATGGCCACTTTAAAGCAAAACACAATGGAAAACAATTCCAAATCAAGTTGAATATGCACTTATACACACATCAAGTGGCGAAAAGCTCTCTCAACTGAAAACCAAAGTATACTTCAGATATCCACATGGTGATGCAATATTCATCATCAGGACAGATCTTAAATCGAACAATACATAGTGACTGCTAAATCAGAACCAGACAACAAAGTAGTACCACGGATGTGTCAGACTCTTCTATCCACACTCGTATTGGAAAAAACGTACATCCGGGCATTGAAAGTTGTCCCATTGAGTCTCTGCAGCATCTGGCTAACAGTGAGCGCTTGTATATTTACATGGAGGCCTCAAGAGTGTGTTTGTACTCAGCACTGTGGTGCTACTGTAACCAGCTAATGGTAGTAAAAGGATGTGGTCTTAATATCTGGTATGTATTTGTACATGTAGGTTAAAAAAAAATAAAAAATCAGCTTTTAATCTTTCCATCAAAGGTGACTGAATAAGGTTGAGATGATAAACGGGCACAATGGAAGCCCACAATGGATACAAATCTTAAAGTGGCACCAAAAGTAAAGGTGATACTACATGCATTGTAAAAAAAATACTGGATTCTACACAATCCTTTCATGTTTTCCCAACACAAATCGATTAATGTTTTTTTTTTATAATTTTAAGTACGGCTGTGCAATATGGACAAAATACTCATATTACGATTTTTGGACCGAATATTGCGATTTCGATTTTATTTGCGTATTTGGCAACTATTTGTGCTCTTTTTAAACAAGCCACATACATTCTAAATGTGTTTAGTGCACAAGAAATGCACAACAAAACATTTCACAATGAAATAACATAGTATTAAGTTTAATAAATAAAACTGTATTAAAATAGTCTTTAAAACAGACAACATAAAATAAATAAGATGAACTAACCTCAACTCTAGTTAAACACATACTGTACACAGTAGCACTCACTGCTTGATCAACAAAACTGTAATAAATTGTGTTAAAAACAGACAACATGAAAAAATAAAGATGAACTAACCTCAACTCCAGTCATAACAATAAATAAAAACGTAACGTAACGTAAATCAAAAGCACCCATTCGGTTTTCCCGCTCAACTTCGTCGTGCGCGGAGTGAGCTCTGATTGGTTGACATCTTTTTCCCGCTCAGCTTAGCTGTAAATGCCCGGTGTGCTGCGTCAGCTCTGATTGGTTAACATATCAAAATCATGCGCACAAGATCGTGAGCAAAAATCAAAACAAACTAATAGATAAAATTGCAGCCTTTGCGTTTTAGATATTGCGTGTGCTTAAATGGCGATTTTTTTGCGATTGTGATTAATCGCCCAACATTAATTTTAGGTTGATTGAACAAAACAATTACGTTGTCCCCAAATTTGTGTTATTTCAGCAAATTTTTGTGTGTGTGTGTGTGTGTGTAGTTTATTCATTGAGATTGCTCAAAGTAGAGTTATTACAGAATACCCCTTAAACTGAATCAAAACTGAATTCTCTCTACAGGAAAACGTGCTGTTATGTCTGATGGGATCTGGAAGGAAAACAGACATGTGAAACAAGTTCCTCTTGTAACAAACCCTCACGTCTAACATGTGGTTTAGACCTACAGTAATGAGTTGTAAACAGAGTTTGGGTTTCCATACCGATGCCATTTGACTTCCAGATGAAGTAGGTTTGGTTTTGACACTATTTGCAATCTTCTATCAAGAGAAAACTACATCAATATATGACAATCCACCACAAAAATCATCTGCCAGAAAGGTTATATGGTGTCAATTACGCCAGAATTTATAACTGTTGATGTTTTCACTCATGACTTCATGAGTTCAACCAAAGTACAAAAGTGCAAAACATTTAGCAAAAAAATCCCCATCCAAAAAAACATGACTGGGTTCATTTAGGAAAAACATTATTTTTCCATTTAGACAGTGAGTGAGTGTTAAAACAATTGAGCAGCGTGACAATATCATACAGAACAGCAGAAATTTGGGGTCATTCATTACCACAACCCACCCCGTAGGACATGACATCGGCAAAAACCCCAGAAAACCCATTTAGTTATTCAAATACACACATTTATGATGACTAAAGTAATGGTGGTTCTCCATCATAAATACATGGCTGGGCATTATTCCTGTGCCAACATGTGGGGAACCGAGTGTCATGGTTTCCTACATTTTTTTCTTTCTGTGAACACACAGACTCTGAAAACAGACGTGATTATGAAATAGATTTTTCTAAACCGCTACCAGCACTGAGGTTTTTGGCCTAAACCTAGGTGCTGTAAGGACATTCCCTAACAGTGATGACAAAACTAGCAAGATGGACAAAAGAAATCTGAAGATGTAAACGCAGCTGCTTTATTCTCCTGTGTCCTTAACAATTATTAAAAATAAATAATGAGAAAACATACCCATCTCATCTGCAAAACGACATCTAAGATATTCTTTGGCCTCTTGCTTGTCATTTGTATATTTTTATTTCTTGATTTTTCTTGACTTTTCATTTCTTATATACAGTATATAATTGAGGCAACACAAAGTGGTACGCTTTAAGTTAATTGTTTTTTATTATTCTTTTGGAGTAATATTTATTATTTTAAATGGTAAAAAACTGATTTCTTTATTGGTTGCATACAGTATATATTTAAAGGCTACATGAAGTGATAAGCATACTTAAGCTAAGTATTTTTACTTGCAGTAGTCAGTCATTAAATAGCAGTAAACCATTAAATAATTGTTAATACAGTATATGTTTGCAGGTGACATGACATAATATCCTTGGTCTAAATTAATAATTTTTAATGATTCGTTTGAAGTAATAATGACCATTTAACGGCCTTTTAACTTATATTTATTAACTATATATCAATGGCTTATTCCCTTATTTATCAGGGGTCACCACAGTGGAATAAACCAACAACTATTCAGGGATATGTTTTACGCAACGGATGCAGGAAACTGGGTACTGGAAAACACTAATACAATCTCACATTCACACCCACACTCTACGGCCATGTGATGAAGTGATACAGTGCTCAGTATTTACAAGCACACGCCTCACAAATCTATCTTTTAAATTCATATTTTTTAGTAGGAAGCTGTACAATATTGTATCTGTGGATATACGTTAGATTAGTACTGAAGCCAAATCTGGATGTGCTGGATCATCTACTAAATATTACTATTTAGAAACCTTAAGTTAATGGCGAGTCATTTAGCTTTTTTAAATTGTTGTTGCCAAAAAAACATTCTGACAATTAGAATAAGTTAATTGCCTCATTTAAAAAGAACACTTTACAAGAAGACACTCACAATCCACTCATCCTGTGATCATCGCAGTTGTATGTAAGTTTATTATTATCTGTTTGTATTTATATTCTAACTCAAATATTCATGTTATTTACATGGATAACTAGCTCATTATATGTTCATATTTTTTACACAGTTTCACTTTGTTTGAATTTAATTGTATTGTCTTTCAATTTCTAAATATGTTTGGTGACTAAAATATTATTTTAATAAATATATCTGTTTATTAAATCGGTTTTGTTTAAATGCTCCAAAATACATTGCCTATATTCACTGAGAAATGGATACAAATATTCATTTTCAAAATGGGGTGTACTAAATTATGCTGAGCACTGTATACTTGAGTTATTTATTTTTAATTATTAATTTGTAATAACATAAAAAAACATTTAAATAAAACAGTAAACTTCTTTAATTTAAGTGACATCAGAAATAAACCTAAAAATTGTGTTCATAATTACAACCAGTCTCAAACATGTAATTAGTTTATATTGTATAAGACTTCCTTTATTGTAAAAAAAAAAAAAAAAAAAAAGGCAAATAAAAATAATTTCTTGATCGGTGAAACTTATCACAGTGCACCATAATGTGAACATGCATCATTTCATGTTTTATGACTGGTATTAAATTTTTTTTCTGAATATTTTTATGTTAGCTAAAGCTTAAAATAAAAATAAAAAATGTATTACTCCATGTTTGCATCCTGTAAACATGTAAATGTTCTTACTGGTTCTGTGCCAAGCAGCCTGGTGCCAAGATGACCTTCGTATCAGTTGTCTGCTTCAGGTGGGTGAGCTCCAGCATGTCCACCTGAACATCAGTCACATGACCTGGCAACTGTGGCAAAACTGATAGAATTTTCTCAGCTAGATTGTCCCCATGGTGGCCAACAGCTCCTAGTTTGAAGAATCAGAGAACGTTTAAATAGTTATTTTAAAGAATGTAGCATAATATGTTATTCATAAACACCATTAGGGCTAATTAAGATGGAAATTCATTCTTACAACAAAGGACATTTTATCATTTGACATTTCATCACCTTGGAATTATAAGGTTTATCTGCGTTCTGAGTGATTTTGAGATATTGAGCTTCAAAGGTTTTTGCATTCCATTGCAAACAGTACATGTATAACATTTGTTTTATTTTTATTTTTTAAATAAAAGTCTTAAAATGAAAACTTACAAAAAAAAAAAACATCCCATAATGTAAATAAAGTGTCAATTTATAACTCAATTTTGACAAAAAAGTCAGACAGAACCTTACAAATCTAAGGTGACGATTTATCACTTTTGTCTCACGAAATTAAGACATAGTTTAATGTACAAAAAATTACAACTTTACAAAACCATTCGTATTTTATTGTTTTGACACTTGAACAAAGAGTTTAATTTTTGACCCAAATAAATACACTTAATTTGTTTTTCAAATGTTCTCTTTCCACTATTCAGAAATAACCTAAAATGTATATGAAAATTATTTTGTCTCTAGTGCAATCCCACCAATTGTTCTTGAGATCCCAAAAAAAGAGATTAAAATTGTACTTGTTTTATTATTGTTATTATTTTTCTGTATTTTCAAAGCAAAACACAAAAAGCTGAAGCAAATAATGCCACATGTTTTTAAAAAAATCATCACAAAATCAGTAGGTGAAAATATACAAAAATAGCTGCAAAATACTGGAGAGACTGCTGTAGTGTCTTGCCTCGAAGGTACGGTTTACCCCCAAAATTTTATTTACTCACTATTTACACTCCCTGGAGTGTTTCCAAACCTTTATAAATGTCTTTATTCTGTTGAACACAAAAGAGGATATTTTGAAGAAAGCTGAAAACCTGTAACTATTGACTTCTATAATAAAAAAGCGTATTGGATGGAAGTCAACGGTTGCAGGTTTTCAGCATCCTTCAAAATATCTTCTTTAGTGTCAACTGACTTTTAGGAACAAGTGAAGGATGAGTAAATGATGATGAGTGCAAGAGTGAACTATCTCTTTAAGTACTAATGACTTAATATTCAGACAGATTGGACTGCACCTGTAAGATCAAGTGTTCTGTCCACAAACACTACTGATGCTTTATTAGGGGCCGTCTTCCTCCTGTTTTTGGCTTGTGGATGGTTGGCCAGCTCTGCTGCAATCAGACGGCTCATTGGACCCACAGAGAAGCTCTCCTCACGGGTATTGATGAACTCAAACAGGCCATTGAGAGTCGATGCAAGAGTTTTTATCTGAATCTGCAGCTCAGGTGGCAGAGAATGCACATCCACGTCCATCAGACTCACAAATCTCTTCTTCTCCGGCCTCTTCTCGTTGATGGACTCAAGATCAACGTCCAGTAAAGGGAAGAGATCAGAGAAAGCAGGTATAAGATGGAGGTGTTGTGTCAAAGGGGCGAAGACCACAGGAGCGTGCATGACTTCAGCAGTGTAGTTCATATCGCCCATCCATTCACACAGTTTCTCCTCGAACTGCTCAAACACCGGATTCCCCTCCAGATCAGAGCTCACATTATTAGCAAGCAGGTGAATGGAGTGAGGAACAGTCGTGACAACCACACAGTACTGGAAGTGGCTGAGGGAAATGATGTCCTTAATAATGTCTGCGGTTCTTCCTTTTAACACAGTGCTGACCACAAACACAGCTTTGGGTTCATTCTGTGCACCCGCTTCAAAGCTCGAGAACTGCTTAATGTTTCGAGCTCCAGCCTCGAACAGAAGGGCAGCTCCTCCGTTCCAGTGGAGACTCTCTGAGCATCGGTCATCCATGAAAACAACAGCCTTTTTTACCTTCAACAGAACCTTCTCCCACGTCCGACCGGGGAAACACACGAGACCATCAGTGGGCAACATATTTCCGCTATTTTCGGCGTTTTTAAATCTGAAGAAGCGATAAGAACAGAGCAACTGTCAAACAGACACCACTCAAAACAAACCCATGTGAGTCTCTGGAAGGTGACGTGGCGCATAGGCGTCGCGATAATATTGCGTCATTGTGTCAGCTGTTTAAATATATATATTTTGAGAATTGCAGTGTAGCATATTTAAAATGTAGGTATACGTATTGCATACAATTTTGTTAAACCTATAATTCTATGAACTATATTATTTTTAAATAGATCTACGTCATTTTTAACATAACAAATATATTTATTAATGTTATATTATAATTTATAATAACACAAAAATGCGTATATACTGTTCATGTTACATATATGAATAAACGTAGTATTATATTATGTTTTATTAATATTCTAATAATATCATTATTCATCTAAAAACATCAAATCATTCTTCATCATAGGCTATTTGATTTAATATAACCGATCTTTTTATGCCTACCCCAATTCTGATATATTTATTTTTGAAATGTTGCAAACAGAAACAATTTGAATTATTTATCTGTTGTCTAAAATTAATTGATTGATTGATTAATTAATTAATAGTAATTATTTATTATTAAATAAAATAAATAAATGTATTTAAAAAGCTAATAAATAAATAAATTGTCCACACACTGTGCTCAGCTTGTGCTCGTTGAAACAAAATATGATCTATTGCAAAAAATAAAGATCTAAAATTAAAGATATAGACAAATAATTTAATTTAATCACTTTAATTTTTTTTTTTTTACAGCTTTCAAATAATCGACAGGCTATATTGGCGAGACCAAAATAGTGGGGGAAAAGGTTTCAGTGAAGCTTTTACAGAAATATAAAGTTTTATTTGAATATAAGTTTGTAGCCTTTAATTTGTGTTGATGTTGAACTTCCTGCGCGCGCCGCACAGCACACGTGCACGTGCAGTGCGATGTGTCTCTCTGGTAACGCGCACCTGCTAGAGCAGCACGCGGCGTGTCACAGTGACAGCTGTGACGGTAAACCCTAAAACTCACATAAACTTACTTTGTCGAACTCGCTGAATCACTGAGTTAAACTGAGCCTCTGGTCTAAAAACAAAGCTCAAATTCCCGGAGGTGATCATGTCCACGAGAGAGCTAGAGAAAACAGCAGATGAGAGCGCTGATGAAGAGACGGACTGGCTTTATGGAGGTGAGGAATAAACACATTGATGATCAAACTTGAAAACTTGTGTGAACTGATTCAGCAACGAAAATGAAACGCCCTCGTGGTGATATCAACAATCACTTGACCAGCATCTACTAAATTAAAAGCATTTCTGACCTGACCCTCTACGTTTTTGACAGCAGAGACCGTTATTTATTCAGCTGCACGCGTTTCATAACATTTACTTTTAAATCACCCCCTTAGTGGCAGCATATGGCATTGATACGTTTGCACACACCTGACATAACAACAAACGTTAATCTAGAAAGTGCATTTTAAAGCAGCTAGACAGCTCGTTTTAAACTTAATTTTTTGTTAACGTGCTATTTTTTTATTTTTGTTAAATGTTACATTATTGTTTTCGCATATGGCATATAGGAGGGAAGAAAAATCAGTGTAATTGAAGGCATTTTAATACATTAGGTTTTAAAATCCATCCATTCTTAAATTCAAAGCATTTTAATCAAATAAAGTAATTCTTACGTTTTTAAATACATTTTATTTGCATGAAATACGTTAACCATGTAAAAGCTGACGTGACAGAAGTCAGTTTAATTTTTTTGTATCTTTTCTTATGGAATGGTTTGAAACTTTACAAAAGTTAGTAAGAGGGGAGAGTTAAGGGGTCAAAAATAAGCTGACTTACTGGGCACAGTTTGTAATGCAAATCAATGGGTCTTTCTTACAGCCTATGTACATAAAACATATCAGTTGTGACCATGTATCTCCCAAAACAATGCTTTTGCAACATGATACATTAACACTTTACGCATCTAAGCTCTGTTGTTAGAGAACGCAACAATCAAATTCTAGAAGTTAAAACATTTTGAAAGTGACTTCCAACAGTATTTAATGAGCCTTTAAAGACAGGCCTGTTGTGAGTTATTAGCTGTATACAGTATGTTTTTGTTGAACCTAAATTGATATTAATTAAATGTTTTTAATAGTGGAATTTATTCAAATTGATCTTATCCATGATGGTATACAAAAATGTCCAACATTAATCTGTATCTGCTCCTCTCGCTCATGAAGGACTGCAAATGGTAGATTTGCGTCACTCTTTCTACACTCTCAAACATTTAAAGCCCACATGATATCAAAACTAACCAGTTACACTTTATTTTGATGGTCCATTTGAGTATCAGTAGACTGTCTACTTAATATCTGTTGATGCCGACATTTAACAGACATTTAACTGACTATAAGAAACTTTGCAAGTACATGTCAACTTACACTAACCCTACCCCTAACCCCAACCTAACAGTCTACTTATAATCTAATGAGAATTAGTTGCAATGTAACTTAAATTCAACAAACAGACCATCAAAATAAAGTGTGACCAACTAACCATATGATTTTGTTAGCTGACATTGTTTTGTGGTGAACAATTGACTTGTGCAGGTCGTTAATAATACAAAAAAGTTTGCTATTCTGATTATTTGCTATTATGATTATTAATAATTTTAGGGTATTAAAATAAAATCTGAAAATGCACTTTTTGTTTTATTATTTTTTTATATTCTCAGATTATGTGACTTTGAGGTGAGGGGCGTAACATTTAACCACGCTTCTCCAACTGTTAGTTTTGACAACAAACAGAAATGGTGAGGAGGAGGAGGAGGAGTCGGTTAGGTTGTAATAAATCCCCCCAAACTCATTTCTAGATCTTTCTGAATGCAATGCCTACTTGACTTCATCCAATCCGCTCGCAGCAAAAAAAAACAAGACACGCCCACGTCATGCAATATTCAGTTTCTCTAGGAACTGCGTCACAATAAGGAAAAAAAAAAAACAGTCATAACTTCCTGTTTATTAGGACTGTAGGTTTTACTGGGACTATTGTAGTTTTTCCTCTCATTCACAATTTATTACATATAATCTTTTTAATCAGATTTTCATATTCTTTTTGCTTCAAATCAAAGTTTGTAATGTTGTGATGTACTATTAAAAATACTCCTGTATCCAATGCTGCTAGACAAAGCATATACTGTATGCAACGCAAGACAACGATTGAGAGATGTACAAATACTAATTTCTACTTTTTTATTTGAAAAGATGACAATTTTGAGGAAGAGGAGACAACTGAGAAGGAAGTTTTCAGGTAAGTGTTCTTAAGCAAATGCCTTTAGTGTTATTGAATTAAATAAATGGCAGTTCTAGCTGAAGACTTGCTAGTTGGCTCTGATAAAATAAAAATATAAAACACAAAGGGTAGTCTTTTTCACTCTACAGTACAGTACCTTCAGATTACTGTAATAACAAGCATTTACATGTCACAGTCACATGTATTGTAAATAATTATTATTGAAGATCCTGTTTTTAATATGAACAATTTCAAAATATAGGCCGACACAGTGGCCGCAGTGTGAGCACTGTCGCCTCACAGCAAGAACGTCACTGATTCATGTCCCAGCTATATCAGTTGGCAATTCTGTGTGGAGTTTACATGTTTTCCCCTTGTTGGTGTGGGTTTCCCCCGGGTGCTCCGGGTTTCCCAACAGTCCAAAGACTTGTGCTATAGGTGAACTGAATAAACTATATTGTCCATAGTGTATGTGTGTGAATGAGTGTGTATGGATGTTTCCCAGTACTGGTGTGCAGATGGAAGGGCATCCGCTGTGTAAAACCTATGCTGGATAAGTTGGCGGTTCATTCCGCTGTGGCTACTTCTGACGAATAAAGGGACTAAGCCAAAGGAAACTGAATGAATGAATTACAAAATAGAAAAACTATCATCTAAAGGTCCTGTGAAATTAAAAGTATTTTAGATGTTAGTATCATTAGTTAGTATGTTTTAAGGATATCTACAGTACAAGTTAGTCACTTTCACCTTAATGGATCAATGATTTTTAGTATTGAAATGAAAATATTTAATTTTCTCATCAAATTTTGAATGGTCATCAAATGCTCTCTAGTATTTGATATGTCCCGCCCCCTTCAAGACTTTTTATTTGATGTGCTTCAGCTCAGCCACTCTTGTTGGCAAAGCGGTGATAAAAAAAAACACTAAAGTTTTTTTGTTTTTGTTTTTTTTAAGGGAAGAGCTACTATGTCTCACCCTCTTTTCATATTTCAGTTAAGATTACTTCAAACATAGATTTAAAATGCACATTTCAAAGCACTTCTTGGGACCTTTAAGATTGTTGTTTGGAAGGGTTTTGTGAATCTGGCATATGGATTTTTTATCTAGATAAGCATGAAAAGATATGCATGAATGCATGCATCTACATGAAAAGATATAAACCTTTACAGAGTTCACTACTGCATAAAAATCATTGCTGTGTCCCTGAAAATAAAACTTAAAAATGCACACGTATAAAATGTATATAAACTAACTTTGGATTAATTATTGCAATATTATGTCAGCATCTTATGCAGCTTTAATCAGCCAGTTGATTTATTAATCTTTACAAATAACTTTTTCAGCAGCTCTTCCACACATTTAATTTAATTTGCATATGCAAATGTGCTTCATCAGCATTTACTAATAGATCTCTCTCTCTATCTCTCTCTCTCTCAAGCATACACACATGCATACACAAACTTACACAAGCACAAACATTTAAACTCTGTTGTTTTGGGATTTTCAGCTCCTGGCAATGTCAGTAACTTTTAGGTCACTTTAGCCCTGGCCGCTTTTGCATTTGAAATGAGTTTACAAAATCTAATGATGTGCCGACTCAGAACGAGAGAGGCTGACACATTTATTTCCTGTTAGGGCATGTAGCTCTGTACAAATGAAGCATGTACATTTAATGCCTGTTTCACCGCTTAGTAATGACCATGGCTTGCGCACATTAGCGGTATGTGACACATCCTTTTTTTTGGCAAAAATACTATGGAAGCAGATTAAGCCACGCGTGTCTGATGGAACTCTTTGGACGCTTGTTAAATTCAGCATTGAATGTGTTGTGCACAGAGCTGATACAGTATAAGCTGCTCTCAATTGCTCACTGGAGTAGGAACGAGAAGGAAAATGAACCATTGTTTTATTCCTCTTCTTACTCCTATTTCTAGAATTTGTTTTATTAATCTTCTTTCCTGTATTTCTTATAAAATTATAATAAATAGCCAGTCTGACTTAGTGGGGTTGTAACGCAAGTTTAAACTAACAAAAACTCAGGTCACAAATACAGTAATAATAATTTATATGTAGCTAAAAGTTGCAACCTTATGAAAATTGACACACGCTTACATTGAAAAAAAACAAAAAAAACATGGTTGCTGTTGTTAAGACATGATTTTGCAACACTTGCAACCATAATGTCACCATGGTATTTGTTGTTTAACTGTTGTTTATCAAATTGTGAATTAGTTCGTAAAATAACTTGTTATTATAATAAATACAAATTGTGTATACTTAATTTCAACAGTTCATTTTAAATCACCCATAAAGTCATTCATAATTATTATTTTTTTGTTGTTGTTGAAATTGTATTTTCATTTTGTTTATGGAGTAAAGCGAAACAATATGTATCATTCATTCATTCGTTTTCTTTTCGGCTTAGTCCCTTTATTAATCTGGGGTCGCCACAGTGGAATGAACCGCCAACTTATCTAGCATTCGTTTTATGCAGCGGATGCCCTGTCAGCCGCAACCCATCTCTGGGAAACATCCATACACACTCATACACTACAGACAATTTAGCCTACCCAATTCACCTATACCACATGTCTTTGGACTGTGGGGGAAACCGGAGCACCCGAAGGGAAACCCAAGCAAACACAGGGAGAACATGCAAACTCCACACAGAAATGCCAACTGACCCAGCCGAGGCTCGAACCAGGGATCTTCTTGCTGTGAGGCGAACGTGCGAACTCACTGCGCCACGTGGCGCCAACAATATGTATATACATTTTTATTTTCCTTTACAACTACTGTATTATTTTGTAAATGTTTATTAAACAGATAAAAAAATAAACAGTATTAGCTTTGAGGATTTAAGACATGTTGGAAGCTATCCCGACAATCTTAAAATAAAAACATGTATCTTGCATAAAATATTCTTTAGATGTACATAATTCATAAATACATAATACACAAATAGAAGGAATATTAAACCATTGTTTTATTACTCTGCTTTCCTGTATTAATACTGTAAAATATTGTTATATATGAATGATTTTTCAATATAAATACAAGTTCAAATTTAGCTAAAAGTCATTAAAATGATCATTTTTGTGTATGCATGTAGCTTATTGGTGGTTATGTTGTAACTCTTAAGTAAAAAAAAAACCTATAGCATTAATACAAATAAAACAAAACACGAACAACAATAACAAATACATGGTTATTGTAGTTAAAACATGGTTGTGCAACACTAACCATAGTTAGCCCTGGTATTTGTAGTAAAACCTTATACAAATGATAATCAGTGCATCTAAAAAAAAAAAAAGTTAATTTTTACTATAATATAACAATGGTTAATTAGATACTTAATTACAACAAAGACATTTAAATTAAATAACCCCAAAAGTCATTCTTAACATTCAGGAGTAAGGCATGTTTTTATGTTAGTAGGGAAAAAACCAAAAATAATTTTAAGAAGTATTTTTAGAAATAGAAAATATTCTTTCTCTTTTTTTTTTCTTCATAAAATAAGCTTCAGATGTACAGTATATAAACTGCTCTTTGCGTTCACTAGAGTAGGAATAATATGCAATATTAGCCATTGTTTTATCCCTCTGCTTTCCAGCCCAGTGTAGAGACATGTTAGCTGTTTCTTGGAGTCAACGCAGCGTTTTTTATCGGTTGGATTGCTTCACCTTCATTAGCATCGCAGGGTAAAACTCAAACCCAAGCGAGAATTTTCCCTCACGTTGCATTGGCCTTAAATAAGCCTGATGAGGACGCAGTGATATAGGCCTCACTTAAACTAATGTAGGCCTGCAGCTAAAGATGCGCTTGTAAATTGATCCTCCTCGTTTGCCGTGAATATATTTGCTGAGTGTAAAAGCCTTTTTATTGTTCTGTAGCATCAATTAGTGCATGTGATTAAATCAGACAGCTGAAAGAAAGTCTGTTCATCTAAAATCAAATGAAGTGTCTTCTGTGTAGTAAACACCTGACCTTAGTTGACACTTAAATGAGCTTTTACCCATCAGAAAGTCTCTTGAAAGACTTAAGTAGAATAAAACACTTTATTGTTTACTTTAATACACCAAATGTATAGTTGTTATTTCAATATAAGCAAACATGTGAGATGTTGAGTTTATATTAATGTAAATATATTATTTGATGTATAAAATGCATATTTATGCTTTAAACCACTTTTGTTTTTTTTTTAATATTTTCTCAATATTAATTGTAATACTGTACTATGAATAAAGTCTGATGCTGTAGTATTATTTATATTTTTGTATTTTTATTTGAAACCTTGCACTACAAAAATCTTCTTACTGTACCATTTCTTTTTATCCAGTGTATTAAAATAAGTTTTGTGTTTATTTGTTAAATCCAATCCATATATGAAGAGTTTCGTTGCAAAATGAGATATATCCATTTTGGGAAATGTTGGTTATTTGACATTATTATTGAAGACATCAACAGTCAAGTTTATTCACAATTTCTGTACATTAAACTATTACTTGAGCTCAGCGAAGGCCAGAGACACATATTCTTCAAATCCAGGATATTTTTTATTGAATTTTATGTCCATAAATAGTTCATAAATAATTCAAAAAGCATGCCAAAATGCAACAAATTTATCTTAACATTGTCAAACATCTTAAATTGATTAAAATTAATAAAAACTATATGGAACAGTATGCACAAAGATTGATTATTAATAATAAGATTCTGACTTAGTTTTGGCCAGAATTTACACAATATAACATATTTTTTTCTTTTATTTTTTGCTGGGGCACCAATGGCTTTAAGCAGGCTTCACTGTGGCATTTGAAGAAATCTTTTGGATCATCAGTGGAAAAATTAACAATAAATTATTAAAAGATTGTAAATATTCATAATATTCAAAAACATAATGCCATAATAGATATAATGTGACTATGGCGTGTGCCAGTAATCCAGGGCAGTCCCTGAATGAAAAGGTCGGATAACAGCGTACCGGCTGAGCTGTCAGAGCAAACAAACTGCAGGATGTTTATCGATTCAACCATCCTTAAACAGCTTTGCACTAATTGTGATTAGTTATAATATAGATAATTAAGATTAAGTTAGTTAAATAAACGACTTGTAGCTTGTTACAGAAAGAGTGGAGGCTCCTTCACACCGCTGCTGAAAACCAAACCTGTATGATCAGAGCAGGCTGAGCCGCGATGGGGCAGTTTCTGTTTCACCGAGTCCGCGGACACAGGCTCACCTCGTCCCGTCCTATTTATTGACTTCTTTCACTGTAATATTATTATTATTATTATTATTATTATTATTATGCAGCTGGAATGACCGGCTCCAATCGGTCATCAAAATCCATGAGGTTTGCTCGACTCTGAAGCTTTGATTCTCTGACTGACAGACGGACGTAGCCTGTGACTGACAGCTCTCCTACAGTATAAACAATTAGATGGCAAACGTTTTTAGTTAGTGAATCTTCTTTTTAAAAACATGTTTTTTTGATTTCGCGTTTTGTGAAAAAATACAAATTGTAGTAGGCCTAAAATGTTCATTCTTAAATTGTGTTAATGGCAGCAATTCACACATAGATAAGGGAACATCTGAACAGTGATTTCCAATCATAAAATCCAAATGTCAAAAAATGGTGTTTATCGCGTTTTGCAACGAAACTCTTCATATGTCCTCTCGACACTTTTTTCTCCATTATTTTGAATTCAATGACTTGCATTGTATAATCTAATATATTTGTCTTCTTCAGTGCTCTGATTGGTGATGTGGATGGTGTCAATGGAGTGTGTTACCAGGTACTCTCATTCACAAAACAAGTTTTGAAAATTGTACTTGTTTCCTTTATAATTGTAATATAGGGATTACATTAATTTGACATTCCTAAAACAACCATTTTGTTTTTCCCTCCTCAAAGGACAGTGACTCAGACAGTGATGATGATGTCTGTGTAACCATCGGTGACATTAAAACAGGCGCATCTCAGGGCTCGTGAGTAATTCAGTAGAGGTTTTGCCAACTGTAGTAGCAACTGTATGTCACAATTTCTCAAGTGATTTAGAGATTCTGACAGTGGCTTAAATTATTCTTGGTGTTAAAATGGCAATAATTATGTGGTTTGGTGTGCAGGTCCTTTGGCTCCGGTTCCATCAATCTGAACCTAAAATCCTCTGCATCAGGTAATAAAGTGCAGGTAATTAGTCTGTTAAACTGATATTCAGTTCAATTTAGTAAAAACTATTTCACCACCATAAACCTATGGTTATACTATACAGTGCTCAGCATAATTAAGTACACCCCATTTTGATAATGAATATTTTTATCCATTTCTCATTGTCATTCTCGCTATGTATTTTGGTGCATTTATTTGGTGCATGGTTCATATTTAGAAATTGAAAGATAATTCAATTCAAGCAAAATATTGCAAAAAAATGACTACCTACAAAATAAAATTTGTATTAAATATTTTTCTAGAACATATACATTTATGTGTACTAGTTTTTGGACTGTTATCGTAAGTTATTTTGTCAGATAAGCAGATTTGGCTTCAGTACTGACTAATCTAATGTATATGCACAAATATTATATTGTATAGCTTCATATTAAAAAATCTGAATTTAAAAGATAGATTTGTGAGGACTGTATGCCGAGCACTGTACATACAGTATGACAAGGGCCAGACGGAAATCTGCGGACATTTGTTGCCATTTCTGCGCAGAATTTTGTTAAAAATCTGCGGATTTATGCAGATTAATTTTGGGAGTATCATAACTAAAACCTTAAGATATTAAATAAAAAGTAATACCTTAAAAAAACTTTATTTAATGTTTACAATGTAAAACCAATTAGATCCACTTTTTTTTGGCAAACAAAGCAAGTCTCTCATATAAAATATCTACTAAAAGACAGAAAATATGACTTTACAAACTGTATTGTAAATAAATCATATGAATATTTTCATATTAGTCAATATTATTACTGAAGTTAATTTGAAAACTGAATAAATAAAAATTTGCACACATTTACACAAGTAAATAAACAGAATCAATGATGGGCTAAAAATCTGCGGGAGTCTGCGGAATTCTGCGCACGCAGATTCCATGTGGGCCAACATATGACCAATGATGTAAAATGACCAATTGGTCATTGGTAATGAAAATGAACAATTGGTGTTAATATTAATTATTTTAATACTTTACCCAAAAACTTTCGGGGGAAAAAAAAACAGGATTTGAACAAGTAGAGAGCGAATAAATAAAACATTTTAGGTTGAACTATCCATTTATTGGTTAAATAAAAATAAAAATGTTAGCATTCCCAATAATCTCTGGAAATCTGAAATATTTTGATTGCTACCCATTTAAAATGCATGTAAATAGTTCCTATATATACGTTACTAAATGGCTTCCTGAAGAAAGCCTTCATTTTAAACCAGCCTGACCAGTGCAGCTGAGAATCCTTTAGAAGATTTCTCTGGTATTGGTTTGATCTCAGTGTGTGTGAATCCACCCACTAACGTCTTATCTACTGTGAGTCAGGCTCCAAGTCCAGAGGGCTGGATGTGGATGCTGAAGGCGCTGTCCTGCAGGTGGATGTGGAGTCGTTTGAGGAGAAGCCGTGGAGGAAACCAGGTGTGTTTAAAGTGTGTGCGTGCTAATGTTTCCATAAATTAAAATGTACTTTTTTTAAGTGCGCTCTCAAACTGTGCATGTTGTGTATAAACGCAGGTGCGGACCTGTCTGACTACTTTAACTACGGTTTTAATGAGGACTCCTGGAAGGTGTACTGTGACAAACAGAGACGGCTGCGCATGAGCCTGGAGATCCTGAGCCTGGGGTCGTCCAATAAGATAACGGTACTTTTAGTACTAAAATATGCCCTCACTTCTCTCATGTTGATGTTGATAATGAGTTGCTACAGGGTATTGATTAACTCTGTTGCAAAGCCTAGTGAGGTACTTTACTGCATTTATAGCCAACTGTATACAAAGGGAGCTTTTAAAAGGAGAGTTCACTCAAAACTGAACATTTATTCACACTTAACTTACTGTTGTTTCTTTGTTTTTATTTTGTTGAATACATAAGAAGATGTTTTGAAGAGTATTGGAACCTGGTATAGCTATTGCCATCCTTTATAGTGACCAAAAAATACTATGGAAATCAATGGCTACCATGTAAAATAATTTTTTTATTGCTTTATCCATTGTAAATGAAAAGAAGTATATATAATTTCAACATACTCGCCAACAATGTAGAGGCTGCATCATTTGCAGGTTTTTTTTTTTTTTTTCATTAAGGCCACCAAATCAGAAACATGCCAACTTTGTGCTGGCTTTCATATGTACTCAGCTCGTAATTCTCCTATGCCGAGTTCAGACTGCATGATTTTAGCCCTGATTTTGACTCGCAAACAGGTTTTGAGGAATCGCCGTCAAATGTCTGAAATAACAGGCAAATCGGTGCTCGTGCACGCGAGTGACAATCACACAATATGAACTCTCAAAGACGCGACCTGAGAGAATCGACGAGGAGAGATATTTGGCATGCTAAATATCTGGAGCTGTCTGCAATTCAAATCATGCCGTGTGGAATGTGTTTTGACTGAAAATAACATCGGTGATCGCCTACAGCCATTGAGAGAGCAGCATTCACAGTGTGGGTACCTGCAGGCCAGCAATGTTGATGTTTACCATCAACATTGCATGCAGCAGCAACCACAGCCTCCCAGACACTGTTCAGAGAGGTGTACTGTTTTCCCTCCTTGTAAATCTCACATTTGATGATGGACCACAGATTCTCTGTGGGGTTCAGTTCAGGTGAACAAGGAGGCCATGTCATTAGTTTTGCTTCTTTTAGACCCTTTCTTGCCAGCTACGCTGTGAAGTACTTGGACCCGTGTGATGGAGCATTGTCCTGCAATAAAATCATGTTTTTCTTGAAGGATGCAGAATTCTTTCTGTACCACTGCTTGAAGAAGGTGTCTTCCAGAAACTGGCAGTAGGACTGGGAGTTGAGCTTGAATCCATCCTCAACCCGAAAAGGCCCCACAAGCTCATCTTTGATGATACCAGCCCAAACCAGTACTCCACCCCCACCTTGCTGCCATCTGAGTTGGATGGAGCTCTCTGCCCGATCCTGCCACGGGCCCATCCATCTGGCCCATCAAGACTCACTCTCATTTCATCAGTCCATAAAACCTTAGAAAAATCAGTCTTGAGATATTTCTTGGCCCAGTCTTGATGTTTCAGCTTGTGTGTCTTGTTCAGCGGTGGTCGTTTTTCAGCCTTTCTTACCTTGGCCATGTCTCTGAGTATTGCACACCTTGTGCTTTTGTTGGGGAAGAAGTTAAAAGCGCTCATTTTCAGTTTATTCGGACCCAAAAAATGGAGGGAAAATTTGTGTAAATTTGGCATGAGCTCCCGTGTCTGTTTGACGTGTCCTGTGAGCAAAATCACAACCCAACCCGGTCAAAAAATAAAAAAGTTAAGGAGAAATTGCTAATTCCCTTCAAAGCCAGATGAGCAAATATGTACATTTTCTACCCCATTAAAGGCTTCTTTCTCGTTATGTAGTTAATAACAAAAGATATACTACGTGTTTTTGGGTGTGAGACGTAGTTGGACAAAGTTGTCTGCGATTCTTCCTATTTTGAAGTCATGCAGTGTGAAACTGTCGTCGATCCATCTTGCAGTGTAAACAAAGCAGCGACAAAACGCAAGCTCAGACAGTCATGCAGTATGAAAATATCTGTGACACAACTACTTTGAAAATCATGCAGTCTGAACTCGGCATTACCGACATGACTTGGAAAGCATAATGTACAGGACACTTGACTTGCAATTGATTTCCGTGGATTGATGTAAGATTCAAGGCTTAACATGAACAGCCACCAAATGTAGGTGGATTTCAGCAGTGGTGTGTAACACTAACCATCCCGCTGTTTGATTTTTTTATACTATAACTGCATTCTACAATTTTTATTTATTCATTTATTTTTGTCTAGGAAAGGTGGATTTTTTTTAACCCTTTACCAGACAAGAAACCAGAATAAAAGATCAAACCAGAGAAGCACAGAAGCTTTGGCAGAAATGATTCTGATATTTTTTACATCTATTATAAATGGTGATTGATAATGTATAATGTGTGCCATTGGCAGTAAAAAGGTTGAGTTTTCTGAAGGAGAAATCAAAACAAAGCTTCACAGAAACTAATTTTTTGGTTGTTTTTATATTACAATAAACTGTATAGCCTGCATAATTAGTACAGACCAAGTGTGTTTCTTTTCAATTAGTCAATGAGTTGTTAATATTAAATGGCTTACATTCTAGACACAAAATGTTGCTTTATTATTTACCTAAAAATTGTTAAACAAGGAGAACAGCAGAACAATTGCAGATCTCCAAGCAACACAGAGAAATGTTTTGTCACTGATTGTGAACGTTTGTGTGTTTCCAAAGATTCCTGTAAATCAATTATTCATTTTTAAAAACTGGCACTTAAATCCTTCACTGAATCAAACATTTGGACGAATTTGTTGAATTTGGTTTGAACTTCACCTGAACTTTTTTGTTGTTGTTCACCAGCCATCGTGGCTAGTGGTTTTACAAAGTAAAAATATATATATGCTTAATTGTTACTTTTTCATTTGATTTCTGTAAATCTAAGACAACACTTTTGTTGTTACCAATGAAATCAGTGTGCTAATGTTGAAAAAAATTAAAATAAATAATACTTTGTATGCCAAGCCTTAGTTTGCATTGAGCTCAATAAGCTTTAAGGATTATCATACTCTACATGGCTTGATTAGGCAAAATATAAAGATAATTTATTTTGCTTCCTGCAGCAGATAGATTAGGAGGCTCTTGAGATTGTGGAGTACTGCGTACGTGCTTGCATGCATTCATTTTCCCTTTCCTTCATTCTCTTCAGGTGCATCAGAGCTCTAATGAATTGTCAGAATATTCATCCAGGTGCGTACGTCAACTCTGAAGCAAATATATCAGCATCAATCATACAAATGAATACACATACACAACACATACATTTTATCACAATTGTAGAAGGGAGAGTAAATGATAATTAATTTTATTTATATATTTGTTGTTGGTTTGTTATTATTTTTGATGAACTGGTAGACAAAAACCATCATTTTGGTGTAGAATGTTTTGGATTTAGTCCTAATGCTGTATTCACACCAGACGTGGCGCGCGCTGCAAAATAGACACGTGAACATTTGAGTTTACTTGCTTCATTCACGCGTACAAATCCGCTTCATTCGCGCGTCAAATCCGCTTCATTCGCGCGTCAAATTGACTTGAGAAAAGTCGTGGATTCATGTGATGGGCAGGGCTTCTGTCTATGGGTGACTGTAGCTTTTTTGCTAAATGGCTAACAGGTGTTTTATAGAGAGAATAACTGTGTTTATGTGCTTTATGAAGGGTAAAAAACAGCGCTGATTCATTTGGAGCTGTATCTGAGTCTACTAGATTATTTCAGAGATGCACCCAGCTCTGTGAGCTCATAAACTCCTCGAGAAACTGAACCTGGATGATGGAAGCTTTCAGCGGTGCTTCTGACTGAGCCGAGCCCAGTATGATGAACTGTTGTCGGTGTCGGCAGGAGAATTTTTCCCCGAGACACCCTCAACAGGCGCTACGTCATAGGCTCAATCCCAATTCTACCCCTTAGCCCTTCCCCTTTCCCCTACCCCTCGTTTTGCGCGTTCACTTCAAGGGGTAGGGGTGTCCCAATTCTCTTTAGCTTGTAGGCGTAGGGCTAAGGGCTAGGGGTATACACCCCTTCGAATGAAGATTTTTCAGGACCACACTTAAAACGGAGGGGTAAGAAATTTTCCCAGAATGCACCTGCCTCAGCGGCAGGATAGCTGAACCCGGAAGTAAGGAGATCCACAAATTAGCATTTTTTTGTCATTATTACGAATTTTTACGACAAACAAACATATGTTTTAATATATTCATAACCGCGTTCATGTTTTACCGTCATGCTTTAAAAAAAAAAACGCTAAATTTCGCGATCTATAATCCATAATCATAACTCCAGTACAGCGGTCCCAGAACATTCTGACACACGATGACACTCGAATACCCTGTCAGTAATGTCTAGTGGCTGGGAATGAGCTTTTACAGTGTCTGCTATAATGTTAATGTTGTTTTCGTGTGTTTACATAGATGAGTATGGCCACGGAGTAAATACACAGTACAGTTCTGATCTTATTGCCACATTAGATCATTATGATAACATAATATACGCCTTCAGTGATTTCCTGAAGATAAACACCAAAAATAACACAACTGGACTAACTACAGCAGTCGTGATCGTCTGATCTTATATGAGACAAGAGATTGCGATGACGTATGATGACGTCTGCAGGTGTTGAAGTGTTGTCCCAATTTTTAGGGGGAAGTTTTGAAGCCCTTCCCCTTAACCCTCGGTTGTAAGGGCCAAGGGGAAGGGCCAAGGGGTAGGGGGACAAAAATAGAATTGGGATTGGGCCATAATCACACCCCCACAAGAGCAAGCTCCTGATTGGTCAACGCGGCGCTGAAGTTCAGATTTTCAAACTAAAGCGATTCCCGCGAATTGCGCGTTAAACGTGTCAAACGCGCAAAACGCCCAATTCGCGCGGCGCCTTTCGCACGTATCGCGCTGCAGGATGCCTATTCGCACCTTTGCCATGACTAAACATGTAAATCACTCGTGCTTGATGCGTCTTCTGCGTCTGGTGTGAATGCACCATATAACTATTTTAAAGTTATTTTTAGAGTCTTCCTACTATTTTCCTAGCAGTAGAGTGAATGTGATTGTCTTACATCATTACTTATTTTTAGGCACTAGAGTATGATATATATTAGCAGCATATAAAATACCATTTAAATTGGTTGAACTCGTCTTGGGAGTATGCCAGTGAAACAATGAAGGACACTCATGCTTTTTACAGCGAGAAACTATAGCAGAAATCTATAGTGAAGAAATTGAATTAGTGTATTTTCAGCATTTTTGTATTTGAACCATCACGTGCATTAGAGTTGTTTGGTGTAAGGCCAGTGTAGGACACTTAATGGCCACTTATTTGCTACCCCTTCCAAGTAACAGCATCATTATGTGATAATGGCTTTCTGCTGTTGTCCTAAATGCTCCATACGCACATTATCATCCCTGTTTACACCAGTCTTATTTTAATTTTTATTTTCCTCCCTCATGATTTCTATCAGCTCTGGTTTTCTGTTTTCCCCTGAGGAAAACATCCTGACTGTTGAAACCTTCTAATATTTCACTAGTTCTTCTCAATAAGACACAACACAAATACACACACACACACATCACTATGTAGTCCTGGTGGTCCAGGCTGCCTTTGGTCCTGTGCAGGAGTTAGCGGGGGTGATTTTTAATCAGCCGTTCCTTGAACCTCTCCTCGATCAGTTGAAGGTTACGCTTCGCTCTGGGGGACGTGTATGAACCAGAGCATTCAAGGGTAAAGCAACAGTCCGGCTTTCATTATTACACATACACGCACAGACAGGATGCAGAAGTCAGTCACAGTACACCCGTTTAAACAGAGCATGAGGTGGCATTTTCAGAATCAAACAGGCCTTGACAGAGATTGTCATTCGATCTCATTCAGCTCCATTAAAATGCAACGTTTTTCCACAAAATAAAGAGTTCACTTGAGTTCGTGTGCTTATTCAAGTACAGCTTGATTGCATGAATGGGAAATGCATTTATGAAAGTTGATAAGTACTGAACATTCACCCTGTGTTCTAAACGTTTGTTATTGACTTTATTGTGAACTATTCATAAATTCCTTTGCATTTAAAAAACATTTAAAGGGGTAGTTTATCCACATTTCCCACCATTTACACCGTGTCAAACCATCATGAGTTTGTTTCCTCTGTTAAACACAAAAGATATTTTGAAAAAAGCTGAAAACATGTAACCAATGAGTTTTTGTTTTTCCTACTATGGCAGTCAACATTTTCAGCATTCTTCAAAATATCTTTTGTGTTTAATGGTTTGAAACAAGTCAGTTGTGTGTAAATGATGACAGAATTTAAGTATTTTGGTGAACTATTCGTTTAACCTCATCATTTTAATAAAAATGCCATGTGTGAATCTTCCGCTTCTTTTTGATTATGTATTCTGGACATCTCCAAGGGATTGTGAGCCAAACATTACAGTTCTGTCATAATTCACTCAACTTTATGTCATTCCTAAGAAATCACTAACAATTGAAAAAAAAATCCATCTGGAAATATGATTGGATTGTAATTGTATTCCTCAAAATATACTCTAATGTGATAAGCTACCATTAATTTAACTATTTTCACATGACGAAAGTCTACTAGAAAAAAAATGTAGGAAAAATTGAAATGCATACAGTACAAAACGTAAAATCGACATACTGAAAGTCTGAATAATGAACTGTACTTGAGAAAATGTCTGGACACCCTAAGTTTTGAACTGCATGAATATTAGCTCTGAAGGTTTTAACTTGTGCTAACAAACAAGATTTCAAACATAATTGAAAAGTTATTTCATGAATTGAAAAAAAAATGTAATAAGTGCACATTTAAATGGACATTTCACCCCCAGAATGTAATTGTCTTTATTCACATTCAGTTTGTTACAGAACTGAATGGCTTTCTGTCTTTTCTGTGAAATATAAAAAGATAGTTTTTGAAATTTACGTATTTCTCAGTTACTTAGTGTTAAATGAATCAGGAGTTTAGTATTAGTGGTTTCAATGATCATTCTTCAAAATAGCGTTCTAATAGTACCAACGTTTTATTAATCTCTACCAATATCAGTAAAATTGAATGCTTCTCAGTACAAATTTCCATACCGTTACATGTTTTTAATGTAACTATTTGAAATATAAATATCTTAAATAATGCAATGTGATTGTGTTTAGCAGTGTTGAGCATTGTAGTCAGTGTAAACAGAAAGCATCGTCACTCTTGACAGTAATGGCCCGTTTCCACTGAGTGGTACGGTACGGTACGGTATGGTACGGGTCACCTTTATCAGGCTTGCGTTTCCACTGCAAAAGGGTACTCTTTTGGTGGGCGTGGTGTACAACAGAAAGTTTGTCGACGTCATTTTCGCTAGAGGAAATGTCTACAGCTGGGGTGTCCAAAGTTTTTGGGCCGAGGGCCAGATGCAAAAAACAAAACGTGGTCGTGGGCCAAATTTTACAATTTCACAGACACGCATATATACATATATATATATACATATATGTGTGTGTGTGCGTGGTATTATTATGGAATTATTTTCAAAATTTTAAAATCATAACATATATTTTACTCAACATAAACTCTGTTAATATGAACAGTGATGTTGTGCTTTTGATTTTACTTTTTCTTGGTTGTGCCATGGTTCACCAAAACGTGGTTATCAATTATGTTTCCCTCAGTTTGGTCGATTCGTTTTATGTCATAACAGAAAATGCTGCCTAATTGAAGGCACGTGATAGCGACACCCGATGGTTATTTATTGAATTACGTTTATTTTTGTACAGCGGCCAGATTCTATTAATATTTATAAAAAGCCTCGCGGGCCGCCACTAAACTGATTGCGGGCCTCAGATGACCCGCGGGCCGTAGTTTGGACACCCCTGGTCTACAGTAAAGCTTTATGGGTCGTTCACAAATCATACGAGAAGCACTTCTCACAAAACAGATGCTTTATTATACACATAAACACTGGTGTAAAAATGTCATTACTGACTGAACATGATCTGATAATAACTGCAGATCAATGATGCGAAATAGCCTATGGTCCGCGATTATATCAAATAAATAAATAAATGCAGCATATATGAACACATACAGCCCCACACAGTCTCCGATGTTACCAAATTACAGAAAAACTACACAGCAGACATGTATGCCTTATTTAGGTTCAAAAACAATACGAAATAGAGCCCCGTCTGTGCAAACCTCTCATCTGTATGTTTTATCATCACCAGTACATATAGCCTCTCCATCATTATTCTCTCGTTAGAGAGTAACTCCGTCATTCCCAGTTTATAATAGTCCAGGTTAAGAACTTTGTTATTTCAAACATTGACGCGCACGCGAGCGCAAGTGACAAGCGAAACCTCACCCGCTCGCCCTTATGGGCTCGTAACCCATAAGAATCTGCTCTTCTCTCGGCATCGTGGCTGTTCAAGACGACGACAAGGTTTGTTTAAGCTCGGGTCGACCATGGCTCGTTATTATATGCTGATACTATTTCGGAGCATTGTCTCTCGGCTGTGTATTAAACATGGCGGGTCTTTTGTTTTCATCCTGGCAAGCAAATGACGTATCTCTGTAAGTCAATGGCGTTCAGCTGCATGTCTAGCTCTGCCTTACAGCACGCTTTGGTACGCTTGGGACCCTTTGCAAAGGGTGACTAAAAAGTGGTATGGTACGGTTCGGTACGATTTTAGACAGTGGAAACGGCCTTAAAAGCAAACCGTACCGTACCGTACTACTCAGTGGAAACGGGCCATAAGATACACACAGGAGCATTTGATAGCATCCTCCTAACCAGATCACTACAGAAAGTCCTGAACCATAGCACCTTTAAAATTTGAGTATCATCTTGGAACCAATAGTCCAGTACTTTTGAGAGTAGTATTTTTTGAGTGAACATTGGAGATTTAATAAAAATACAGAAAGCGTGATCAGATCAGACTGCAGAGCCAAGGCAGGATGTGTCCTTTTTTATATGAAGTCACGAAAGTGTAATACTTAAACTCACTATTGTTTCCGCTGAAAGTAGGTGAAACTTTTTTTAAGTGTGCCAGTTTTTTCCTCTGTAGCTGCATTTGTCCCAAACTTCACCCACAGGACAGAAACGATGAAAAAGTCTTTCGGAGAGAACACGACCATGTTGCTTAGAAGACTGCACCATGGCCAATGTTACTATGCAGTATTAATGTTTCATTTGATGAATTTTTAGTGACTGAAATAGGTTAGCGCCTAGCTCATTTGTGCATCACTGAGAGGATTTGTAGCCTTGTTTCAGGGGACTTGAAGATTTATGAATGATGATGACTAGCGGGCGCACAAGTGTGCAAATGCTGTGTCTACATGAACTAAAAATATACTTGTGCACATGAGAGGAGATTTCCCAGATCAGCAAGAAAATAGCATTGACTGAGATTGCGTGTGCGTGCCAAGTGTCTTATATTGCAAAAAAAGACCAGCAATCTTTCATGTTCATTAAATGGCCTGCAGTGTGCAGCACACATTTTATCCTTTTGACTCGCACACATGGACTCAACATAATGATCTGACTTTGATTTATGTGTGTGGGTGTGAATGCAGGAAGTCGAGCGGCTTGATCAATGTTATCGGTGGACATTCAGGGACCATCAGTCGAGTGGAAGGCAGAAGACGTCACGGTGCTGATGAAAATAACATCCAGGTGTGTTTTTACATAAATGATCGACACAAAATATAAACAGTCAGATAATGAGCTTTTAAACACTGGCCTTCCTCAAGGAAGTGTTTTATTGCTAATTTTATTATCTATTTAATTTACATAATTTGTGATAATGAAAATCTGACACTTAAAATATTTATATATACATATTATATATACATATAAAATCTGATGATATGGCACTGGTGGGATGTGTAAATCATACTCAGAATTAACAACATTAAGGTGATTATGTAATGACTAGGCCCACACGGAATCTGCGCATGCAGAATTCCGCAGATTTCTGCAGATTTTTAGCCCATCATTGATTCTGTTTATTTACTTGTGTAAATGTGTGTACATTTATATTTATTCAGTTTTCAAATTAATTTCAGTAATAATACTGACTAATATGAATTTGAATAAAGCCTATAATGGGCGTCACGGTGGTGTAGTGAGTAGCACGTTCGCCTCACAGCAAGAAGGTCACTGGTTCGAGCCTCGGCTGGGTCAGTTGGCATTTCTGTGTGGAGTTTGCATGTTCTCCCCGTGGTTGTGTGGGTTTCCTCCGGGTGCTCCGGTTTCCCCCAAAGACATGTGGTATAGGTGAATTGGGTAAGCTAAATTGTCCGTAGTGTATGATTGTGAATAAGTATGTATGGGTGTTTCCCAGAAATGGGTTGCAGCTGGAAGGGCATCCGCTGCGTAAAACAAATGCTGGATAAGTTGGCGGTTCATTCCGCTGTGGCGACCCCAGATTAATAAACGGACTAAGCCTAAAAGAAAATGAATGAATGAATTTTCTTAAAAAGGCTCAGCAATGTTCAGGTTTGTTGAGAAAATGGAGAAGTTTTAATATTGAGAAGGGCATTTTGATTGTTGTATATAAATCACTTTTCAAATCTGTCCTTACTTTTAATATTGTTGCCTGGTTTAGCTCCCTCTCTGTTAAAGATCCTATGAACTGCTTTGAAATGCATTCTTTTTTTCATTCGAAGTTTGAGATAATTTCAACTGAAATCTGAAGACAGGGTGGGACATATAGCAGCTTTTCCCCCTTTATAAAAAAAACAGCCAATTACAGCTCTGACAGTGAGTGTGGTTGACCTCAAGCACATCAAATGAAAAGCAAAGAAGAATCAAGTCCCCTTAGCGTAAAAGGCCAAGTGCAAGAAGTAATTTATTGCTACTGTCATTGGCTTTTTGAATAGGATCTTATAATAACATTTGTATTTCTGAATATATTTTTTGTATTTTTTATTATTTATTGTATTTGTCTCTGTCTGAAGACAATTTTCTTACCACTTTGGTTTTATATATATATATATATATATATATATATATA
>CAIGQQ010032164.1:4368859-4433215 GCA_903798035.1 Danio albolineatus
ATATATATATATATATATATATATATATATATATATATGGTAACACTATTTTGATGGTCCATTTGAGTATTAGTAGACTGTCTGCTTAATATATGTTGATACTGACATTCAACAGACATTTAACTGACTATAAGAAACTTTGCAAGTACATGTCAACTTACACTCACCCTACCTCTAACCCCAACCCAACAGTCTACTTATAATCTAATGAGAATTAGTTGCAATGTAACTTAAATTCAACAAACTGACCATCAAAATAAAGTGTGACCATATATATATTGTTTAATCTAATTTAATTTTAATTGAGTTGAATTAAAAAGTAAACTAGATTAATGATCTCCTATTTCTTTGTGCATTTCAGGTTGTGTCAGAGAAATCCTCGGATACGGAGTTGTCTTCCCCAAAGCTGTTGCCCTTCTTTCCTCCGAATATCCCACCTCCACCTTTCCCTCCTCCCTCCATCAGCACCACTCCCCCCCTCATACCCCCACCACCACCCGGTAAGTGAGCACGCTCATGGTGTCAGCAGAAAAGGGACTGGCTGGTCCTCTTTAGTGACGTAGCAGCATGTGAATGCTACGACATTGCAGGGTTTTCTTCAGCTTGTCCTTGAGCAAAACTCTCACTTATAAAAGTTCCAAAATTAAGCAGAACAAATCGGACAAAGACACACTCCTGCATATTAACCAGCATATTAAATGTAAATCAGATTATTCTCATAACTGTCAGGTCAACCCTGATAATCCTGTAATTAAATGAGAAAATTTTGTGTTTTATATCAGAATATATTCACGTAATGTGTTATGTAATGGTGTACCTTTCAAAAGGTTGGGGTCAGATGCTTTTTTTCAAGAAATGTTAGACTTTTATTCGGCAAGGATGCTCTAAGCTGTTGAAAAATGGCAGTCATTTATTATTATTGTCATTATTAGTAATATTCTTTTAGTCAGAAGTGACTTAAACACACCAGAAGAATATAGTAAATGGGAATGTACAACACTGAGCATCAGCAATGGCCCTTTTTTAACGTCTTAACTTAAGGGTTTGTTGCAAAATAAATTATGGAAAATATAACGGAAAATTTAATTGTATATAGAATTTTTGTCCACAAAAAGTGCGACACTGTGGCTATTTGGTTAATATGGTTATCTCACAGCAAGAACGTTGCTGGTTTGAATCCCAGTTGGACCAGGAGGTCTTTTTTCATGTGGAGTTTGCTTGTTCTCTCCATGTTTCTCCACAGTCCAAAGACATGCAGTATACATTTAGTTGAATTGGATAAACTAAATTGGCACTATGGAAGTGTGAATGGAAGTACAGTATGTGTGGGTGTTTCCCAGCACTGAGGGTTGTTCTCCGTTTTTTTTAGCCGGGTTTTAGCAGGGAATAAGCTGAATGAATGTAAGTGAGAGACTACAAAAACCATTGATCTCTGTAGGGAAATCCCAGAGAGAAACAAAGAGAGAAACTTAAGTGTTAAACCCTAGGGTAAAGCTCTACTTTGTTGAAAGTTTTTTTTTTTTTTTTTTTTTTTTTTATCAATAGCATTAGACATATCATGCACAGTTATAAAAAGAGAGCTTTCATTAAAAATAACAATAAAAAATCATTCTGAAGACAAATTAGTATGGGATTCAGAGTAATGAATTATATTTAACTGAATTTTATTAGTCTGACATACTATTATGGAAATAAAATTCCTTTACATCCATAGGCTAAAGTTCACTGAATTTCTGTAATTGCTAAGTTTGAACCGCAATGTAAGAGTAAGCTCTTTTTACCACTTACTATCAATCACAGAGACCATTAAAAATCTGAAGTATTAAATAACCTAAAATAATAAATAATAAGAACACACTTTTCTTCATTTTAGTCCTGATTAAAATGAAACCAAAGATTTGAATATAAATGCAAAGTTCGTGTTGTTTGATAGATACATGAAATGATAAAATGGTGTACACTTCTATCTGTGTATAA
Source organism: Danio albolineatus (assembly GCA_903798035.1). Taxonomy (NCBI): domain Eukaryota; kingdom Metazoa; phylum Chordata; class Actinopteri; order Cypriniformes; family Danionidae; genus Danio; species Danio albolineatus. Next base: position 4,370,837 of record CAIGQQ010032164.1, read on the forward strand.
AGAGGAAGAGAGAGAGGGCCTACGCTTATGACGACAGATAAAAATGTGGAATGTATATAGAAGTTTAGCAATTGTTAACTACCAGAAGAGAAGCGCAGCCCCACGCTTCTTGCATTGCACAGAGAACAAGAACTTTCTATATGCGACTGTAGTGTTTTTAAGTTACATTCATTGATTGCAGAATCGTGAAATCCTGGAGGTTCTGATTAACTTGGACAACCAGCCATTTGTGGAGGCTTGAATGAGTTTGCAACATTTTAAAGATGCAATATTCTAGAAAAGGCAGAATTGGAACAACAAATTCTTGCTACGCCAGAGGGTTTCAGTCACTTAAGAATGGCTTGCCATATGCATGCAAAATGAAAATTGCAAAGTAAGGCTGCCAGTTAAGTAGGGTTTGTCAGATAATTCAAGAAATCACCAACAAATCCCAGATGAACCCCAAGAACTTAGATGTTTCTGAAAGTGTTCTCATCAGCGTATTTTTATTTTCAAATGTCTTATTCATATTATTTACACTATGTTTCAGAATGTATGTTAAAAAATAATCAGAATCAGAAAGAGCTTTATTGCCAGGTATGTTCATACATACAAGGAATTTGTTTTTGTGACAGAGCTTCTACAGTGCAACAGAATTACAGAGACAGGACAAAAAACAGATAATAAATATATTCAAAAAATAGAAGTAAGTGTTAAATGCAAATATACAAATTGACATATGTACAGGTGTATTACTTTATACAACGTTATATGTGCAGCTGTTACATGCAAATTGGCATGTAAAATGTATTGTTAAATAAGTGTATGTGTGTGTAAGAGTGTACAGCAGTAGTGGTGTTGGTTCCACGATTATTATCATCAAGTGTTCGTGAGGTGGATTGCCTGGGGGAAGAAACGGTTTCTGTGTCGGGCTGTTCTGGTGCGCAGTGCTCTGTAGCGTCGACCAGAAGGTAACAGTTCAAAGAGGCAGTGTGCTGGGTGTGAGGGGTGCAGAGTGATTTTGGCAGCCCACTCTGCTTGCTGTGAATAAGTACAGTTCTTGGAGAGTAGGGAGGGCTGTACCAATGATTCGCTCAGCAGTCCGAACTATTCAACGTAGTCTTCAAAGGTCAGATTTGGTAGCTGAGCTAAACCAGACAGTTATTAAGTGCAGCATTAAGTGCAGATGACTGATTCAATGATGGACGTGTAGAACTGTTTCAGAAGCTCCTTTGGGAGGTTGACGAAGAAAGCTGACGAAGAAAGTACAGCCTTTGTTGAGCTTTTTGTTGAGCTTTTACTCTAATTTTACTCTAGTTAAAATAACCTATATTTGAACTAAACAGTGACCTCAAAATGTAGAATTTTATTTGTTCTCTGTTTTTGATCACTGTTCTACCCCTTAAGGTAGCTTTCAAATTTGGTAATGTATTTTCTAATGTCCATGTTTCGAAACGATACCCCAAAAATGCTGGCTAGGCTGAGGTTGAAGGGTAAAATTAATGTGCCAGATGAGCTGCAGCAGCTGTGCGTGTTTGATTTGACACTGACTAAATATAAAGAGTGCATGCGTCTCTGTAGGAGTCTGACAACACATGTGCTTGAGCTGGTGCGTCTGCATCCAGGTGTGTGTAATTCTCTCCAGGTTTCCCTCTGCAGCGCAGGCTTGCTGGCTGTCAGTTCCACCAACTTCCTGCTCATATGCTTCTCCACCAAACTTTCAACAGGAAGTCTACAGTTGAGCAGTTCCTCTTCTGCTTCAAAGCCCCATCAGAAATCGCCTCCTGCCAAATCCTGCCAGCCCTCCTCAGACCTCTCACTGACACACTCACCCATCATCCTCTTTTTCAGGATCCTTTTTAATACAGTCAAAATATCAGACTTCCTGGTCAGGCCTTACCTTTGATGTTCAGCCTTTTATAAGCCGTTTTCATTTTATGGTTGAAGCCCACCTTGGCGCCTCCCCATCTTTACGGTACAGGCCTCACTTTCTGATTCGCTCCCCCTGTGGATATCGCTGTCCCGTTCCAGCCACGCTGTTCCTTTTGTGTTGCTAATGTGCTGCGTGAGGCTAAAAATAGCTCAGAGCGGGAAGAAAGAAAAAGTGCCATGCCAGCAGAATCGTGGCACTGGAAATGTGCTGAATGACCCAGCTGTGCTGAAAGAGACAGAGGGGAAAAAGATGGAGAGAGCCAGTTGTTAGGAGAGGAATGTTTTGATTAAATGGAGGGCTGAGGGACTTTTTTTTTCACAGTGTAATTTTAATAATGGATTTGTTAGGAGATGATTTGTACTTTACATTTTTATAATGATAATCCAAATATTTTTGTACAAAGAGAGTCCAGCGATCCGCTTTGATTCTTTTAGAAGACATTAATGGCTGTAAATGTTCATTATGTGCCTTTTAAGGGCTTTTATCACATACTTATCTTTTCAAAAAATGTCCCAGCTGCCCAAACTAAAATAATATTTAACTTCAGTGAATGAAAATCTAGAACGAAGGAAACCAAGAAAACTTTTTTTTTGTCCCAATCATGTAATCTCTGTCACAAAAACATTTTGTTACATTTATTCATTCATTCATTGCAGTGAATTTATGTAAAAAGTCACATAAAATGGTAATAAAGTCCATATTAATAATACTCCTCTCATGGCTCACTGTATGCTTATCAAATGTAATCCTATTTTCTGTTGTCTATTTGGAGTCTTTTTAATGTTATTGTCATCATTACTCGATTGATAAGTTTTTTTTAGCCATTAAATTTTGCCTATTCCTTTTCACCCACACTGTAGAAACACCTACAGTGCATACATTGGCATTATTGATCATGCAATTGTTTATTATTATTATTATTATTATTTATTATTTTTATTTATTTTTTTATTATGCAAGAAAATGCATATTACATATTATAGGAGTCAAATTGTTTGTCTGTATGTGTGTGCATCAATTTTACACATACAGTTTTTCATTTAAATTGATAAATATCAAATACATTTCAGTGCTGTTTTTTAATGCAATTACAATTTTAAAACGTGCATGTACACGACAAGTGCATTGTACTAAAATGATTTATTTTAATGTGAGTACATAGTAGTTAAGGCCATTTGGGAAAAATAACTTAACTCTATTTTAATATTTTAAAATATTATTTGTTTCTGAGATGATAAAGCTGATTTTTCAGTAGCCATTACTCCAGTTCTCAGTGTTGCATGATCCTTTAGAATTTATTCTTATTTGCTGATTGAAAACCCCAAAATCTTTTTTTTTTCATTGTTATGATGAATAGAAAGTTGAGAGCAACAGTTTTTAAAATTTGAAATAAACATTTTTCATATCATTTTAATATCTCTTTTGGCCAGTTAAATTCAGTTATCTTGCTGAATAAAAGTTTCTTTTTTTAATTGTTGACAGCAAACTTGTAAATGGAAGTGTACATAAGTATTTATAAATATGCTCTTTTTTAAACTTAGCAAGTGTTAATTTCAACCCAGGTTCATTCTGAAAACGTAGCTCTATATACATTTCTGGAGATCGTGAAATACATACAGGAGCTGTTGTTTTTGCAATTTTTGTTTTCTCGAGTCCACTAAAGGCTGCTGTGTACAAATTAGAGATCTCAAATTTCTCTCGGGTGCCGTTTGTGCCTGCTCTTCTAACGTAAATCCACCAGAGGCTGATGTCGACGGACTGACTGACCAACCGACCGACCGATCCCCCCCACCCACCCCCTTTTCTAAACCCAACCACAGTGTTTTGAAAAGCAATACAAAAATAGAAAAAAAAAATTACCACATTTTTTAGATTTTACTTGATTATTTACTTGATTATTTTGTTTTTTGACTTTTGTTTTTGACTTACCTGCTTTCCTGAACTGTTCTTCACTGGACTCAAACCCCGTTGTCGCAGTCAGCTCCTCTCTGCGTCTCAAGTACATTATGAGCTAACTGGACAAACTGGTAACAGCATGGAGGTAAGTGTTCAGCTGCTAGCTCAGAAAGGAACGGCATCATATGTATGTTGCGTTTGTTTTAAAGGTGAAATGCAGCCATACTTACTTCTGGCTAAATAGTTTGCGATCTCCAGAAATGTATATAGGGCTAGGTTTTCAGAATGAGCATATGTTGTTTCATTTCCATTAGATCTATGATCTTACAAATGGTTGGAGCTTCCAACAGATTTCAGAAATAAATTACCATAGTATCCATATTCGGACTGAGAAAAGTAGTAGTAGTTTTGTGCATCAATCTGAAAGTACAACATTTCCTATTGGACTCTGAAGTGTCAAGGACAACACAGATTATTTGCAAGGCTCTTTGTGAGTAAATGCATGTGTTGGAGACGCTGTGTTTTTGCCTCTCTCTGTGTTAACCAGAACTACGTGATTTCAGTGTTCCTCAAATTACTGTTTTTCTTTCAGCCTTTTTTTTTTCAGTCATTTTTGTTGTTGTTGAAAACTGTCTTTTGGAGCTGGCTCCCATCAGGGGTCTGCAGAAAAACAAAAGGGGGATGGTGCCCAGATGTCCACGAATGTTTGCGAGTCTGTGGCTGAGTGTGATCAAAGCAGATAAGTGTGTTGCAGCCATGTGAGGGAGAATGTTTTTTGGGGGTACTGCGAAGGCCCATTTGTTTGACGCACACGTTGAAGAGAGGGCGGGGCGTCACGGTTAGCAGGGGCAGTAAAAGTTGTGGACCGCTGCGTTTGTTGAATTCTGTCTGAATGTGTCATAAACAATGTTGAGTCGTTTAAGGCAAGACATCTGGACATACACTCGCATAGATGGAAATCTACTGAGGCACACAAGAAAAATGTGCCCCTATACCAACATTTTTACAAAACTCCAAAAACATACCAATATGTAACCCCTCTGGTTCTTCTTATGTGCCTGATTCAAACCAGCATTTCTGGCATGGGATGCAGGTGTCACAACATCACAGTCCTTTCTATGGGCTGCTAGTGTACCACTTAAGACCATAGAAGTACACCCTTTAAAATCCGGGTCATGGCACCAATGTAAGCCTTTTACCTGTATTTGTTCTACTTCGAGTGGGGTTTGAATCAGACTGGATTTGACCGCAACTACCTCAGTCATTCTCTTGTGTGCCTCATGAGGTCAGGGGAGTGAGGTTTCCACACAATTTGGCCTCCATTACACTCCCTTTCCTAAAGATCACTCCCATTTTCTTATCTGGGTCATGGCACCAGAAAAAACCCTCTGGTTCTGCTTGCTGAGCTATGTGGGGACATGGCAGTAAAGATGTTTAGGATGCATTGTGTCTATCACTAGTGCATCTTTTGAGCCTGAAGAAACAAATCTGAGTCAGATTGCTGATGTAAACTCTCTGGTTCTTTGAGCAAAATTCAAAGCAGCATCTTTGGCTTGTGTGGCTATTGAAGTGATTTGTTTTAAAATTTGCATTATATTTCTTCATATGTATGCTAGTAGCCTGGTTCAATGTTACATATGTGATGCATGCACACAGATATAGAACCTAAGAAAGATGATTTGACAATATGCAAGAACAGGGTAAATGACATGGTTGCTTGAGTAAATTATTTTTTTAATCGGAATTATTCTGTCATTAGTCTCTTAGTGATGGGTTTCAGCTGGAGGGGCATCCGCTGCGTAAAACATATGCTGGATAAGTTGGCGGTTCATTCCACTGTGGCGACCCCAGATTAATAAAGGGACTAGGCCAAAAAGAAAATGAATGAAAGCCCCGTTTACACGAATATGTTTTAGTTTTAAAATAGCATTTAAGATCGAAAACGATCCACATGCTCACTGGCGTTTCATGTAGTGTTTCCAAAAAGATCTCTGTCCAAACTATACTGCTGAAAATACACATCATGCGACCACACACACACACACACAAACACACACACACACACACACACAATGGCTGGTGCTGCAGCGTATGTGCACGTCTAATGCCCCATTCACACGGAGCGTCAGTGTCAACGATTTCCATTCACTTTGAATAGGTGATGTCAGGTGTTGCCAAACTGCGTTGTGGATCCGTTGCTCGCTGCAGAAGTTGGGAATTTCTCAACTTTTCAAGCGCCAATGGAAGCGTCAGTCAATCAGATGGCTTTATGCAAATACACCAGCTCAGATATTAGTCGATTATGGACTAATTTTGCTGGCTGACGCTATATTGACAATCAGCCCCAACTTCAGACATGCCCTCTGTCAAGCGTTGATGCTGAAGCCCCATGTGAATCGGGCGTAAGCTTCAGGCAGTCAGCGGGTCCTTTGAGCACACCTCACTAGATGAGAGCAGCACACGTTGGACAGTTCATCAAGGATCTACTGCTGGATCTCATCTCACTATAGTTGTTAAATGTGATATTTAATTCATCTGGTCTCTATCTAGCGACTTTTTAAAATTTGAATCTATTCTATTATCTATTTGAATCTTCTCAGTTAATTTACTCATTTATGTAACCAGGTACATACCACGCTTGCCTTTATTTCCCATATTGTATAAACTTATTCTATGTTATATTTTCATAATGTTCATTAATGATTATTAAAGCAAATATTTAGCAAAAGAGACGGGGTAACCTTCATATTTTTTAATGAAAAGGAAAGGAGGCGGTTAAGTTAGACTCCTATTTGTTATAAATATGCATACAGTGAATATGATGATCATATGATTATGTAGCTGCACGACGTGTCCTCTGGAGTTTGTTTTCCATACAGTATCAAGCTTGCGAAGTCTGAACTTATAAGGAAAGGATGCAAGACTGTACTTTGTGCACTTAATATTGGGGAAAAGCCTTAATCAGATAGGTGAATATCTGTAGCCAGGCCTACGTTTTTTAATGTCTCCATTTCCCTGACACAGAGCAGCACCAAAACCAAAACAGCCTCTTCAGCGTTTCCAAAACGCTTCGTTTTTGGGGCTCAGAAAGGGGTAGTGTGGACGGAAGGTGTAACCGTTGCAAAACTTGTGTTTATGTTTTTGTGTTTGTTTTTTCGCATTAGTGTAAACAGAGCCTAACTCCACTCCCCACTCTATTACTTTTAAACTACTGCCAAATCTGCAAAAGCAAGCATTTTTCACATAATCTTATTAAAGTTCTCCATATTTGAAGATGTCAGTAGCCTTATCATTTATATTAAAATGTTTATTCTTTGTTTTGTTTGAAGTTTGTATTTAAGCATACCATTAATTACCTAATATCTGTTTATATCTGCTGTCCAGGTTTCCCATTACCTCCATGTGCACTTCCACCTATGATACCAACATTAGATAGGTAAGTGTTTATTTTGAAATATTTTTCCCCTCTCTCTCTCTCTTTCTGATTGATTGTTAAGCATAAAATCAAGGTTTGTGTATGATTTCTAAATTATGTATATGTGTTCAGGTTGATGTCATATAAATACTGGATATGCAAACAGAGGAGAGGTAGCAGACAGAGAAAGCAAGAACACTGCAGGTCACAGCACAGGCAAAAGAGGGAGAAAAGGAAAGACAGAGAGAGAAAGAGTGAGATGAAGAGGTAGAGCTTATGAAAAAGATTTAGCAATGTCAGATTACTGCTGAATGCGTCTTTTTATATTAACCAACAATTTCTTTTAGCCAGTTAATATTAGGATAAATGTTAGAGAGTCCAATTAAATATATGTTTTATGCTAATTGTGTGATATAGCTTAAAGAAAAATCCAAAAATGCATGTTCACTTTTCCGTTCTATTTTTGTTGTTGTTGAACTTAGTCGGCAAAATAAATGCTGCTACCGGTGGATACCATATTTTTTCTAGCAAACTGTAATTGTCACGACCAAAAGAAAAAGAATCTCATAAATCTGATGACAAAAGACACCCATGAGACTAAAACAATAAAGTAAAAAAAGTTTATTATGAGACTCAAGCATTGAGTGTCCCTCATGACAGAGATGATTGACTCTTCCTAAAGCTGTGATTGGCAGCCGTCATGGAGTTTATGGGACAGTAAAACTGGGCTGCAGCTACAAAAGCCCTTTTTTTTTTTCTTTTGCCTCTGTCAGAGTCGTTACTTCTGTCTCTGTTCCTGCCTGCAGTATGTAGGGCAGCTCATCAAAGTTTCACCCCAGACTTAGAAGAAGAGAAATCAAGACAAAAGCACTAAACTCCCTTCTGCTTCAGCTAATCCACTGTGACTGTCTTTCTTCCATACACACAGAATTCCTTATTCAGTTTGATTCGGCTCTTTCAGCCTGTGCTCTCAAGCTATCAAACGTGTTTAAGGTGCTTAAGTGTGTGTGTGTGTGTGTGTATCTGTGTCTTTGTACATGCACATATTTGCATCCCAGCCTTCTGACGCCAGAATTTATCTTCATAGGACTAAAATATGGTAAAAAGCCGTCGCCGACCCAGTCAAACGCCAAATAAGGCAGAGGGAAACAGAGACAGGGTTTCCATGTTTGTGCCTTTGGCCTCATGTTTACAGGCGTCCAAAACTCCCCATCCATCTAAGCCTTATACTCTTCCTCCCTTTCTCCCCAAGACAAACAGCCAAGTTTGGCCTGTCTATCTTCCCCCAACTTACTTCATTTCTAAATTCACTCCCCCTCGGTTTGAAAGGCATCATCATCTGCAGAACATCTGTGTTGTTCATTGCCAGTTTTGTTAAGACTTCTAGGGAATCACAGTATTTTTTTCACAATAGGAATACTATTTTTATGAAGATTTAGAGTGTTAGTTTTTTTTTGTTTAGTTTTTTACTTTCGATTGCATTTTAGCTTTAGGACAAATTTGCTGAGAGGTTTTGACCCACTTCAGGTGTTGGCTTTAAAACATATTTTAAAATACAGGGATTTTTCTGCATCATTACTCCAGCTTCTAGTGTTAATGGTTCTTCAGAAGTCATTCAAGATGATTGCTGGTGATTTAAAAAAAACGTTTCTTACTATTATTAATGTTATTTTCTAAATATTTTCAAGAATCTCTGATCAGTAGAATCAGTTCAATGTCCTTATGGTCACTTTTGATTAATGTAGTGCATCATTGTTGAAATAACTCTTAATTTTTTGTAGATATGTTGTTCTTTTGAACTTTTGAAGAATAAAATATACTGTTTAATAGCACTTAAATGTAATAGAAGTAATTAATACAATATTCCAAATTTTTCTAACTATAATTCCAAATGCATTTGTGTCTGCATTATTGAAAAGCTTGGATGTGAGTATTAAATGATTTTTTTCCTCTGTTTACTTCTTTGCCATACTGTATGTATTTATGTTGCGTTTATGTCTCTGTCAAGCTTGTAACTGTAAGATTTATGAAAGCTCTGATTTTCTCATTTGACTGTACAAAGAAATTGCTGCTGCCTAAACAGATAAAAATAGTTGACATTTTGTCTCATGTTTATTTTTTTTTATCAGTTATCTTTCTCTCATAAATGTTTTTCACCAGCATAAGGAACGATTTGTCATCAGCAACTAAGTTGCTTATTAAACCATTGTCTGTTTTCAGCACATAATGGCAATAATTCAGCATGCATCCTGCATTATTAATCAAATGAAAGAAACACTGCATTGACAAATGTGCGTTATAGTTAAGCAGCATAGTTATAAGAACTTGTGCAAAGTTTTATGAGTGTTTTCATTATGAGTAACTTATGAGTACGTTTTTGTTTTGTGTTATGTAATATGCTGTTTCAGTTCTATTTTTGTTCTGTTTATTTCTACTTGTCTGTATTAATTTTATCCCTTTTTCACCCTTTTCTGACCTAAACTCCCTCCCATTTTTTTCATTTCCTGATCCTTCAGTTAGCTTTTTTCATCCTTTCTTCTTTTTTCTGTTGTTTAAAGAATGGTTCTTCTCAAGTCTCGGTCTCTCTGCCAAGTCCAAACATCCTTAAAGGAGTTTCCGTTCATCCAAACCCTGCCAACCGACGACTGTATAATTCATGAATCACTTCCTTTCGTACCAACACTCCAAAAAAAACTCACTTTTCTTCTTGTTCTCCCTCTTTTTCTCTCCTCCCCATCACGTGCTTACTCATTTTTCACACATAAACATCACACGCTGGGAGTATATATAGCAAATACAAAAGGTCCTTATACAAAGCCCTGAGGGACACCCCTGAATTAGCTCATAATGCTCTCTGGGTGATCGTTTCAAAAGCACAGCACATTTCCCTCCACTATAAATGTATCTTGCCCTGGCACTTTAGTCATCAAAAAGAACTCCCTAGTTTGTTTTCCACAACATTTTTAGACAACCATTTTATATTACAGGCAGATTGCTTTCTGTGTTGAATTTGATTAGATGTCTTGAGACTAGGCATACAAATCCAATATAGTTTCATTACTCGTCAGCAATCCCTCATCGCGTGTTGTCGAATATCAATACTAATTGTTTTGTTGATACATTAACTTACCAGAGCTATGTGGAACAGCCAATTGGACAGCCTGTGTCTTTCCGCTGCCATTAGTTTGAGGTCATTAGGGTCAAATTCTGCAGTGATTAGCTGTCTTAATGAGCCAGGCACTAATTAAGGCTTACCTCTGGGGTGAGATGAGACTGTAACTGCCAGATCATCTAACATTGATTATCATGAATTCCCCTTCTCAGCCCCCTTTCATCTGTTCTGATGCATATAGCGCAAGAATAAGTAAATGAGACATACTGCACATGTACTATTGCTGGCTGAGTTTAAAAAGGATTTGTAAGTGAGAGCAGAGGGGAAGTGGGGTGGATGAAGGGGGAGATACAAAGGGAAACCAGAACAGCAGCATCTTTTCCAGAGTTATTAATAGAACCTGAGCGCTCTTAACCAGCACCTGACCACAAGGAGTCCTCTTGGATGCGATTTCTCTTACACACATACTGTACACTCAATGCCCCGAATGCAGGGCGGGCAGCCAGGGTTTATGGATCGGGAATGGCTTGTTTGCCTGAGCTGTATCTGCTCAGATGCTCGCACACAGTTATACACTATTGGCACGTTACCGGGCGCATGCTGCACTTTGAGTTAATGCCAGTAACATCAAACAGCGAGGAAATTGAGCTCTGAAACCGAGGAAATTCTTTTGATCATTGAGAAAAGTTAGGTCTGTTGTGTTGGTATGCTTTATTTATTCCTCTCTTTCTTTGTTGTTTGGTAAAGGTAATGGGGTTCGCTGCTTTAGGTGCAGTGAAAACAAATTATTCAAACATTTTAATTTAGTTTATTTTATTTTTTTAGCAATGTTTGGGCAAAGTCAATCATCTTGCAGGTTTTTTTTGTGAAAGAAAAACTGAAAATCATAATATTTAGCAATTTTACTTTTACTCAGAAATGAAAATGAGGTCATTATGTATTACTCACCCATTTTCTTCTATAAATGTGTGCACTTTGTGAGTTTCTTTCTACTGTTAAACACTCAAACAATATACACTCACCGGCCACTTTATTAGGTACACCTCACTGGGTTGCCTTCAGAACTGCCTTAATCTGCCTTTGCCCTTTTGCCTTCAGAACTGCCTTAATCCTTTGTGGCAAAGATTCAACAAGGTACTGGAAATATTTCTCAGAGATTTTGGTCCATATTGACATGACGACATCATGCAGTTGCTGCAGATTTGTCGACTGCACATCCATGATGCGAATCTCTCGTTCCACCACATGGCAAAGGTGCTCTATTGGGTTGATACTGGTGACTGTGGATGCCGTTTGAGTAAAGTGAAAATTCAAACCAGTCTGAGATGATTTGCTCTTTATTATATGACTCGTTATCCTGCTGGAAGTAGCCATCTGAGATGTTCTTCTGCATACTTCGGTTTTAACGAGTGGTTATTGTTTTCTTTCTGTTAGCTGGAACCAGTCTGGCCATTCTTCTCTGACCTCTAGCATCAAGTCATTTACTCCCTCAGAACTCCAGCTCACTGGATAATTTCTCTTATTTGGACCATTCTCTGTAAACTCTAGAGATGGTTGTGCGTGAAAATCCCAGTAGATCAGCAGTTTCTGAAATATTCAGACCAGCCCATCTGGCACCAACAACCATGCCATGTTTAAAATCACATAAATCACCTTTCTTCCCCATTCTGATGCTTGGTTTGAACTGCAGCAGATGGTCTTGACCATGTCTATATGCCCAAATGCATTGAGTTGCTTCCGTGCGATTGGCTGATTGGAAATTTGCATTAACAAGCAGTTGGACAGGTGTACCTAGTAAAGTAGCTGATGAGTGTTTTTAAAGAATGTTGGAAACTGCTATTGTAGCCATTGACGTCCACAGACATTCAAAATATCTTCTTTTGTGTTTAACAGAAGAAAGGAACCCAGGTTTGGAACAAATGAAGTAAATAATGACAGAAAAAAAAATCCCATTTGGGTTAACGGTTCCTTTAAGCAAGAAAAATTAAATAAGAAAAATGCAAAATGAGCTAAACTGTTGACACTAACTGTCTTTCTCATTACAGCAGTGGACGTTTGGCAGGAAGTTATGATCGACGTTCAGCTCCTCCTTTTCCCTTCCCTGCAGGTATGACTATTGAAATCCTTTGAAAGATATGCAATTCACCTGTAATCATGAGTGCATATTTGTAATAAGTACATTTTGTTGAATGATTGTTCTAAAGAGGCTCATCGCCTTTGATTCTGTGCCAGTTATAACCCAATAATCATAATTTTTATGTAGTTATATGATTCAGAGGTTTAGATCCTGACAATACAGTTTGGAATTATGGGAAATGAAATATACTCTATAAAGAAACATTTTCAGTTTTCATTGGCTCATAAAGTGTGCGTGTGTGTGTGTGTGTGTGTGTGTGTGTGTGTGTGTGTGTGTGTGTGGAAAAGGAAACCTCTTCATGTTTTTGTGTATGTGTTTTAAGTCTGTGTTTAAGGAATGTTTCCAAATGCTTTGTAATGAATAGTTAGAAAATATTTAATTTGGCTCCTGCACATGTTGGACTGTCTTAACTGCTCGAACACTCTGGAACATCAGTAAAAAGTAAAGTAAAGGGTGTATGTGTATATTGTCTAAAAAAATATAATAATAAAAAATAATATATATAATATATATATATATATACATATACCATTGACTTATACCACATACTACCATTTGACTTGAATTTTTTGTAAATAAAAGCAGATTTCTTTTCTACCATAATGCATCTTGTACATTGATGCTCTTACTATCTTTTGAAGCCCGTTTCCGATCAATAGCAACAAAAAATTACCAGTTGAATGAAAGTAACTTAGTCAGAATTTGTAAGGGGTATGAATAATTTCAGGCTTGACTGTGTGTATATATTTTTTTATTTTATTCTTTATTTAAAACAGTAGCATAATATACAAAGCCATTCAAAAAGTATAGTTAATATTTGTAAATGCACATAATACCATTATCACATCATTTACAAATGAACATGACACCTGAACTTTTTATACACTCATCCCAATGTACCATTGCATTGATATATTCAAGTACAGGCTCAAATACAACACTTTCATTAGCTGTTTTGCTTGTTGATGCATTGAAACAGTTGAGCTACAGTATGCATGCTGATGTGACATCCAATTTACAAACTTTTGGCCCTGAAAACCTTCCATACTCTTTCCATACATGTATAAGTAAGGTATAATCAACGGCTTGTTGTGCGTTAAAGGATTTTAATGCGTTAAAGGATTTTAATGCGTTAAAGGATTTTAATGCACAACGTGGAGGCAAAGGACCACAAGATGCGCAGTGGGGCGTGGTCGCCTCCGCGAAGTGCATTAAAATCCTTTAACGCACGACAAGCCGTTGATTATCCCGCTTATTCCATGGTCATTTGCCAAGGTAGGCCTATATTAAAACTATTTTTTTTCTTTGCTGGGCAATATTTGTCTGAATTTTTGTCCGTTTTTAATTGTTAGATTTTCTAGTCCCTCCACTGAATCAGCTGTGACAGACTGACAGGCAGACAGAGAGAGAGCGCGTATCTGCGTGCTGAGGGGATGAGGGAGGATCTGTTTGTTTATCTCTTAACATTAATAATGCGAAAGCTGAGCTATGATTTACATTTCACAATGAACATACAATATTAATATTATTATAATTATAAAAAGAACCATATCAATTAAATATGCTTAAGGAATACGTATTATGAAGAGAAAGCAGCCAGGGCCCATTTTTAGAAATCGCTGCTGTTAAATATGGAGGAAAATTTAGGAAAAGAAACACATATCGGTTAAAGTAGGAGAACATTCTGCTTTATTTATTTAATTTTACCTGGAGTGTGTTTCGAGTCCCCAGTCACACGTTTCTTTTGTCTTTCTACCACTTCTCTGACGAGGGAGGATCTGTATAATAGCTTTTTTCCCCTGAACATTACCTTTAATACTGCGAAAGCTGGCATACCTACTGTACAGTATAGCAGATTTTCCGCTATTTATATTTCATAATAAACATACAAATCGTATAAAAGGTGCTATATCAAATAAATGCGTGTCAGGAATCTCTGCTGTTAAATATAGGTAAAGTTTGCATAATGAAAAAACATATCAGGACAGGTAGGAGAACATTCTGCTTTATTTATCTTCTTTAAAACAAAAGCAATCAGCCAAACACGCAGGATCAGTGCGATATTACATTATTTACGGTCATAGATTATGAAACTTACTTGCGATCGGTCAAAAACACCTGAGAACAAATTATATCCAGATACTGACCATTAGATACACCAAAAGATTAATAATATATACCGATTTAACAAAAGAGATACAAGAGATTAGATCCAGCCGCTGGTCTTGAGGTGGTCTGGCCGACTTTAATGTTCTGAGCGCCTGGAGCTTTCAAAATTTTTAAAGACGCACTATCCATGCACACAAACTGCCGATTTGACTTTAAAATAACTATATTCTCGCTTGAAAAACTCTTAAAGCTTGATTTTATGAGTATTTTCCTAATTTTGCAGATTTCCCGTCCGCCATTAAAAGCCCTCATTGTTTTCAAGCGCAGCACATGCGAGTTGCTATAGTAACTGTAAACGTTTGGGAGAAGCGCATTTATTTCGAACTGTGATCAAAACTGACTGGAACTACCTGTGCGTTTCAACGAAATATACCACACCCACCAGCCAATCAGAATCAAGAATTTCAACAGAGAATCAAGAATTTCAACAGACCATGTAATAAACTGAAATATACTCTGGGCTTCAGATAACGACGTCACTGAGCTTTGAAAGTAGGGACCCATATGTACAGGGCACCTGGATTGACCAGAGAGTAGAAACTGCATACAAAGCGTTAACATACTCAACACCCTCTCATCGTCACTACACACACACACACGTTATATACAACTGTGTAGGGATACGTTTCCAGCCACTGAGCAAAGAAGTGCACTGCAAGCATTTCCACTGCAGTCCAGCACACATCATTATTGCAGGCAGAGGTTAACAAGGACACACACACACGCACTGAAAAATGAGCATGTCAGAAAATCTGCTGTGGCCTTGTTAACCTTTGCATGTTGTAATGATTTGGGTGTACTCAAGAGGCCAAAGTGGTTACTGTCACTGAGAGCTTTCAGCTATTATTGCATAGGTGTTTGTGTGTGAAAGACAGACACAGAGAAAGCAATGGCTGGTACTGTAACAGCAAACATCAGTCTGAAATGTGCTGTTTAAATACCAATAGCAAACATGTGCTAGGACACAGTTTAACTGGCTATTTACCTTGTTTTTTTTTTTTGTTTTTTTGTTTTTTGTATTTATTTTTTTATTGTGAAATAGATTTTGATGTTTAATGTCACTGATGTACATTATTTTAGACAGTTATGTTGTTATATTGTATTATATTACATTACACTCTTTTGCACTTTCAATTCTTTTTTATTAATAATATTCTTATATTGTTTTGCATGTTAAATTATTCATTTTGGTATATTGACTATTTTGTATTTTTATTATTCATTGTATTAATGTTTAATGTATCATATATTAAGGTATAGTTTATGTATTTATTGTGATGTAGCTTTGATGATTATTGTCAGTGTATCATAGATTTAAGTTATTAATATAATATAATATAATATAATATAATATAATATAATATACAGTAATATAATATAATATAATATAATATAATATAGCTGACACAGTGGTGCAGTAGGTAGTGCTGTCGCCTCACAGCAAGAAGGTCGCTGGTTCGAGCCTCTGCTGGGTCAGTTGGCATTTTTGTGTGCATGTTTCATGTTGCATGTTCTTTGTGTTCACGTGGGTTTCCTCCGGGTGCTCCGGTTTCCCCAGTACAGGTGAATTGGGTTGGCTAAATTGTCCTTAGTGTATGTGTGTGAATGAGTGTGTGTGGATGTGTCCCATAGATGGGTTGCGGCTGGAAGGGCATCCGCTGTGTAAAACAAATGCTGGATAAGTTGGCGGTTCATTCCGCTGTGGCGACCCCCAGATTAATAAAGGGACTAAGCCGAAAAGAAAATTAATAATATATGATATGATATGATATGATATGATATAATATTAAATAAAGCTTATATAGCACAATAGATATTAAGATTTTCAGTTAAGACAGTCACCTTCTATGGTTTTTTTATTATAATTGTACTTTTTCTTCTGATTTACCTTGTTAAATGTAATCATACCAACACTTACACCAAAAAGTACATATGTACATCTATCTGCTGTATTAACATTTATTTTTTTCTGCTTGTCCAGGTGTATATTCACCTGCAATGAGAGTGGCTTCCTGGCCGAGTGTGATAGACAGCAGCAAGTCATGGGAAAACTACAACCGCCATAACAAAGAAAGGGTGAGAGAGAAAACCAGAGAAAGAGGACACAAGAAAGAGCGAGAGCGGGAGAGAGAGAGGGAGCGATACAAAGAAACAGACCGAGAGCACAGTCCCACCTCTCAAGACCACAGAAGGTAAGATGGCCAGTCAATAGTCTGAATACAGTAAGATTAACTGCACATTTAATTGGAGCTGTTTTTGCTTGACCAGTGAGGGGGGTTTTTAGGGGGCAGTTTTTCTGTTTCAGTACACTTCATGAAAAGCATACATTTAACCCTCAAGCATACCTTATACTGCAACCATTTCTTTTTCCCTTTTGGACATTTTTGGGCACAAAGGTCTCACTCAAGTGTGAACCCAATTTTTTTTAAGCGTTCTTTAAAAAAACAAGAATAATGTATAAAACTGCAAATAAAAACAAGGCTTTTAATTTTAGTATTCCCATTTCATTTCCTACGGAACAAACTATGGAGTTGGATTTAAAGAGGACTGTTTTGTTTTCTGAGGTCAAAGTACATTTAAAAATGAGTGAAGAAAAATCGACCGTGAATAAAAACTGTTAGTGGTTAAGATGAGGGTGCTTCTACTAAATACTAAAAGATTAGATTAGATTAGATTCAACTTTATTGTCATTACACATGTACAAGTACAAAGCAACGAAATACAGGTTAGGTCTAACCAGAAGTGCAATAGCAGCAAGTGCAGAATACAGGTATAAATTATAAGGTGCAGTTATAGAAAAACTATGGTGATATGTTGTAATTGATTAACAGTCAAGTTCTGAATCCTTGGGATAGGGGTGTCCAAACTCAGTCCTGGAGGGCCGGTGTCGTGCAAAGTTTAGTTCCAACACCAATCAGACACACCTTGGCAGGCTAATCAAGCTCTTACTAGGCTTTCTAGAAACATCAGCTGCGTCCCAAACGACACATTATACACTATGCACTTATGCACTATGTACTTATTAGAGATGCGCGGATGGGCTTTTATTTCATCCGCAACCGCATCACAAAACTCATCATCCGTCCGCCATCCATCCGCACCAACATTTTTGACCAATTTTTAAGACCGCACCCGCCCACCATCTGCTGATTGGGCTCTTTGTTTGAATGGCTTATTCCTTTTTAATATTAAATGAATGTTTCTTTATTGATTATTAGAGAATAGAGAATGACTTTAATGTAGGCGTGTAGTTAATCCAAACGTGCAAGCCAAATTTAGCATTAATTGACGGCGCTTTGAAGTGACGCTAAACGATACGAGGACGTGTCTTTTCACTTGATTTGATTCCTCGGTCCTCGAGTCTTTTCCTTGCGTCCTTCCCTCGCATCCCGGAGGAGTGGAGCTAAGACACGAGGAAAGAAAGCAAGGAAAGGAAACAAGAATGCACAAATAAGAAATGAGAAGCACCCTATAAAGCTCTCAGAATATCAGCAGTGAACTCCGTCTCCGATCAGCGCACAAGGCCAAAATAAATAAATAGCCTAAATGAAACGCAACCGCCAACCGCGCATCTCTAGTACTTATGCACTTACACACTCAACAGTATAGTATATGTATGTAGTGTTGTCCCAAATGCAACACTAAGGACTTTTTTACTAAGTGGAAGTTCAAACCGTTTTCCCGATGACGTTTGACGCTTGCCAAATTAATAAAATAAATAACCAAAATACCAAATAATACCTAGCATGAGTATAACCACATTCACCATCGGGAGGCGCTATAATCACTCTCGTGGGAGAATTTTGCTCTCACAGTCCAAAATAAATAAAGTTACCCAACATGTGTGCCCGATAGCTATGCCTCTTCCGCTACGTGCGCAAAGCTGGGGTCGTTGAGTGTGTGAAGTGTCCAACATTACACACTTCTGTTTACCGGTGGAATGAGTGCATCATCAGGGTAATTGAAGTGTATGGAGTCAAATAAGTCTCATTAGTAATTCACGCGTATGACGCGATGTACACATGTGTAGCCAAATTCACGTGCGTAAAACCAAATTCACGTGCGTAAAATTCACGTGCGTCACGCACTCAAGAAGTCGCATGCAAATGCTCACACAGACGCCTTTTTAAAATGCTGATTATCCACGCGCTCCTAATAATGAGCTGCACTGGTGTATGCAATGAATCTATGTGCAGACGAGGTGTATCCTTCCATTCAATGTGTCATCCCGTATTTCTAATGAAACCCGTTACATTCATAAGAATCATTTAAAATGCTTATTAATCTATTACTAAATAATCGGGTAGGCTATATTTGACATATTGGGCAACTAAAGAACCACACAGCCTGTTTACGTTCATTAGATATAATGGAAATGAAGTTTTTAGTCAGTGAAAGTCAGGGAATGTAATGCCCGCGCGTCTCTTTCACTTCTCCGTTCACCGTGCTGGAGAGGAACAGACTGCGCAAACGGCGCGCAGAGTAGGCGATTTTGAGTACAGCTCTCATCTGATTGGCCGAAAGGTCACGAGGTCCCTGCGTCTGCCAGAAAGGTCTCAAAAATACACACTCGTATCCAGGGGGAGTCGTACGTGAAAGAGGATTTGCACATTCTCATTCAGGATGAACTCGCAAGTTTTAAAGATTAAAAACTTTTTGTACACTCCTATAAATCTGCAGATGGTGTTTTGCATTTGTGAAACGTATTTTATGAATGTGTATTTTTATTTTGTGCACGTGAATTGTTTTTGTGAATGTATATAAATATTTTTACGCACGTGAATTTGGTTTTACGCACGTGAATTTGGCTACACATGTGTACATCGCGTCATACACGTGAATTACTAATGAGACTTATTTGACTCCATAGAAGTGCACTCATTATTTGTAGAGTGTTCAATGTGAACGTACTACTTGCACTATTTATACTTCAAAATGGCGTAGAATAGTGCAAAAGTATGCGATTTGGGACGCAGCTATTCTTGTAGGTGTGTTGAGTCAAGTTGGAGCTAAAATCTGCAGGACACCGGCCCTCCAGGACCGAGTTTGGACATGCCTGTGATATTTCAGTTTTTCTTTTTTAATAAATCTGCAAAAATGTCAACAATTTTGCATTTTCTGTCAATAGGGAGTGCTGTGTGTACATTAATGAGGAAAAAAAATAGCTTAAACGATTTTAGCAAATGGCTGCAATATAACAAAGAGTGAAAAATGTAAGGGTCTGCATACTTTTCGTACCCACTGTATATGGTAGATGTAAGTTGATAGTGCTAGTAAAATGCAGACCTTATGCAATCATATCCATATAACTATTCATTTTGTTTGAAAGAAAGCCCAGCATATTTACATATGCCTAAAAATGTTGTTCCAAACAGCATGAGCAGCATCTATGCTTCTTATTGGCATATTGCTTGCAGAAATACATTTTACTTAAAAGCAATGAGTGAAAAATATCGTTGATTTAAGTGCATTGGGACTCTGAATCACATTCTGTCACATATGTATTACTTGACAGTAATTTATCTGTGCACGAATGAAAAAGTTTCTGGCTTCAATTTACTCAAACTACATCTATGTCAAAAATAACAAATTTTGAACTATACTTATAGCTCCTTTAAAGTATAGTATAGCATAGTTCACCCAAAATTAAAATCCTTCTATTATTTACTCACTCTCAGGATTTTCCATTCTTATTTGTATTTGTTGTTGTGCTGAAGATATTTGGAAAAATGTCAGCAGCCAAACGGATCTCGCCACCTATTAACTCCCATAGTATTTATTTTTCCAACTATGGCAAAAAAAATTGTGAGATATGTTTGGTTACTGGCATTCTTCCACATATGTTCATCAGAACAAAAAAGGGTGATGTGAATGTGGAACAACCTGATGGTGAGTAAATGATGACAGAAATGTAATTTTGGGTGAACTATCTCTTTAAGAAATGTCCCTGTACTTTTGTCCATGCTATGGAAATTCAGGTTTAGACTGATGTGAGGGTGCATAAATGTTGACAGGCTGTTATTTTGTTTAATAGAATAGTTCTAAAAATCAATCAATCATTTATTCAACCTCGCGTCGTTCTAAACCAGCACTACTTCCATCCCTCTGTGAAACATAAAATGAGACATTTGAAGCCTGCTGGTTGCTGTTTTCCACTCAATTAGTCCTCATCGGAACTAGAGCTTTTAAGCTGAACAAAAATCCAAAAATGGATTTAACTCGTGGAATATTCTCAGTCTTCTTAAGAAATTGATAGAGTAATTTAAAACCCCCGACTTAACAAAACCAACTATCCACAAATCAGACATCACTACTTCTTTCATGAACTCCCACAAAGCTATCGCTTCGCTCCAGAGTAAGTAAAATATAGAACAATGAATTTATTTGTTTGTTTATTCATTGGTGCTTTGCATTCTCTTTGATTGCTTCAGTCTCAAGTCATTACACTTTCTTGGAACAAAGCAACCAACACATTTCTCTCAGAATTGCTGCTTTTGCCCTCCACAGTTATATGGTTTGAAAAAATTGCTCAATTTTGGGCCGTCTATATTGTTGTCTTTGACCTCGCGCACATTTATGCTCTGCGTTTGTGCTGTGGTGGCAGTATGTTCAGTGTGAGGTCACATGAGGAAAAAGCACTGAGATTAAAACAGGCCAGTAGAACAGCTGGGAAGCACACCGGTCTGTCACACTTATGAAAGCAACATGTGCTCTCGCTTTTAGATCATCTCTCTCTTCCAACTTCTCTCTTGCAGATCACATTCTCCTTTATCCAACGACAATGATTGAAGCCTCGTTTTGTGCTTCGTAATATGACTAGTTGGAGGCGATTGTGATGTGCATTTTGTCAATAAAGCCCATTCTAGTAAATCTCCAGCAAGTGCTTTCAGACGGAGCAGCATTTACTCAACAGAATCATAGTACAATGACAAGCTACTGTATATGCGAAAATTTAAAACCAATTTATTCAGACAATAGTGATATTGATATAATCAGTCTTTGATAATGACAGCTGTTCGCATCACCTCTCAATGAACTATGGCTCTGTGTAGTAAATGCTGCACATGAAATTATCAGATATAATAACTAGGGCTGTCAATTGATTAAAAAAATTAACTAATTAATCACAATTTTGTTTGTGATTAATCATGATTAATCATGAAAAGTTGTATTTATTACAGAAATAAAAACACAGGCATGTAAGCGCTATTTGAATTTTAAAACAATCAATGCCAATAACAAACAAAAATTATTTCCATGTTGGATTCTAAGTGAACTACAAAACAATCCAAAATACAGGCATTGCAAATATGGAAATTGGAAAAAATAAAATAATTGGAAAAATAATAATAATAAAGTATTTAATACAAACAGGCACCAGGGTGGCGTAGTGAGTAGCATGTTCGCCTCACAGCAAGAAGGTCGCTGGTTCGAGCCCCGGCTGGGTCAGTTGGCATTTCTGTGTGGAGTTTGCATGTTCTCCCCGTGGTTGCGTGGGTTTCTTCCGGGTGCTCCGGTTTCCCCCACAAGTCCAAAAACATGTGGTATAGGTGAATTGGGTAGGCTAATTGTCCGTAGTTTATGAGTGTGAATGTGTGTATGGATGTTTCCCAGAGATGGGTTGCGGCTGGAAGGGCATCCGCTGCATAAAAAATATGCGGGATAAGTTGGCGGATCATTCTGCTGTGGCGACCCCAGATTAATAAAGGGACTAAGCCGAAAAGAAAATGAATGAATAAATGAATATAAACAATTGTATTCATTGTAAAGTTGTTTTGCGAGTTGAGAACATTAATTATAAAGTAGAAACAATTTTGCTTAGTCCTCCTTAATATTTAGCCAGTCCAGTCTGTTGACATTATCGGGTGACAACACACACGCACGCACACACACACAGACAGAGAGAGAATCATAGAGAGTCAGAGAGAGAACACAAACAGACAGAGAGAAAATCCCTTCAAATCATCAACACGCACGACTACGGTTCTTAAAGTATGACTGTATTTCTCAAGCAAAGATTCTGATACAGCAACGCGAAGCAGACGATTTACAAAAGTTGCGTGTAGGGGGGAAACACGTCAAACTTAATGAAACATTTGAGGGTGCTTGTAATCAACTTAGAGAGGAATGGGCTGTCTTTGACAGCTTGAGACATCATCTGGCACTTTCACTGAGTACATTTACATGGATCCATATTATCCTTTACTTACTTGTAGGTGTTGTGGATTAAAGTGAGGACCGGAGGGTTCGCTCACTATTCTGCCGCCCTTGTCGGCTGCCTAGGTCGCCTCTATGGACGAGCCGGCCCTGAACACACGTCAGCCACAAAAGGAAATAATAAAAAAAAACTGCCACTGCGTTAAATGCGTTAAATTTATAACACGTTCAATCATTTAAATTAATCGGTGTGCGTTAACGCACTAATTTTGACAGTCCTAATAATAACGTTTTTTTTTCTCCAAACTGAACTTGAAATAAATCTTTCTGTGATATAATTCAATAGTCATGGGATTATTCATAGGCGATTATATAACGAATACCGAATCAATAAAAAGCAGTTAAAGTTACCATGAAACAGAAGTCAATATTATCCTTTTTTCCCATATTACGATGTACGTCCAACTGAAACAGTCCGGAAATGTAGGGTGGTGCATGATTTCATCCTTTGGTAACTGATTACAATGTTAAAATGATTATTAAAATGAAGGAAGATTGATGAATGGACAAAAGTAGAGCAGAAACAGATACTCCTCCTGATAGCCTTTCCCGAAAGACATTCAATATGACAAGAAGTGAAGAAAAGTCATTTCCAGGGGGTTGGAAAGTTGTGGTATTTGATAAAAGATTATGAGGACTTTTGACAAAATAATTAAGTGCACAGATGCATCAAGTGTAACAAGCACTACTATATGAATATAAAAATGAGAGGCCGACTTCATGCCGACTTTAAATCTTCTGTTATTAAAGTGGAGGTTCCCTCGTCCCAAAGTCAGTGTTTTTTTGTTTGTTTGTTTGTTTGTTTGTTTGTTTTTTATGGAATTTTGATTAAATTGCTTAAGGTTCAAGGCTACCACAAACTCAAGATACTTTCACATTTTATTCAACGACATAAAACACATCAGTTACATTCTATTAAAGATGGTTGCTATCAAGTTGCTTAATAGGACTAATGTTGGAAACGTTATACGCTCACTTGTGTTGGACATTTAGATTTGACTGTTACTTAAGTATTTTCACAAATAGTAAATGACACTTCGTAGTATTTTTCTAATTGGGAATTCCTGTTGTGTGTAGATTATGCCATCTTTTGTAAAGACCGTCAAGACAGTTTAATTTGTTCATCATTTATTTTAATTAAACGACATTATGAAGATACTGCCTACCAGTGCAGTCTGTCTTTTTCCTGCTCTCAGTAATGCAAATGTTTGAATAAATTTGTAAAAATACATAAATGTTAACTGTCAATTGATTTTTCGTCTTTTTTTTTCTGAACGTATTTAACTCTGTCATAACTGCAATATTTACACCCCTCCTTAACTTATAGCTTATGTGGTATGGGCTGCTTTTTGCTGCACTTCATGACAAAAAAAAAAAAAAAGAATATTGAATGTTGTTCTGTGTCCATGATGGAACCTGCAGGCATATAGATTTGTCCCTCACGCCTAATTTCTGTTGTCTATTACTAAGGTAAGCGGGTTGTATGCACGCGATCGATGCACTTATTTAAATACTGTATGTCTTGTGATAATACTATGTAGGCACATTTATACATACAGTTTTACAACTTTTAAAACAAAATGTATTTCCTATGTAAAAAAACTATCCAATAGGCACGTAGGTCTATACAGATGTGTTTTTGCGTATTTATTTGTTTATAATATATAGCGAGGATTACAATATAATAAACTGAGAGATTAAATCTTTGTCATGGACCATATTTCTAAAAATGAGCTTCAAAAGTTTTCTGTAGCAGGGTGGTGCTGACGTCACTGGCGAGCGCCCCGAAGGCACTGTAGTCTGTTTATAACCTAATGTTCTTGTTTTTGCATTTAAGATCCAAAAGTTCTAAAAGGTGTATTTTCATGTGAGGATTATACGATTGGACAAAACGTGTAAGTGTAATGAACTGTGTTTGAGCACAGAGCTTATTATGGATTTATAGCCTATATGGATTTTATCGAGGGAACCAGTTTTATGGTAGCAGCTGATTGGTCTACAAGGTGACATTATAATTCCTCCACACTATAATTGAACGCTATGGGAACTTTCTAGGTTTCTTCATGTTCGTACTGTAGTTTCCACACGAGAGCGCCCTCTGGCTTTTGGAGGAGATTTACAACTGACAATACAACCATGCTTTCCTGACTCATTTGCGATTTCACCCAGCCCTAATTTCTGTCTATGATGGAGGCATATTGAAAGAACACAAAAGCCTATTTCTCAATATCTGCATGAGTATATCCTCTCTAGTGTCTTAAGGGTCGCTTTTTAATCAAAAAAGTGTGACAACGTGCTAAATAAAATGACTGCCAAATCTCAACATGAGTCTTCTGACTCACTGCTGGGCCTGTGTGAGGACACACACACACTCACACAGACACAGACGCACACACACACACTTTTGGCTGGTGTACCAGATAAACTAGGGCTGAAGTTGTCACACACTGGCATTCATGCCAGGGCTTTGAGGGTATGTTAGCGGCTTATCGCCTGTGCCGCTCTAAGAGAGTAGAGAACCTACTGACCAACATATTCATTCAGCTCTCAGATCCTGATATGCTCTGACAAATCTCTGTCTTTTCCATCACTGCTTTTTCACATCTACATAGAAACTCCACAGTTCATCTCTGCATGCCATATGCTGAGTGAACAACAGTGATCTGTTTGCCATGTACGCTTTAGCATATGTTGAGAGAACTTTACATCAATCCCAAATGAAGATCCTGTTTATGGCTGGTATTAAAGGGTGAACAGATATTATGTTTTTAGAGGTGTTATTGTTGCACATCATAGAAGGCAATGTTGCGAGGTGCCAAATGACTACAGTAAATAGAGGACGTGTTCACAAGACAGTGTTTTTATCTTATGAGGCCATTTTGTTTTAATATTAGTAATCTATTGATTTTGATCATTTAAACCATGCAAAATTAGTTAGAGACTAATTTCATTTATTTAATTCTCATCTATATGTTTTTTGACACAAATGCGATCCAATGAGAGAGTTTTGTTAAGGATAATTTGACATCTGTCACTCAATTTCCATTCAAAGTTACTCCGAAACTCCTCTGACCACATTCATTTCCTGAAGATTTGCTCCATGTTTGTTTTAGACAGCAGCGATTTTAAACATTTGCAAGTGTACACACGGTTCAACCCAATATCAACCACAGAGATCAGCGACATTTGCACTCGCAATCCACCAAACTAACTTTTCCTTGATTTCTCGCTTTGCCTCTTCCCTTGTTCACTCTTTGTCTCTTTAATCTGGCTGGCAATGTTATTAGCAACTGGTCGGACATTTGGTGAACACTTGTCCCGTAGATATGATCTCATTCCTGTGGCTGGCCTGTCTTCAGTCCAGCTGGCATGACACCTCCACAAATACACACACACACACATGCACACACATTATGTCTGCCTTGTTGTGCCTTTATAAATTTAGTCCCTCAGGGTTGTGTGCATGGTTCTAACTGGTATTAATAGCATGATGAAGAATTTGCAAGTTGTCACATTTAAATCCAGATTCATCTTGGTCTGTCAGCAGTGGATGCTAACATGGAGCAAACATGAAGTCATCTGACTAATTGTGAAAAAATGCACAGAGAGAAAGCATAGCAGTTACTGAAGTGGTTAGTTCAACTAAAGGTTGTCTAGAACCAGGAATTAATTTTTTTGTGGTGGATGAACTGTGTCTTTAAATACAAAATATATAGATTCAACAAGATACTGGAAATATTCCTCTGAGATTTTGGTCCAAATTGACATGATAGCATCACGCAGCTGCTGCAGATTTGTCAGCTGCACATCCATGATGCGAATCTCCCGCGATTCACATCTCAAAGGTGCTATATTGAATTGGTGACTGTGGAGGCCATTTGAGTACATTGAACTCATTGTCACGGTAAAGAAACCAGTCTGAGATGATTCGCATTTTATGACATGGTGCGTTATCTTGCTGGAAGTAGCCATCAGAAGCAATCATGTCAAAAAGGGATGGACATGGTCAGCAACAATACTCGGGTAGGCTGTGGCATTGACAAGATGCTCAATTGGTACAAATGGGCTCAAAGTGTGCCAAGAAAATATCCCCTACACCATTACACCACCACCAGCAGCCTGAACCGTTGATACAAGGCAAGGCAAACCTTAACATCTGAATGGCACAGCAGAAATCGAGACTCATCAGACCAGGCAATGTTTTTCCAGTCTTCTATTGTCCAATTTTGGTGAGCCTGTGCGAATTGTTGCCTCAGCTTGTTCGTACCTGACAGGAGTGGCATACGGTGTGGTCCTCTGCTGCTGTAGTCCTTCCACCACAAGGATCGAAGTGTTGTGCGTTCAGAGATGATCTTGTGCATAGTGTACCTCGGTTTTAGCGAGTGGTTATTGGAGTTACTGTTGCCTTTCTATCAGCTCGAACCAGTCTGGCCATTCTCCTCTGACCTCTGGCATCAACAAGGCATTTGCACCCACAGAACTGCCGCTCACTGGATATTTTCTCTTTTTCTGACCATTCTCTGTCAACCCTAGAGATTGTTATGCATGAAAATCCCAGTAGATCAGCAGTTTCTGAAATACTTAGACCAGCCCATCCTGCACCAAAAACCATGCCATGTTCAAAGTCACTTTTCTTTTTTAAATCATTTTTCTAAATGACCATTCTGATGCTCGGTTTGAACTGCAGCAGATCGTCTTGACCATGTCTACATGCCTAAATGCATTGAGCTGCTGCCATGCGATTGGCTGATTAGAAATTTGGTCCTCACTTTAATCCGCGACACCTCCCCCCTCCCTCCCGGTCCTCATGGTTATCCGCGAACCGGTCACTTTTTTTTTCACTTTCGGGTTGAGGGCGGCGTGATCACAGTTCGCCTAGAGCACCAGTTCAGCTTGCTCCGGCCCTGTGTGTGTTTAGTGAGCAAAGGAATATGGATAAAGGATAATATGGATCCATGTAAATGTACTCAGTGAAAGTGCCAGATGATGTCGCAAGCTGTCAAAGACAGCCCATTCCTCTCTAAGTTGATTCCAAGCACCCTCAAATGTTTTATTAAGTTTGACGTGTTTCCCCCTACACGCTACTTTTGTAAAGCGTCTGCTTCGCATTGCTGTATCAGAATCCTTGCTTGAGAAATACAGCCATACTTTAAGAAACGTAGTCATGCGTATTGATGATTTGAAGGGAGTACGCTGTACTGCGTGTGTGTGTGTGTGTGTGTGTGTGTGTGTGTGTGTGTGTGCGTGTGCGTGTGCGTGTGCGTGTGTGTTGTCACACGATAATGTCAATAGACTGGACTGTCTTAGCAACTGGCTAAATATTAAGGAGGACTAAGCAAAATTGTTTCTACTTTATAATTAATGTTCTCAACTCGCAAAACAACTTTACAATGAATACAATTGTTTGTATTCAATACTTTTTTTTTTCCAATTTTCATATTTGCAATGCCTGTATTTTGGATTTTCTTTTTGTAGTTCACTTAGAATCCAACATGGAAATAACTTTTGTTTGTTATTGGCATTGATTGTTTTAAAATTCAAATGGAACTTACATGCCTGTGATTAATCACAAACAAAAGTGTGATTAATTAGTTAATTTTTTTAATCAATTGACAACCCTAAAATATATATATATATATATATATATATATACACAGATAGAGAGAGAAAGAGAGAATCCACCACAACATTGCCACCACAAACTGTTTTGTCCCTTGTCATCTAATTAGTGTTTCCTAGACTAATCTATAGCACTGCACCTGAGGGACCCAAGGTTTCAGCTGACTACTAATTAAAGACAGAGTGATCAGGTTATTGAGTTGGTCTGCTTTCTCTTCACGTCGTGGTAAATGTGCACTTCGAAGTTTTCATTAGTTAAGTTACCATCCACCTATGTGGAGGACAAATGTTTTAAAAATTATTCCTGCATGTGCAGTTAAAAACGTTACTCGATCTCCATATGACGCTCTTCCTTACTGCCATCTCTCATTCATTTCGGCCAGAAATGCCACTTAGTCACATCATAGAGGAACTAAACACAGCAGAGGAGCAACTTGAGCGAACGAGATTTGAAAAAAAAGCTGCATTTTCAGAAACATACAGTTTGTAGAAAGGGAAACAATTCATATTAGCGTAGATTAGAAAATGCTACACTGAAGTATAGATTTTGTTGTGCTAGCATCAATTCAATACCAATACCATTGCTGATATCAATACTGTTGATGTTTGTATCGATCTGCCCACCCTTACCCCTCCCACTACCATAATAATTTGTCATTTGTTCCATTTGGCTTTCCACAGTTCACTGTACATGTGTATAGCAAGAGCAAGCACCTCTATTAAATCCAAGATGGCAAATTAAATTAATTAAAATAGATGAGTTTGTCCAATATTTGCTTGTAGTTCATTATTTTTTTTATTATTTTTAAATATTGTACAGTAGATTAGCAAAGCGACACATTGAAGTCAATCTTCCCTCAAAGCAATCATTTAATAAATTCCTGGACAGTTAGGGACCAGACGTCCCAAATTTGCTAGGACAGTGTTATATTTCAGAACTATTTTTAGTGTCCTGAGTCCTGACTTATGAAAAAATCATAATGACCTATATTCATCTTTTCTAAGATTTCTTTATTACTGAGCGCTACTAGAATGATTCTGTTATGCAAAAATAGCTTAATCAGTGGAAAGCAATCATTAAATGTTATATAGTAGCATACTGTGTATATAGTGTATAAATAGAATATTCTGAACGACAAATTCCCCCATCCAATCATATTTCCATATTGAAAAACCTGGCATGGCTGAAGATCTAGTCAGATATGAAAGTAATTTACTATTGTTGAATCCAGATAAAATCACAAATGAACAATGAGGTATGTTGAAAGAAACTATAAGGCATACTGAAAACTACAGCAAATCATGTCATCACTACTGTAAATCAGTGTTTCAAAAAGATGTTAATTATTCAGCTTGTAAACTAAATGTCACCTAACAGGTTACTTTTACCTCAAAGAAGCCATTCAGTTTCAAAAACTCATTCATTAGCTTGAAAAAAAATAATCTAAGGAGGAACATTTAGTGAAAATGTGCACTTATTACTAGGGCTGTGCGATAATACGATATTTAAACGATAAAAATGACTCCACGATCCACTTTTTCAGAAAAATTGTATCGCCATACAGCATATAGTGCAGTGCCTCCGCTTCATTCATGCTTTGACGGGGCGCCACACCTAAATTCATCCCGCCATGGCTATTACTGCTTCATTCAAACATTCAGTCGTCTGTCGTCGTTGTTTCTTAAATAGCAGGTTACAATCACACCAAAACGTATTAAAAGGTAAGTGAATTATAACAGCGGGAACTTTTCTATAACCGCCGTGCGTCATTTGTTTAACCCTTTAAGGTGACATGCTGACTGACAGACAGGCTGACAGGACTCCGCGATGCGCAAGGCCAGCATACAGGCGCAGCTTTCAGTTATGATGAACAGTTTCCATAAATATGCTTTATAAACAAAGGTCTGTGGTTCTGCATACAATGACTTTCTCTTGCTGGAGTTTATAGCCACTTCACTTTACTTCAGGACGCATTAATGCCGCTCTGTAGGTCTATTGGAGACATTTGTAAATATTCCTAGCAAATCTAATAAACGTTGCAGACATACGCGTTACATAAACGCACTAAATCACACTTCAGCAGCGTTTATTTGAGGGCGCGCAAGATGTGCGCACAAACACAGAGACGATCGGCTACCCGCATGCTCTATGGGGCGTCTGCAGA
The DNA here is from genome assembly GCA_903798035.1 of Danio albolineatus. Classification (NCBI taxonomy): domain Eukaryota; kingdom Metazoa; phylum Chordata; class Actinopteri; order Cypriniformes; family Danionidae; genus Danio; species Danio albolineatus. The sequence goes on from CAIGQQ010032164.1 coordinate 4,401,479, forward strand.
CTTGCAATCTCACCCGGTAATACTGCGCTCATGACATAAGTCACTGAAATAAAGCCATAAGTTGTTGGTAGATCTGTGTACAACTGGGCTATTTAATTAGTTTGTCAAGGGGTCCAGTTCATGAAGAGCATCGCAAATGAGGGGCCAGAGATGACTTGCAAAATACTGAAGTGATGATGACACAACAGCAATATAAGAGCTCATATGCTGTTTTTTGCTCCTTAAGATACCCACGTTGGCTTTTTCTACATTAAAAATGTGAATATGTTGTATTTTAAAACTACATAACATCACTGCATTGTACAATGTGGCTTTTCTATAAACACATTCAAGTGTTGTATTGCAAAGCACAACAAAATCAGTGCATTGCTCAAGTAGGCTTCTTCTACAAACACATTCATATGTTGTTTTGAACTGCATAGCAGTCAAGGATGAAGCGATTATAGATTTTGCTTGTATGATTATATAGTCTGAAGAATAATCATGGTTTAATGTTTATCATGATTATTATGCATTTATTAAATTCAAAACACTACTAGTTTTGTTAACTTTGTAAAAGTCATTTGCATGTTTGAAGGTGTTGCTGAGGATCTGTCTAATAAGCTCTCTGATTTGAACTATGATTTGTTCGATTTGTTAAATGTTCATTTTGATGGTACAGTAATTGTAATGCAAGTCTTGTTGAATGTTCTCTCTTTGCAGAATAGCACTTGCATTAAATGTTCACTTGATTAAAATATTCTTAAACATACATGGTAAGAGTATATCTTTATATGAGGACATTAGTTTAGTTGTATTGTACCTTTGTAATTTGCAAAATAGTCTTTAAAAATCAACTTAAAAAAAGAATCGGGATAAAAATCGTGAATCGTGATTTCCCCTGAAAAAATCGTGATATGATATTTTTTCCATATCGCCCACCCCTACTTATTACATAGTGCGTGTATATATAAAAAAAACCCTCAGGTTTTTAAATTAAACTGCCTTCATTCAGTCCTTCATTCATTTTCCTTTGGCTTAGAGTTCGCCACATCGGAATGAACCACCAACTATTCCAGCATATGTTTTCCAGCTGCAACCCAGTATTGCGAAACACCCATTCATACTCATTCTCACACACACACACACACACACACGAAGGCCAATTTACTTTATTTTACATATGCAGCACGTGTCTTTGGACTGTAGGGTAAACTGGAGAACCCCCAGGAATCCCGTGCAAACATAGGGAGAACAAGCCGGGACGCAAACCGGCAAACTTCTTGCTGTGAGGCGACAGTGCTAACCATTAAGCCACCGTGCTGCATAATCTGCCTTCATTATTTTTATATTTCAACATTAATTCAGATTTTTTTAATGTGCAGTGACATTGTCCTGGTCCTGTATTAAATCTAATCAACCTAGCTAGTCAGTAGCAATTGAGCTAGGTTTTAGAAAAGAGCTGAATACTTGTGTTTTTCCTTCATTACTATTGAATGTGCTTGTATATGTGTGTGCAGTGAGGAGGAGCGTATGTCTCGACACAGAGATCACAGTCATTATGGGAGCGAGCGATACCGAGAAAGCTCTGGAAGAGAAGGAATGAGAGACAGACATCGAGAAAGAAGACACAGAGAACAAAACGAACACCGATCCTCACGCAGGTAATGCATAGTCGGACATTTACCAGGATGTGGGGCTGTAGACGAGCAAAAATACACCAGCAGTGACTAAAATGTCCTCAGTGTTTCAGATGAGGAAACAGAAGTTTTATGTTACCTAAAGTGATATATATTTAATTAAATTCTATTCCAATCCTGTTTAGTTATGGGTTTAATTCTTCTTACACCATAGTGGCCTGTAGCTGTCATCTGTACTCAATAAAAGCTAAATGCTAAATAATAAATCAATGAACTACAGCAATTTTAATCAGCAATGACAATCTACTTTGAATGTGTATTTTAAATGAGCTTTCTGTATAATGACATTTTGTACGTTATTTCAGCTATTTGTCATAAATTTGTTAAAAGTTGGGCGCCACGGTGGCGTAGTAAGTAGCACATTCGCCTCACAGCAAGAAGGTCGCTGGATCGAGCCCCGGCTGGGTCAGTTGGCATTTCTGTGTGGAGTTTGCATGTTCTCCCCGTGGTTGCGTGGGTTTCCTCCGGGTGCTCCGGTTTCCCCCACAAGTCCAAAGACATGTGGTATAGGTGAATTGGGTAAGGCTAAATTGTCCGTAGTGTATGTGAGTGTGTGTGTATGGATCTTTCCCAGAGATGGGTTGCGGCTGGAAGGGCATCCGCTGCGTAAAAAATATGCTGGATAAGTTGGCGGTTGATTCCGCTGTGGCGACCCCGGATTAATAAAGGGACTAAGCCAACAAGAAAATGAATGAATGAATGAATGTTAAAAGTTTGTCCAATTAATAACTACCATAGCTATTTTTAATTTACTTTAGAGCAAATAGTGCTCATTATTTTAAAAAGATATATTATTAAATTTCTCTCCCTGGCAACACATATTGATCTTATTCTGCAATGTGAATGTTTTATTTAATTGCTCTCCAAACACTAAATCAAGCACCATAACAAGCTGCTTTACAGCTAAATATCATTGGAAGTGAATAAAGGTTTTTGCACACTGAAGTCCGAAATTTCCGTATGCGTTTCTTTCCTATTCATTTGCCAAAGATTTGTCACGTAAACAAACTCACACTCAGTTCGATGCGTATAATTAATTCAATACGAAAAAACGCAAAGCATTTCAGAGTCAGTTCGAGCAGTGGTACTTTGTTCTCCTCTATTCTCCAAAGAAGTATAGTGCATAGCTCATCCAATACTGCATAGAGAGGAAGAAGAACTCATTATCAAAGAGCTTCACCAGATTATCCTGAAATGCAAAGTTTATTTCAGGAAATCATTGGAATTTTGATACATTGCTTGTAATGCTTCACACATTCACAAACGTAAACAAATCCTGAACAGAACCTGGCAGTACCTATAGACCAGGGCTATTCAATTGGCGGCCCGCGGGCCAAATTTGTTCTGGCCCTCCAATTAGTGTGACCAAGACATCAGAAATCAATTTAGTTCAGTCGAAAAACGGCCGCTATAGTTATAAAGTGATGTGTGGCTGTTCAATACAGCACAAGCTGCAGTTGAAGGCTCCGCAGAGCATGAGTCACCTGACATTAAGCGAGTGCAGCGGGCAGCCGAAAACATTTGGATACGTTTGTAGAAAAGGCCTTTTATACAATGCACTGATATCGTTGTTAGGGATACAACGATTTGCCGATTTCACTGCGCTTTAATTCGTCACGGTTGATTAATCGTAAAGGCTTCTTAACTGCGCGTTTCTGTTGTACAGAGCGAAACTGCTGCAATTAAAAAAAGTTATGCCACCTGTGCGCTTGTTTAAAGTTCCAAGTTTGTACTGCGAGGCCAATACGCTCGCAACTACAGCGCGCCGTTCCAATATCACATCCTTTCCGCGCACAAGTTTGCTATTTCTAATGTGGAATATGCTAATGTAGAAAACATCGCAGTGAGGTTGTGCGAGGCTTTCAGTGCAATGTAAACAAAAGAGATGTTAGACGAATTATTATTAAAGTGATTATGTATGTACACTTGCAGAAATAAAGGTACAGGAGCTGTCATTGGTGCAGTACCTTTTCAAAAGGTACATGTACCCAAAGAGTCCCTAGTGGTACCTCAAAGGTGCATATTAGTGCCCAAATGTGCCTAAAAAGTACCTTTGAGGTACTATTATAGACCCTTCAGATACAAATATGTACCTTTTGAAAAGCTACTGCCCCATTGACAGCTCCTGTGCCTTTATTTCTGAGAGTGTATGAACACAGATGATAACAACAGTTAATCTAAATACTTAGGCCTATATAAAGCTTAAATTTACATTAGACGTGACAACCGTGAAACCATGATTATTCTTCAGACTATAATCGTACAACCAAAATCTATAATTGTTGCATCCATAATTGTTATTCAGTTCAAAACATATGAATGTGTTTGAATGTAGAAGAAGCCTACTGAAACAATGCACTGCTTTTGTTGTGCTTTGAAATAAAACATTTGAATGTTTGTTAAAAAAAGCCACATTGTACAACGCACTGATGTTATGTAGTTTCAAAATACAACATATTAACGTTTTAATGTAGAAAAAGCCAACATGGCTGTCTTAAAGAGCAAAAATGCAACATATGCAGTTGTGTCCTCAAACATATTGCAAGTCATATCTCCGGCCATTCGTTTAGGATGATTTTCATGAACTGGCCCCCGTGACAAACTAATTGAATAGCCCTGCTATAGACCATTCAGTTTGGTGATGTCATTGGTCCATGAACATTTTCTGCTTGTTATCAGTATTTCATAACTGTAACAAGAGGCAGGTCATTCATGTCTTGATGTTAAAACAACTATCGTAACATTATTTTTCAATATGGGGCTCTTTTAACATTTTTGTAAGCTTTAGAAATTAAAAATGTAAAACCGGAAATGAGTTGGGATCGTTGTTTTTGTTTACATCCCTCAAAATGGTCCATAGACATTATAATAGATGGCAGCCACGTTGACGTTGACTGAAAGCAGACCATTCTTTCTATTATAATGTCTATGGGCAGTACGTCAAATGTATGGACACACACAAACACCAAACAGCCACAGGGCAGAGGGTGCCAGTCAGTGAATCCAGCATATACTGTAGGGGTTCTCAACTGTCTGCACATTTTGTCTTTATTTAATGCACTACGATTGTCCTAAAGTTATCTGTAGCTCAAATGACAGCAATCTACATTTAGCTTTTCGCTTGTACAATGGCTCTGACACCTCCCAAAGCACTTTTTCGGTTGTGAAAAGCTGAACAAATTCAATTTTTCTTTTTTTTAATGTGCAAAAACTTTGGATTCAGTGTTCAATAACCTTAAGACTAGTAGTCTGGAGACAATAAGGTTTATAAGGTATGATACGTCAGCATACCATTAAAACCCACGTCAAACACAGCAGAATGACGCACACACATAAAAGGCTCCCAAAGGTGATGTCCATCAGAGCATAGACCAAACCATCTTACATAAGCATTAAAGATATAATATATTTATACAGTATATATATATAGATGATGTAATCTCTCGGTTTCTCTCATTAGTAGCAGCAGTAGGAGGCGTCATGATAGTGATGACGCAGAAAGCCACAGGAGACACCGACACAAACGCTCCAGGCACAGCAGAGGAAACCTCGAGCCCAGCGAGGAGCGCAGCGCCGACCAGGAGAACCAGTCGGAGGCCACTGAATGAGTCCCTGGCCAGCTGGTGAGACCCTTTGTTGACCAATAGGAGGTCTGTAGTGAAAGATCATTAGTCAGTGACCAACTGTGAATAGATTTTGATTAATCATATGCCAAAACACTTAATAAGATGAGACCATTTATGTTATTGTTTTAGCGATTTAACCTTTAATTTTCTCCAACGTATTAATTTGAAAAAAGCGGTCTAATGGGTACACTATTTTTAATTTAGTAATGTATTTATTCATTATTTAACTTATAATCGTTTTGATGATAATGCTGAATGGTATTTTTTGGTGCCAAATGTAATTTTTGTTGAAGTCAAAAAAAGTATTATAAACATGATTAAGAAATGTTGCTGTGTGTGAAGCATGATTTAGTGTTGAGAATGAAAGAAACTGTAGTGACCTTCAGACAACCTTCACACATTTGTCATTTCTATCCATTCAAAAGTTTAGGTTTGATAAGATTCATTTAATTTAATCTTAATAACAAGCAGCACAATAGAAGCAATCACCAGTGAAAGTTCAGCTTTTATGAGCTTAAGGCCCAATCCCAATTCTATTTTTGTACCCCTACCCCTTCCCCTTGGCCCTTACAACCGAGAGTTAAGGGGAAGGGCTTCAAAACTTCAACAGCACTTCAACACCTGCACACGTCATCATATGTCATCGCGATCTCTTGCTTCATATGAAATCAGACGATCACGACTGCTGGAGTTATTCCAGTTGTGTTATTTTTTTGGTGTTTATCTTCAGGAAATCACGGAAAGCTTATATTATGTTATCGTAACGATCTAATGTGGCAATAAGATCGAAACTATACTGTGTATTTACACAGTGGCCATATTTATCTATGCAAACACACGAAAACAACATTAACATTATAGCAGACACTGTAAAAAGCTCATTTCTAGACATTACTGACAGGGTATTCGAGTGTCATTTTATGTCAGAATGTTGTGGGACTGCTGTACATGAGTAATGATTATGGATTATAGATGGATATATTAAAACATATGTTTTTATCGTAAACATCTGTAATAATGACAAAAAATACCAATTTGTGGATCTCCTTAATTCTGGGTTCAGCTATTCTACCGTTGTGGCAGGTGTATTCTGGGAAATTTTCTTACCCCTCCGTTTTAAGTGTGGTCCTGAATAATATTCATTCGAAGGGGTGTTTACCCCTTGCCCTTAGCCCTACGCCTTCAAGCTAAAGAGAATTAAGACACCACTACCCCTTGACGTGAACGTGCAAAACGAGGGGTAGGGTTAAGGGGAAGGGCTAAGGGGTAGAATTGGGATTGGGCCTAAATGACATTTTTAAAAATATTGTAAAATAAAAAAAAAATTGTATTATTTAATTTTTAGATTAAATAAAAAACAGTATTGATTAGTTGAATACATTCAAATTTCTATAATGTTCCTAAACTCTAAACTTTCGAATGGTAGAATAGTGAAGCACACACACAGTCAGGGTTGCCATGTCCTTAAAATAATACTAGTCCAAAGCTGACTCAAAACCTGCCCAGAAGTAATAAAGACAAGCCAATTTTCCTCCCTGACCAATGACAGTTGACAACTGTGGGACTAATGCAAAATTTGGGCTCAGTCCAGCATGTAAGTCTAGTATGTCTGGAACTAACAAGGATGACCTTTACACAACTTTGTTGTCAGGTAAAAACTGAAACGGCTTTATGAATTTTGGCTATTTATGTATAAGCAACCATATTTTTGGTTGTAGAAACTGTATATTAAATCTGTGAAAAACGGTGGTATTATATTGTATTTTTACATTTTACATGTTCAGTCTCTTGGCATCTGCAAGTACTTGACTACTAAAACAACAATGGCTCACTACAGGACTGTTTATATGCAGGTGCTGGTTTACAACACGTCTAACTCCAGTCCTCAAAGTCCACAGCCCTGCACAATTTGGCTTCAACCATAATTAAACACTCATGATCTAGCTAATTAGGCCATTCAGGCTTATTTGAAAATTACAGTATGTGTGTCGAAGCAGGGTTGGAACACGGCACCAAAAACTGGCCTGAGATGTGTAATGAATGTTATACTTTTGGTAATTTTGAATTGACTTAAGTTGTCAGCATTTCTGTTTTGATACATAGTTGATACATGGTGTAAATGTGCTGTACTCTAAGAATACTCAGTCAAACAAGTCTCCTGTAGAATGACTTTATTGATCATTGAACCAAAGGTACCAACAGATACAATATACTGCACAAGCCAAAGCATGAGATGCCAGAGCACACACACCTTACCCACAAATGATACCTACACGCACACTCATACACGCACTCACACAGTGAGCCTTTCACACACCACTCTCTCCCGTCCTTTCTCATCCAAAGTAAACAAAAAAGTCAGCAAGGCCGCCAAAATCTCACATCATCATAAGCATCATAAGTTATTATCCATTTTTAAAATAGATTACAAACATTGCTTTTTTTCAGTTGCGATTTTTATTCATTTTTTATTACATTTTTTATTATTCGCTATAGTTTATTTTCATATGCGACAGCATCTGAAACATACCAACATAGATAGAACTACTTGGCAAATGTGTCTCCATGCCGGTGGATGGAGAAAACGAACCACTGTCAGAACAAACAAAACGAAGCCGATATCTGAAAGCCGTAGAAACGGAGAAAGAAATAAACCAAAAGTAATAGTAGTCATAGTACAAGTGCTTGAATCTGTTTTGTTTTCTTTTTTCAGACATCGACGTTTATAGTAAAGAATGTGCGTCCACTCCGATGCGTTTTTCTAACATGTAAAACTAATGGAATTGGCAACGTGTGTCCCCCACCCGATCCTGATACATCGCGGTAATACCTCATGTTCGAAGGAAACCCGTCTCATGTGCAACATCTCAAACGTCCTCTACGAACAACATTAGAGTCTCACAATCTGACTACATATAGCACAGTGCCCATAATGTTTATACATCTACGGTATTTCCGACTCGTTTATTGACAAACTCGCTCCTGATTTAGTGATTTCAGTTCTTTAGGACAGCTCTGCTTTCTGCCTATAACCGACACAATGTTCCTCTCATGCAGAAATATCATCTTTATGCCTTGACGGCTGTGAAAGCGCCTCCTTGGTTTGGAGTCTGATAAACGTGCTTCTTGAGTCAAAGTCCTTAGCTCCGGCCTTCACAATTGAAGTCTTAGTACTTGTATGAGGTCCATGTGTCATTTTCTGCTCCCGAAGTGCAGTCTTTGTTACAAGCCCCGTCTTTTAGGAAAGACCGAACTCTGAAATCTACCATTTTTGTTGTCATTTCTAACGTCTGTAGTTTAGGCTCTTCCCCCTAGTGTGGGGTTAGTGTGATAAGCCCCTCCCCCATGCAGAGTAGTCCTATAGCAGGCTGCCAGGCCAAGAAACAATGGTGAGAGTGATCCGACCCCTCAGCTCCTTGAGCAGGCGAACCAGAGCCGTGTGTGTCATTCCCCAGGTGCTCTTCCCGTTCACCTCCAGCAGGATGTCACCACAGCTAGTAAGAAATAAACAAATAATGTTTTAATTTGTTTGGTGCAAGAATGAGGGTATATTTTAAAAAGTACTAGGGGCGGGGTGGGGGGGTTTCTACAACTCCAATTCAGAAAAAAAAAAAGTTTAATTTACTAAACAAATAAATGAACTTGTAATTCGTTAATTCTCTTTTATTAACTCTTTTATTAACACTTTTACATGTATGATCAGTCTTGGCTGGTCCCTGGAGCATATAATATGCTCGTTTGTTTGTTTGTTTTGTTAGTTGTGTGTTTGTTATGACGTTTTGTACTCTGTCTGATTTATGAACTGTTTAGGGACCCTCTCGAAAATTAGATGATTCATCTCAAGGGGCTATTCCATTCAATAAATTCAAAATAAATCAAAATATATATATATATATATTCACACCAGTGTGAATAAAATGTTCAGTGCTTCACGAAATCACGCTGAGCTATTGAAAGACTTGTGCATTGCTTGTCATAAATTGCAATTTCAAACTGATTGATTAGGTTATCAGAATAGATTACATTAATTAGATTAGGTTAGATTCAACTATATTGTCAATACACATGTAAAAGGTAACGAAATGCAGTTTAGGTCTAATCAGGATATAGGTATATGTTATAAGTGCAATTAAAGAAATCTATAGGTAATATTTACAGAGGGATATACTACGAACATAATATACAAGTTGTATTAACTAGAGAAAGAGATTTACAAGGCGCCACGGTGGCGTAGTGGGTAGCATGATCGCCTCACAGCAAGAAGGTCGCTGGTTCAAGCCTCGGCTGGGTCAGTTGGCATTTCTGTGTGGAGTTTGCATATTCTCTCCGTGGTTGCGTGGGTTTCCTCCGGGTGCTTTGATTTCCCCAAGACATGTGGTATGGGTGAATTGAATAGGCTACATTGTCCACAGTGTATGAGTGTGAATGGATCTCTCGCAGAGATGGGTTGCAACTGGAAGGGCATCCGCTGCGTAAAACATATGCTGGATAAGTTGGCGGTTCATTCCACTGTGACCCTAAATTATTTTAGGGTTCAGACATTCAAATACACATATGTACTAGCAAAACAACATTTATGGTCTGTAAAATACGCGCTGATGTTTATGGAGATGGCAATAATCATTCATTCATTCAGTCCCTTTATTAATCTGGGGCCGCCACAGCGGAATGAACCGCCTACTTATCCAGCATATGTTTTATGCAGCGTATGCCCTTCCAGGTGCAATCCAGCAGTGGGAAACATCCATACACACTCATTCACACTCATACACTACGGACAATTTTAGCTTACCCAATTCACCTGTACCACGTCTTTGGACTTTGGGGGAAACCGGAGCACGCGGAGGAAACCCACACCAACACGGGGAGAACATACAAACTCCACACAGAAATGCCAACCGACCCAGCTGAGGCTCGAACCAGCAACCTTCTTGCTGTGAGGTGATCGTGCAAACCCACTGTGCCACCGTGAAGCAATAATTATTTTTAAGCACAATCAAACTACGTGCTTTAATTATGATAACGCAGCTTTGTTACCTAGTTAGCTAGCTGGGGACTATTTTCAGGTGCTGTGTAATATCATTGCATGGCAGCAAAGTTCTTTGATTGTTACACCAGAATGAGAGTGTAGTTCCTAGACATCAGCCTAGAGCTATATAGAATAACAAATTTTTGTTAACCATCAGACTTAAAACAGGATGTAACTACACAAGTGTCGAGGTTTAAATAGGAAAATTATTGGAACTATTGAAGTAAGATGCTAATAGTCAATCTGATTCAATGATCAATGCCAATCTAAGCTAAAAGTGCTCCCGCCAGATCAGGAGATTGACTGATTAGATCTAAAAATGGTAAAACTCTACAGTTTAACTTGAGGAGACTTTTAAAATGAGCCTATTTCCAAAAATAGTGAAGTGTTACTTTAAAGGGCCACGAAACACCAAAACACATTTTTTGAGCTGTTGACAGTCATATATGTGTCCCACGCTGCTATAAACACTATTAGGACACATATAATTGACTAAAAAGTGAAAATTGGTTGTTTTTGCGTTATTTCGAGCAAATTCGTTCTTCCGGTTTGAAAGAATTTTTGAGGCTGCGTCACGCCTATGAGATCCATGCGTATTCTCCCGCGTGGTGACTGGGGGTCTGTCCCGGCGTGAACAAATTGACATCAGTGAGCGTGCAGCATTAATTCATGACATAGCCTTTGTTCAAGCCAATCAGCGTGCTCTGCTGGGTTTGCGGTGCAACTTATTAATATGCACGAGAGCTTTGAAGACTGTGTGTGTACGTGTTGCAGTGTCCAGACGGCAGAGAGACGCCACGTTGTGCTTCCAAAACAAGTGGAAGGAGACGAAGGTCGCCAGTGTTGTGTTTATGTGCTGCAGCTATAGTAGTGAAGGTTTAGTCTTGGCAGCTGGACACACGTGCGCGCAGCAGAAATGCGTCTGTAAGAAACTTTATTTTTTCACCCGAGAGCTTTCCGCATCTGGAAATGGTTTTGTCACTCTTCTCCTTATAAAACAGACGCCGCTCCAGTTTATGTGGATTGTCTACAGATTTGGTAAGCCATCAGTGCTCATTGTTTGTTTATTCAGTTCGTAGTTAGTTAGTAGTTAGTAGAGTTCGTAACTCTGTCAGTGTTTAAAGACAGACCTTTGTCAAAATGATGAACTGTTACTGAGTTTACAGTACGTTAATATCCGTACAATATTAAAGACTGAAAGATCCGCTGTACATTCTGCTCTCCGAGTGTAAACACTGCAGTCAAACAATTACTTTTGTGTAGAATTTTCGCCGCATTTTGTGACCGGATAGTCTGCGGAGGGGTTTTATTTCTCCCTTACGCCGCGCGGTATCAAACACTACATTAAAACAACACTCTTAATAGTTTCTCACATCTAGTTTGTCACGGGGGACATGCAGGAAATGTTCCTGGGTTACAGTATAAGCACCAAACTGCCGCTAAAGTCAACAAATTAATAATTTGGCTAATAATTAGATTACTGATGTCACTTCACTCAGTCACTTCTTTCTCCCCCTGCGTCTGTGTGTGCGTCGTTTTTTTTGAAAATGAGCGCGTGCACAAATGGAAATTCCCATCTTTATGCAAAACCTTCCCTCATTCCCTCCCCTGACACTCCCACCTAAACAGAGCTGAACACACCCACTTTCCTGAGCTTTTCCAGACTGTAGGTGTGAAAACACCCAGCTGAGCCAGGGGGGTTTCGTGGCCCTTTAACAAATCATATGTGTATTCATGTTTTTTGTTGGAATGGAACTTTTTTGGAACTGTGGTTGCACATAAAGCATGCTTTTTGTTTAAAGTAGACACTGAGTTCCCCATACCGTATCCTGCCGTCGTTATAGGCTGGTGTTCCCTCTACAATTGAGCGAATAAAGAAGGACTGGTTACAGTTGAGTTCTTCTTGTCCACCAACAATGCTGAAACCCAGACTGCCAGACGTGCTCCTGCGGAGGACAATGTCTTTACAGCAGTAGAGATGCCTGGAATGGACAGAAAATTCAAGGTTAATTTTATTGTCATTCGGCAGACATACAAAGGACAATAAATTATGCAGCAAGGAGGTCAAAGCATATAATAGAAAAACCCTTAAAGGAATTGCATTTCATTGCATCATTTTTGAAATGGTGACTGATTGAGGTTTTTCATGTTACTTAGAACTAAATGAAGGTGATCTGTCTATTTTGACCTTTAAAGACAGTACGGTGAGGGGAATACGTGGGGATTACTTTATTTAGATTAATAATTTATAAACAATTTGAGCCTTATTTTACAGAGTTATCATTTTTGGCTACTGCTATGGATATTAAAATATCAAAGGCCAGATTTTGACCATATGAGACTGAGAGCTCAGATTTAGACTGGATTTTTGTGAAATAAAATAATGTAGAGATGAATAGTCAAAATATAATAGAAGAAAACACAGAACTAGAAGAAAGAAATTGAAAGAGTGGCTGTGAAAGGTCTATTTAAAGTCGTCACACTCTCACTGTGTAAACCCGTTACAGACTGAGGGTGAGAAGGGCTTTCCTCAATCCTGCTCTCACTGTTTCTTCACTGTATGCCATTATATGTTATGAAGTAATTTAGGAAGTTGTTAAGAACTTTCACGCTCCTTTCAATTTTCCATAGATTTATTAAATACAGGCAGAGGTAAAAAAAGATTGGTATGAGAGAGGAAAATGAGAAAGAAGAAAACAAATTTGGGGAAAAAACAGCAATAATAATTGGAGTAATAATAATAATAATAATATTAATAATATATGTTTGATCAAAGTAATGTCTGCAGGCCTGCCTTTCGTCTTCAGTGTCACTTGATCCATCATAAATGTTTTTTTATTAAAAAAGTTTATTATTGTTTCTCAGTACTTAATAATAGATATACATTAAAATATACATAATAATTTAATTAATTTAATTATTTAATAATAATTAAATTAAATCAGTCTTAGCTTGCTTGCCCATTTATTTTTGTTTGTATTTATTAATTACAATTTTGTAAATGAATTAAAACATGATCTGTAGTGTATTTTATTTTATTTATTTTTTTATTATTATTATTATTATTATTTTTTTTAGCATTATGTCACTTTCACATCAAACTTTGCTAAATAAAAGTATTAATTAATTCACGAATTCCTACTATTCATTTGCACTGTAGGAATCCTTAACCGCTCCCAAATCTGCTTAGTACATTATATATTTGAGATAAATTTGATACCAATAAAACTGTCTGTGGGTCTTTCTGTGTGCACCCTGCAAATTGTTACCTGGGCAGCTGGAGCCAGGACACCCAAAGTGGGGCGTAGTCATCATTGGGTGGGGGTAGTTTGACGTCTCCAGGCGAGGAGGGTGAGAGGGCGCAGGGCGAGTGCAGGGGTGGCATGCAGTCTAGCGAGCTCTCGTTAGGGGGTCTCATTTCCAGCACCTGTAGGACCACCGGGGATGAGGTGTTCTTCAGGTTGGCCACAGCCTCGCTCCGGGTCACACCTGTCAGGTCGACCCCATTCACGTTCAGGAGGATGTCACCTAGAAAATGGAATAATCATTTTTACTATAGAGATCACAAAATTGAAGAGATTGTTGTATGGTGGAGTTTTGTTGATTGATTTCATGCTAAATGAATAGAATAATGTGCATACAAGAATCATGCACAATATGATTGCAGAGGGTTATTTTAAAGGCAAAGTGGGTTATTTTTAATTTTATAATGGCCATGTATATATTTCAGTTAAATTCAGTTATTTTTTTAGTGCTTAATCCTGTACACGCATAGTTTAGTCATTTTCATAAAACAGCTGACAGACAGCAAAAAAATAAGACCCCCACTCCCCCAACACTGAATTATTCTAGTTTATTCTAGTTTATTTTTCTTTTCTATTCTGTAAAAAAACGTGTGGTGCATCAGATCAACTGGAACTTGCCCTAGCACTTGCATGTAATCGTTCTTTGGTTGATTTTGACTGCGTTGTTAGCAGAGTCTTATTAGCTTAGTCATTTTCAAGAAACAGCTAACTAAATGTGTTGCCTACGTTTGACCTTCTATTGTTAACTATTCTATTTTTAAAAGTACTACTAAAACAAATCTAAAACATTTATAAATGTCACTTATCTATCCTCTTTTTTTGTCAAATGTAAGTCTACCAACACTTAATTATATTTTTATTCCACATTTTTGCAAGTATATAAGTTGTGTTCTGAAATTCTAATGTTAACGCTCGTTTTCTATATACAGTAGTCAACATTTGATCAAAAGCCTTTAACAAAAGTTAAAACTATTTTAACACCCATTTTTGTCAAATGTTTTAATCTAATTCAATTGTTTACTATTTTTTTAGCTATAGAAAAATAATTCATAGACCACTGGGAAATTCTCAGTTTATGAATTTCAGAGTGTAATGTGAAATTTCTATTATTCTGTAATAGGCATGGGCTGGTATAAAATTTTGACAGTATGATTACCTTGGATAAAAATATCACGGTTTCACGGTATGACGGTATTGTGTTTACTGCTCTAAAATATATTCTTTTTTCAATGTCTGGCTAAAAAACTAAATCTTTTTCCCCTTTGAACACAATACGTTTTATTTTGAGAAACATTTCAAAATATTTTGGGGCAGTAAACATGTCAGGCTGAATTAGTCAAGTTAATCATTGACTTCTGCTGTATTCATTTGTTTAAAAACACTGATGTCTTTACAATTTACACCTAAAAAAAAAAAAAAAAGTAAATAAAAGAAAATGTTGAAAAACCTTGACTATTCCATACCATGGTATACCTTGAAAATGGTTATCGTCCTATGCCTATTTTGTAAATCTGCTAATGATATTTATGTCAAATTTATACTGAAATATCATTTAAGACTATTTCCCCCCACTTAAATTAACAAAAAAGTGCCATGTTTTCTGACAGGTTTATACAGTAGCATTTGTTTAGACAGCACTCTATTTTAACTTACGAGATAAAAATTCAGTACTTGGTGGAATAATCTTGATTTTTAATCACAACAAATGAAATCTTCTATAAAGCTGCCCTCTTTATCAACTCCATATGAGTTTATGCTTATGACATATGCTTATAATAATTGGATTTGGCAACACTTAAAAATCATGCTCTCTGAAATTCATTAAAAGCACACACTAAATACAACACTGTTGATGGGGGTTTAGTTTAAAAAATGCTGTTGTGTCTTGACTGTCACTTTATGACTGTCACTGATTGTGTTCCGCATGTGACCATTGTATTATAAATTAAAGTAAACTGCTAACATAGATACAGTATGACAAATATAGCTTGGGCCAAAGATGGAAATGGAGGTACAGTAGAAGGACAGTATCAGACAGAGAGGTTTCAGACATGAGAGATTTAGACAGTGACTCAGAAATGAGAGACATTCACATACTGAAATACAGTGAAGAGAAAGGACACACACAGACACACACTCTACAGTATCTCTTTTCATCAAAACACTGAAGCTCACCCAGTGATAGAATTATGGAAGGTCTAGATGAGGTCAAGATCTGCTAGTTTTGTCACACTCCCTGTAGTTATCTCTTTAAAATCAAACTGAAGAGGCTCTACTTCACCACCAGACCACTATTTAAATGAGGTTATACAGCAGGAGTTCAGTCTAAACACTGTCATACAGACACACAAGGTGTTTCATATTTTATTTCTGTTTTCTGTGTGTCTGTCAGAGTCAGAAATGAACTTTTTACATTAAATGGAAACTTTTGCCCCAGAGTTGACTTTTAGGGGACTTATTGATCTGTAATGTTATAGATATTTGTGGATATTTTGGTTTTAGTCATAATCACGTCAAATTTTTAATAACTTTTTAATGTATAGAATGGTATTTATGGTACTTATTTGAAATGGAAAACACTGTAAATGTTTTCTCAGTGCCACACACACATACATACATACACCAGCCTGTGCATGATCACACCTTCACGCACCACCATACATGCCACATACGACAGAAATAAACTTGAAAAAACTTCCATCCGCTAAATCAGCTCATAACTGTGAGTACGGTAGCGAATATAGCAGCATGGCAGGTGTGTGAGTAGGAGTGTGTCACTTTCTAGTTTTATATGCATAAATTTTCAAAAGCGATGAGAGTCATACATATGGAGTAGCAGGTGTGCCTTTGTTTGCGTGTTTGTGGTTTCAAAAGCAGGAAAGATCAGAGGGGCACCTTGGAAACAGGTGCCTTTGGCTTTGTCAAATGTGTTTGAATAGGTTTATGAGGCCGTACCTTTGCGAATGGAGCCCTCCTGTCCCACCACTCCATTAGGGTCGACGTTGGTGACGTAGACAGGCAAATCCCAACCTCTGCTGCTCATCCCACCGGCAACTGTCATACCGAGAGAATCGTGCGGCTCCTTCAACAGAGTCACTGTCTTCTCGTAACACGCAGGCTTTTGGCATGAGTCCTGGAATGAAGGGAAATTAGATATTTTAAAGTTAATGGTTCATTCCAAAAAAAATCTAATTCACTAATCTTTAAGTGCTTCTAAACCTTTGTAAGTTTGTTTGTTTTGTTTTTCACAAAAGAACACAAAAAAAAGATATTTAGGAGAATGTTGGAAACTAGTATCCATTTACTATAGTAGGCAAAAAATACAGTGAACTACTGAACTATACTATGTGGACTATTCAAGTCCATAGTTACTGGTTTTCAACATTTTTCTTATCATTTGTGTAAGCTAGCGTTGTAATTGGTTAAAGTTTTGAGAAGGTTATTCAGTTTATGATGTTTGCTTGTCTGCTGTTTGGATTCTCATTGTGGCGAATAAGAATAGGTTTTACTTGTGGGTTATATGCACAGTGTTGTTCAACCACTGAAATCTTCCAGCAAAGGACTGATGCGACTATTTTCATATTCATACTCAAGGGACCTTTTACAGCATCAACAATGTAGATTTTGTAGACTTTTTTTTTTAATTCTTTGATTTCGCCGACTGATGTTTATTTACCTCGCCGCTGTCGCTACTGGCTCGCATGGTTCGGGACTTGTAGAGCTGCGCATCGATGGATTACTCTTCAGTGTTTGGACTCTCAGTAGTGACTATTATACCACACTGAACTGAACTGAACTGAACTGAACTCCAACACTAAAAACTGGACTGACACCGTTTCAATTTACTATAACCTTCTATGTGAAGCTGCTTTGACACAATCTACATTGTAAAAGCGCTTTACAAATAAAGGTGAATTGAATTGAATTGAATATTTAGTTTAACAACAAAACATAGTTAATAGCTCTATTCAAGGTGGAATTGATTTTACATTGGTTCATTTTTGAACAACTACAACCTGTGACGCGGTCCCTGTATTGTTTACCATGCTGCTCCGAATATTCGGTCTGAAATAGCATGCAAGTATGGCTTAGTAATAAGTGTAGTTCCTGCACGCCGCTGGCCAACCACTAAGCATGCAGTAGTCGCTTTAAGACAAAGCGTGTGAGAGAGTGGGACCAGCGATCTTTGCATGCATGAAATATTGCACATTATGACAAGTTTTGCTTGCTACACAACTAAAAACAAGCTAGATATAATACAGATTTTAGTTCAGAATTGTAGCATTATAAAATATTCGTTTTCTAACTGACGCATGAGAAAACACATATCGTTTGTGTAAGCTAGTCTTGTAATTGGTTAAAATGATGAGAAAGTTATTCGGTTTATGATGTTTGCTTGTCTGCTGTTTGGATTGTCATTGGCGAATAGGAATAGGTTTTACTTGTGGGTTATATGCACAGTGTTGTTCAACCACTGAAATTATCCATCAAAGGACTGATGTGACTATTTTGATATTCATACTCAAGGGACCTTTTACAGCATCAACAATGTAGATTTTATTTAGTTTACCAACAAAACATAAGTAAATAGCTCTATTCGGCCTAGCCTGCTTTACAAATGTGAAGTTGGTTTTACATTGGTTCATTTTTGAACAACTACAACCTGTGACGTGGTCCCTGTATTGTTTACCATGCTGCTCCGAATATTCGGTCTGAAATAGCATGTAAGTATGGCTTAGTAATAAGTGTAGTTCCTGCACGCCGCTGGCCAACCACTAAGCATGCAGTAGTCGCTTTAAGACAAAGCGTGTGAGAGAGTGGGACCAGCGATCTTTGCATGCATGAAATATTGCACATTATGACAAGTTTTGCTTGCAACACAACTGAAAACGTGCTAGATATAATACAGATTTTAGTTCAGAATTGTAGTATAATAAAATATTAGTTTTCTAACTGATGAATGAGAAAACACATATCGTTTGTGTAAGCTAGTCTTGTAATTGGTTAAAATTATGAGAAAGTTATTTGGTTTATGACGTTTGGTTGTCTGCTGTTTGGATTTTCGCTGGTGAATAAGAATAGCATCTGAACACATGACTGCCCAAAGCTTGTGTTTGTAATAAATGGTGAGCTTGCAGGACGCTGTGATATTGCTGACCGCGGCCAAATTGTGCCTTGGATCGCCTCCAAAAACAACAAACACAGTCGCTCAGCTCTAACTTAATAAAAAGCGTTATTAAAGTTCAATAAAAGGGCTGTTTATATTTAGTCTGAGCCTCCGGCTACATCAAATCAGATGTGGAGTTAGTGTGTCGGGCTTATCGCTGGCGTGTGTGTGTGCACGCGTGTGTGTGTGTTAGGCTGTGTCTAATTTAGAGGAGTGAAAAGCCTCTGACAGTATGTTGCCAGAATGTTTCCACCTTTCCAAGTGTGTAAAAGAGAAATAAAAGGAGTTACTGAAAGCATTTCAAATGTCTGTAAGCAGGGAAATAAAATAAAACACTGATAATGATAGTTTTTCTCTGGTTTTTATTGTTTTTTATGGAGATATTTTATTTAAAACAATGAAAATGTAATGTTGATTTACCCTCAGGCCAAGGTGAGAAGATGAAGTTTGTTTTGTTTTGTTTTTTGCTGAAACTGTGAACCCTTGACAGTTTATAAAAATGCAGTACAAAGGCAAATCTGGTAATTTGAGAGTCAAAAAAAACATAGTGGTGAAACAAAATTATTACCTATGGCTGGTGATGATACGCTCTTATGAAGCAAAATTACACTATAAACTAAATGTCAAACATAAATAACATTTATTGTTTAATATTTATAATGTTTCACTGTCTGGATGACATAAAGGGTCATTAACAGCAGGAAATCCTTTTTGCATAAAGCATTTGTGTGAACCAATGCAACAACTGTTTCATTATCAAATAAATCATTTTTAAAAGTAGTTAGTGCTGTAAGAATTTGGGGTAAAAAATGACAGTAACACTTACTTGAAGAAAGTGTTCATAAACCTTTCACTGAACCTTTATAATCATTACATGACCATCATGATCTTTTGAAGATGAGGTTTATGACTGATTTATGACAAGTTATGTTGTCTTGCTAATTTAAATATGTTATAACAGACAAAGGCAGGTTATGCTATATTTGTCTATGTCAAAACATTTTTTTTTATTCCATTTAAAATTGCTGAGGAAAAGACATTTAATAACAGCAGCAATTAGTAAGCATGCATAAAATCTCTTTCATATACTCAACATGTGTCTGGTCATGATTACAAGTTTGGGTCATGTGGAGCTGCACATCAATGGATTTGCTCTTCATTGTTTGCACTTTCAGCAGTGAAAATTAAACCACACTGAATGGAACTAAGCTGAACTTTAACTCTGAACACTGTACTGACACAGTTTCACTTTCAATTTATTAGAACTTCTATGTTAAGCTACTTTGACAAAATCTACATTGTAAAAACTCTATAGAAATTGAATTGACTTTAATAAAGGTTTGTTGACAGTCTTATGAACACCCCTTCAAGTAAATAATTACAGATCGTGTTTAAACTACAGATAGTGTTAAATTTCCTTTGCCTACATGATATGTGGTCGATTTAATGCAAATTGGTTTAAAATTTACACGCTAAAATTCCACTGTTTATTGAATGAATCCTAGCTCACACATTCACTTAGTTCACTTAGGCCCCGTTTACACTAGTGTTTTAGTTTTAAAACTACATGCGTCCACACTAGCGTTTCACCCAGCGTTTCTGAACATATATCCGTCCTCAGTATTCCACCAAAATGTATATCACGTGACCAATCACACACTCTGGTCATGCGCGTTCAAGTATAAACAGGAAGCATGTGTCTCGCTGGTTCTTTCCGGTGTAACCCAAAACTGACGATCTAAATGGGCCTTAAGCGGCTTGAAACGCGAGGGATTAGCGAGTGCTTGAACAATATCTTGCCTCTTGCGAATGTATGCAGCTGTTGTAGGAAAAAAGGCAGAGTTTAACTGCACAATAGCACCTAAAACGGACATTGGTTCTCCCAACGCTCCCATTTCTGTGTCCAACAGCCACGCTTCCGTTTTCAGATGTGTGCCTTTTTGCCCCCTCCACACTGAGACGGAGCAGCAGCATTTTAGAATGAAAACGGCCTCTCCAGCGTTTCCAAAACGCTCCGTTTTCAGGGCTCGAAAACTGTGGACGGATGGTGTAACCGTAGCAAAACTTATGCGTTTTAAAACAAAAACGCATTAGTGTAAATGGGGCCTTAGAACCAAGCAGCTTTCTATTGGTCACAATAACAATACTACACATGCATCTTAAACCTGATGTAAAATCCACATGGAAATCTTTCACCCTCGTGCAAAATTCCCACCTGCATGTATTTCTTTTTGAAAGGACTCATGAAAACATTTCAACCATGAAAAGTCAGTGAATATCAGTAAATGTAAACACACCATGACCTTTAAACCACCAAAGACCACTAAACCCTCACAACAGGCTGCTCTGAGATGCTTTATTTCGTCACAGCAAAGAAGCCAGAGAAATTACCAAAGATACTGAGCAGCAGAAAATCCCGTTTATAGGACGTACTGAAATCTACCCTGCCGAGGCTGTGTTTTCCTCCTTATGGGCTTTCTTCTGTTAATAGGTTTCGAAACGGCTGCCTCAGAGGAGTGTGTGTGTGTGTGTGTGTGAGTGAGAGAACTGGCTGATTGCTCGATTCTTTGATGTAGAAGTAATAGGCTTTCAGATCTTTCTCCTCAATAAGAGAATGTTTAGTAAAATGGTGCAGAGGGACTGGCAGTGAAGAGTGTGTGAAACCCACCAGTAAAGTGTGCTCGATGTCCACAGGCGAGTAGGGCGGGGGTCCCTCCATGTTCCATGGCGCCTCCTGTAGGATGTCCGGAGCTGGAATGTGAGTCTGGCGGGACACAATGAAGTGGACACGGTCCTCGCTGGCCTGTAAAACATATAGCAGGTTGCATTAAAACCCATTGGCGTTAAGGGTTACCACTAGGCATGGGCCGGTATAAGATTGTGACGGTACGATAACCTTGGATAAAAATATCACGGTTTCACGGTATGACGGTATTGTGATCGCTGCTCTAAAATATATTCTTTTAAGATGTCTGGCTAAAAAACAAAACCTTTTTCCCCCATGAACACAATATATTTTATTTTGAGAAACATTTAAAGTAACTCGGAGCAATAAACATTTCAGGCTAAATAATTATTGTTATTAATTATTATTATTATAATTATAAGTGAATTATTGACTTCATTTGTTTCAAAAACACAGATGTCTTTCCAATTTACACCAAAAAACGAACAAAAAAAATGTAAATAAAAAATCTTACTCATACCTTAGAAACGGTATAGCAATAAAATGGCGGTATGAAAATCTTGACTTTTCCAAACCGCGGTATACCTTGAAAACGGTTATCGTCCCATGTCTAGTTACCACTATATCATCTTTATATCAATAGATCCAACTCTGTTAATTATAAGAGTGGCAGATAAGTGCCATGTAAAATACTCGAAGCTTTTTACGGTTGTGTAGATTCTTATCTGCTTAAAAGATGTTTTATTGTTCATCAGCTGGCAAAAATAAACAGACACGTTCAATTCTAGAGAGTATTTGATTGGACAAGCATGTAGTTCAAGATGAGTGACCAATATTTATATAAAGAAATGAATATTGCAAAAAGCTGTTTACAATTTTAAAAACTTACATTTGAAATTGAAAACACATTGATATTGTGCTTTCTAAAAGACTGCTTGTACTGTAAAGTGACTTCAGTTGTGTTTCATTTTCTATTTTTTCATTGGATTCATGGGATTTTTACACTAGTTAACTAACTTTTAGTTAACTAACTTTTTTGTTACTATGAAATAAAGTGTAAAAAAATGTATCATTTTCATTTAATGTTGTAAAAAAATGTAAAAATTTGTAACCGTAAAATTAGTAATAGTAAAAAATAGTAACAATAAAATTACTGAAACTTTTACAGCTTAAATAAAAGTGTAATTAAACTATTATTACAACTCTAATAATGTTTCTGTAATAATCATTGTAATCTGTAATCATTCACAGACAGTTTTGTTTCTTTCCAGTGTTGTACATCTATTTACATTTACAAACTATATATATACGAAAGTATACAGTTTATATCAGTGTTTCTCAACTGGTGGGTTGCGACCCAAAAGTGGGTCGCAGAAACATTTTCAGTGGGTCACGGAGTTTGTGGTCAAAAAAAACAACAAAAGTTTAATTTTTAACTTGTTTTGCGTATACCGGACTTCTATTTTGAAATGTGCGCGCGACAACAGATGCCTTTGGAAGCGACGTGGAAAGCGTCACGTTGCTGAGCAACATAGAGAGTCAGCTGGTGGAGCTTTCATGTGATAAGACGCTGAAAAAGAAATTCGGTGACGTAAGCCTATCCCAGTTTTCGCGATCTGAGAGTGCGATCAAACCCATCACATTCAGAACTACATATTTGTATGAAAGTGGCTTCTCTTCCTTGGTGCAGCTTGGGTCAAAGCAAAGGAACAGGTTGTACTGTACATAGAGCGCGATCTTCGGGTAGCACTGTCTACCATCACCCCTGAGTTTGAAACTCTTATCACATCAGTAAAGCACATCCTCAGTTATCTCATTATCTTCCCAAATCACTGTTAAGTGAAACAGATTTTTATAATTGCTGTCATATTAGATGTAAAAATGGTTTTTACAATTTTACCAATTTTACAATTTGCTGATTTGTTCTGTTCAACAGGATCAGTGTTCATGTTTTATTAACAGTTCAGTTTTGTTTATGGTAACAACCTTTCCTTACCCTAACCGCTGTTTACAGTGTTTGTCATTTTTACTTTGTAATATTTCTATAATTTGATACATTTTGTTAAATGTCAGCAATAAAATATTGTTTATTTGTAAAGTCTTGCTGATTTTCTCATGATTTTTCTTTCACTACTTGTGTATGTTAACAAATAAAAACTATTTATTTATAATTCCTAAAATTATATTACAGTTCCTAAAAATTTGGGTCGCGGCTTGATGACCATGTAAAAATGTGGGTCCCGTGGCCAAGCCAGTTGAGATCCACTGGTTTATATTACAGAAAGGGCACCTTTGCAAGTTTTCCCAAGAACAAAAACAAAACATGACTAAATACCATGCCCTCAAACCCTGGTGTAACAGAAAGTGAAAGGTGAAATCAGCCGTCTGCCGCAGAAAATGTTTGAACTCCACAGGAGAGCAAACACAGGACAACAACTTCCCTAAGGAGTGAACAGTTCAAAAACTAAATTTAAAATTGAAAATAGTCCATTCATACCCCAGAGAGTGTGTGCGTAATGTCTCATTACTCTTCGGACGTCTAGGAAGCACAATTACCAGATGTTGCGATGACTGCCAATGCCCTACAGCTCCAGCGCAGTGTGAATGTGCGATTATATCTCACGAATGTGCGCTTATTAAAGAAAAACTAATATATATGGAGATTCCGGGATCCATGCTGCAGTCTGTGTGGATGTCTGAGGCCTGTTGTGTTTATTCCTAGTTTTCTCTTGATCTCTACCACTTTCTTCATCATTAAGGCAAGACATTGCAGGCAAAAATAGTTCGATCGTTCATTCATTCATTCATTTTCATTCAGCTTAGTCCCTTATTTATCAGGGGTCACCATAGCAGAATGAAACGCCAACTATTCCAACATATGTTTTACATAGCGGATGCCCAAGCTGCTGCAACCCAGTACTGGAAAACGGCCATACATTTTCACATTAATGCATTATGGCTTAATTTGTTTACCCAATTCACCTATACTGCATGTCTTTGGACTGTGGGGGAAACGAGAAAACCCACGCGAACATGGCAAAAACATGGATAAGAGTTTTTTTTGTTTTTTTTTTACTAATGATAAGAAAGCATTCAAAATACACTTTTAAATTTGTGTCTTGATTTTAGTTGCAACACATTTTAACACGTTTAAAGACCACTTCCGCAAAAAGAGTTTTTGTTTTTCTCCTGCACTTACACTTACTTTAAAATGTCATTCATATCTGTAATCAGATAATTTTTTTACAGAGGGATAGGTTCATACATAAAATGCCTGATTATATACAGTATATTTATATAGCATTTTATTCTATAAGATGTTGTGAAGCTTTTGCAGTATTTATACTGTAGTATTATGAAGTGATAAAAGCAGATTCCCAAATCCTCTCCATAAAAACTTTTACTCTAATACGGCAAGTAATTTTGAACTTAATTTCATTGTTTAGTTATATTAACTAAAAACCCATCTTTTCTGAGAGCACCTAAACCCCAGTTCTGTTTATTCCAAGACCTCTCTTCTCTCCCCGACCACACCATTCACCAACCCAAAATACTATAAATTCTGAGTGTGCCTCACACAGGTGAGTGGGCTTAACAAACTACCTGTAGAAAACACACTCATTCATCTAACTGACACAAACACCTATAACTGCATTTATGAAGTGTGCTTCACACAGGTGAGTGGGGTTGACAAACCACCTGTAAAAGCACTATCTCTCTCTTTCTCTCTCTCTCCTCTCTCACTCTCTTATAAAAACCAAAACTCTAGCTCTCTTAGGCCCCGTTTACACTAGTGCGTTTTAGTTTTAAAACGGCATTTTAGCATGAAAACGATCCGCGTCCACATTAGCGTTTTACCCAGGGTTTCTGAACACATCTCTGTACACACTACTCCACCAAAAACGTATATCACGTGACCATTCGCGCACTCTGGGCTTGCATGTTCAAGTATAAACAGGAAGAATGTGTCTCGCTTGGCATTCTAAATGGGGCTTACGCTGCTTGAAACGTGAGCGATTAGCGAGTGCTCAAACAATAGCTTGCCTCTTGCTAATATATGCAGCTGTTATAGTAAAAAGGGCTGAGTTTAACTGCACAACGGCACCTAAAATGGACAATAGTGCAAACAATGCTCCCATTTCTGTCTATGTTGTTTACAGTGAAGGCTGGTCTGCCATCTTCCAGTGGCGTTATAGTCATGTGATGGGGGCTTGACGAATAAGGGACGGTTACGCAATGACCCAAAAGCGAATATCAGCAGCCACGCCTCCGTTTTCAAATGTCTCCGTTTCCCCCCCATCCACACTGAGACGGAGCAGCAGCGTTTTAGAACGAAAATGGCCTCTTCAGCGTTTCCAAAATGCTCCGTTTGGACGGATGGCGTAACAAAAACACATTAGTGTAAACGGAGCCTTACTCTATTACTAAATTCTCTGAGCACAAACAAGTTACTTCTTGTGTGTGTTACCTTGTTGAATCGTTGAATGCCTCCTGAATTTTAAGTTGCTTTAGACACAAGCATCTGCTAAATGACTAATTGTAAATTATGTGGTCAGATTTTTGTGTTTTGTTAGCATGTTTATACAACAGTTTATCAACTGCGGAAGTATGGTTATTTTGTGTATGTGTGTTTTGTCTTAACCTTTTCTTCTGACAATCTTAAGTTGCTCTCAAAAACACACACAAACACACACAAGCTGACATCGAGAGCCCATGAAGTTCCTGGGAGTTCAGTGATCTGTCGCTGCCTCTTAAATGAGTGGGCCTTGCTTGTTATCGCCCTAATTGGACTAATTTAATCAGTTTCCTGCCAGCAGTTAATCTATGTCAGAAACTCCTGCTGTGAACGGCCATCTTGGCTCCTTCGAGACCAATCTGAAGCAGACAGGAAGCAACAAACCGAAAAACAACATTCAGAAAGACCTACCACACAGAAATGCATATCAAATCACACACACACACACACACTTTACTCTCCTACACACCCTTATGTAGTTACAAAACACTTCTCACCCGCTGAGATGAAATCACTATCAAATAAACTGCCACAAAACTGTATGTAAGCTCTACATCCTTTTCAGAACTCCTCAAGGGACAAATATGATTATATTTGGTTGGTAGTTCAACAAAATCTAGTCTGTTAAAAATGATTCACTGAATTAGACTTCCCAGGTGAGGATTGTGTGAACATTCACTCTCTGAAAGCTAAAAACGCTAAGAGTGTGTAAATTATTAAGCTACAAATAATATTAGGCTTTATGAATGTCAGCCATTAGTGGAGCATGGCAGCAAAATAAAATGTATCCACTGTTAAACTAAAGGCCCCTTGTATTCTCCAATGCAGTTATTTAAAGGTCATTTTAAGAGGTTGTAACTTTATTTTGGTGATGCAACTTCTATGCAATTTCTACGTCTACAAAAAGCAAAAGTGTTTGGAAATAACAGTGCAAATGTAAACTGAAACACAATATTATTATAGCTCTCATATGAAACAGACTTCATTCTACTAAAAAGTGCACAATATGCAATCTTCCTGCCAATGCTGAAATTTAAAAAGATTGATAAAGGTCCTCTGAAGCACTTTAAGTGGAGTTTATGCATAAACAAATTTCGAGAGGATCACTTGCTTATGATTGCTAGCAGCTGACCTGCATTATCCAATTCACAACGCACCAATCAGACGATTCTAAAGTTACTATAAATACCCTTGGTTACGTATCACAGCTATCTTTGCTTTGAAGGATCCCCCCTTCCACCCCTATTGCTCCTCCTTTCTAGATGGGTGGCACGGCGGCCCAGTGCTTAGCACTGTCGCCTCACAGCAAGAACGTCCCTGGTTTCAGTCCTTACCAAACCAGCCAACGTTTCTGTGTGGAGTTTGCAAGTTCTCCCTGTGCTCACGTGGGTTTCCCCCGGGTTACCCGGTTTCCTCCCACCGTCCATAAACATGCAACTTAAGTTAATTGACTAATCCAAATAGACACCATAGACATGCTTTTAGTAAGTAGCTATTTCCTAAGAACAATCACTATCTGTTCATTAGCTACTCCAGCAGGGGAGTTCTCGAGATCTACCCGAGTTCAAACTACCCTCTCGCCTTGCAACGGGAGGGAACCCCGGGCTCGAGGATCTTATGAGCTCAAGGCTCTTTCCCGGGACAGCATGCCAAACTAGCTTTATAATCAATCATCAGCTAAGTGTGAACTCTTGAAATGTGCATTTCATTCGATGTTGGATTTAATCTCAACTGAAACCTGAGGAGAGTGTGGGACATAATGTAGCTCCTCCCCTTTTAATAAAGAGAGCCAACACCGCTCTGCCAGTGAGAGTAGCTGAGCTCAAGCGCATCAAATGTGAAGCGTCTTGAAAGGGACGGAGCATAGATACTAAAGACCAGTGGTTTTCAAACTGTGGTACGTGTGCGGTTCTAGTGGTACGCGGAGGAATCGCGTAATAATTAAAGAAAAAAAATGAACACACTTTTAACCCTTTGACGTGTATAATAACACTAATGTGATCAAGGAATTTATTTTAATAGGCTAAATATTTTATTTAAGTGGCTGACAATAATAAATATTCTTAATTTGAAGAATAATAAGCTGCTTAACTAGGCCTACTATACTACTGTACTTCAATACTATGGTGGTACTTGGAGAGACAATTTTTTATGAGGTGGAACTTGGTGAAAAAAGCTTGAGAACCACTGCTATAGACCATTTGATTGGTCACGATTTGATGAGAAACTGAAGTATTAGGTGACATGAAAAAAATAACATCTAGGCGGAAGTGACAACTACAAGTCTTACATGTTTATATAGATGTCCCTTAGCTTATACAGTAGATATCCTAAAAATCTACAGTACTGATACTGGCATCTAAAAAATGTATTTTATGGGACCCTTTTAGGATATAATGGCATTGAACAGAAAATGAATTGATTGATACTCCGTGGCATGGCAGGGTATTGAACAGTGTCCTCAAGCATCACTTGATGGTCTTCTACATACACTCTGATTGGTTGTTGCTAAATGGCATCATAAAGCTGACCTAATTTCAACTCTGCATGATGCTCACCATGCCCAAGATATACCGCACCATTCCTTGCCAGCGCTTGCCGCCAACTTGGATTAAATTTGAATGACTTCCAGCATCTTTGTTGCTCTCGCCTGTGATGGTGTGAACACACGGTTATAGAGTGCTGCAGAAAATGACATCAGGAGCCGTAAGAATAATTAGCCATGAGTTCCCTTGGAATTTTTTTTGAATTTTTTTTACAATGGCCTATTTCAATTTAAGAGAAGGGTAACACTTGTGCTGAACACAGTTTTTTTCAATAGTTTTGCTTTATGATGTAGACTATACATGACATAGAATGTAGTTTTAAATTAAAAAAAAAAAACATTTTAAGGTCAATATTATTAACCCCTTAAGCAATATTTTTTTCGACTCTCTACAGGAAAAACTATCATTATACAATGACTTGCCTAATTACCCTTACTTGCCTTATTAACCTAGTTAAGCCTTTAAATTGCACTTTAGGCTCTACTGTCATCATGGCAAAGATAAAAGAAATTAATTATTAGAAATTAATTATTACCACTATTATGTTTAGAAATGTGTGTGAGAAAATCTATCCATTAAACAGAATTTGGGGGGGAAATAAACATCTAAATATTGTCGATAGGGCTGGGCGATTAATCGGAAAATATTCGAAATCAACATTCAGAACCTATAATCGATCTTATTTTCCCAGGTGCATTTTATCGATTATTTTCCTTTCTGTGTATGGAGTCATGTGACCCCGCTCTGTCAAGGCTGATTTCTACTGATTTATATTGAGAGTCGCATATCCATGCACCTCTCAAAAATGTAACTACACGTTGCGAAGATGCACAGTGCAAGCTCTGTGTTTGATCGATTTGGTAGTGTCGACACGTGTGGGCGGCGCCGTGAGCTGGTTAGAGCGAGTGTTAACAAGTGTGGAGTCACGTGAAGGAGCTGTTTTGTGTTTACCATATGATTAAAGTTGTTGGATGTCCGCCGGCTCTTGCCTCTGAATGAGCAAAATCAAGCTACGTGTACATTAAGGTAGCATTCAGAAAAATAACTCCTGTGAAGAAACTCGACACAGAGGAACATAAACTCGCTGCCAGCTAGCATTTCAGAAGTGTAAAGCAACACAAACAGCACGCAGAGGTATATCAATGCACAACTAAGCGCAAGACAAGCGATGTGGTTCACGGTGATTACTCAATGTGGATGTATACATCAGCCTTTTAAGTCTGAGGCTGATTTATTCTTCTGCAGCCACATGATCTCTGGTCAAATAAGACGACTGACCCATTCTTGAACCTTACTTTGCACTAAATTGACCATATTGTAAGCTGTGCCAGAGATGCCTTGAACTAAAATAAAATAATCGTTATTAATCGTAATCGAGTGAAAATGTTGTTGATTTTAGGCCAAATTGCCCTAATTTTCAAAGTAATGTGTACAACAGACATTATTTTACTCGTTAATTAAAACCACCTACAGTTATAAACCCCATTGGACAATACCAATGGAAAGTTCTGACATCAGTCCTGCAGCACTTTTAAACACACAAAAGCTTCTCACCTGAATAAGCAGCGCTGCGTGTTCGGGGGCACCATATCTCAAATCATGGCCGTTAATGGCCAGCACGCGGTCGTCTACCCTCAGCCTGGCATCACGGGCCGCCAGTCCCCCCTCCAGCAGGTGGAAGATGAAGACGCCGTGCTCATCAGGCCTGCGCACCAGCTTGATGCCCAGCTGCTCATCGGGAGCCCTTTTAACAAGGACCACATGCAGGCTGTCATCCCGAATGGTGGCCATGTGGGCAGGGAAGGCCTCAGTGGGGGAGTGATGATGGGAACGGTAGCGATGACGCTGCTCTCGCAGGACAGTCAACCGCAGAAGTGTGCACGGCTGCTTCAGAGCCGCCACGGCATAACAGTGAGGCACGTTACTGATGTCAATGCCGTTCACCTGAAGAGACCACAGCAGCAGATGATTAATATATATGATTACTGTACATTTTTAAAGCTCAAACAGTAGAGAATGATACATCATAGCCATTCCAAAAGAATGGGTTTGATGTAGTACTGTCAAACGATTCATCAAGATTAATTACAATTAGGCATGAGATGATAACTGTTTTCAAGGTCAAGGATTTTTTGTTTGTTTGTTTTTTAGGACAACAGTATCTCCAGCAGAAAAGATATCTAAAGATGCAGTCTTAAATTGTACAGAAATAAAAAAAAATTTACTTTTAAAGACGGAACAGAAGTCAGTGATTCATTTGAGTTATTTAGCCTGACATATTTATTCATTCATTCATTCATTTTCTTTTCGGCTTAGTCCCTTTATTAATCGGGGTCGCCAGAGCGGACTGAACCGCCAACTTATCCAGCACTTGTTTTACGCAGCGGATGCCCTTCCAGCCACAACCCATCTCTGGGAAACACATTCATACATTCTCATTCACACACATACACTATGGACAATTTAGCTTACCCAATTCACCTGTACCGCATGTCTTTGGACTGTGGGGGAAACCGGAGCACCCGGAGGAAACCCACGCAACCACGGGGAGAACATGCAAACTCCACACAGAAATGCCAACTGGCCTAGCCGGGGATCGAACCAGCGACCTTCTTGCTGTGAGGCGAACGTGCTACTCACTACGCCACCGTGGCGCCCCTGACATATTTATATTGCAAAATATTTTAAATGTTTTTCAAAATAAAATATATTGTGTTCAAAGGGGGAAAAAGTTGTAATTTTTTTACCCAGGCATTTAAAAAGAATATATTTTTGAGAACAATACCGTGAAACCGTGATATTTTTATCCAAGGTTAACATACACCACAATCTTATACCGGCCCATGCCTAATCACAATTAAAATAGAAGTTTGTATTTACCTGATATAAGTGTTTGTAGTGTGTATCTGTTTAACGTAAGAGATAATGTACATCTGACTGGTTATTAGCATGCATATTATAATAAGTATGATTAATTGAATAAAAATCCCTCTATTGAAAGGCCAAATTTGTAATGTACATTTTATTTAGTGTTAATTTTATTCATTCATTTGTTTATTAGCATGCATGTGATTAATAGCTAAAGAAAATATCACACTACAGAAAGACAAAATTTGAAATGTAAATTTTATTTAGGGTATTTTTTATTCATTCATTAGCATGCATGTGATTAATAGCTAAAGA
>CAIGQQ010032164.1:4441503-4456158 GCA_903798035.1 Danio albolineatus
GGATGGATGGATGGATGGATGGATGGATGGATGGATGGATGGATGGACAGACAGAATGATAGATAGACAGACAGAAAGATAGACAGATAGATAGATAGATAGATAGATAGATAGATAGATAGATAGATAGATAGATAGATAGATAGATAGATAGATAGACAGACTGACAGGCAGATAGATAGACGGACTGACAGGCAGATAGACGGACGGAGGACGGACGGACAGACAGACAGACGGACAGACAGACGGACGGACGGACGGACGGACGGACGGACGGACGGACGGACGGACGGACGGGCGGGCAGGCAGACAGACAGACAGACAGACAGATAGATGATAGATAGATAGAGTAGACAGACAGACAGACAGACCGGTGGTTAGGTAGGTAGATATACAGACAGACAGACAGATAGACAGATAAATGGATGGATTCTCTACCTGGTGTGAACTGTATGTGAAGTGCTCTTTTCTCCTCGGTGGCCCTCAGAAGTAATTTGAGTGATTAGCTGAGAGGGAAACATCATCTCCTTCTATTATATAACACAGACTCTATGAGACTAGCCAGTGGTCAACTGAGGTGGGAACAGTCTTGGTTCACTTTAGGTTTTCTTCCCCTCATCTCTTGTCTGTCAGCCTGAGATGCTTATACATCATTTATAAAGTTTGAAGAAGAACTTCATGTCTGTCTGTCTGTCCTTATTTATTTATTTTTATCAAATAAATCCATAATTTGCCAGTTTTTAAATAAGCAGCTACGTTTGTGTTGTACAGAAAAGTTAATTAACTGCATACAGTTTAGAACAACATGATATAATTTTATTTGAGCATTTGCATTGGCATCACTGAGTAATGCGTTTAGAGAAAAAGAGAACGACTGTAAGATGTAGAGAAAGATGCGACACAATGGTCCTGTCTGTTGCTCTGTTAATGGGCTTAGGCAGATAATTAAACCAGGCTTTCCTGCTAGAGATAAAGCAGCAATCTGTGGTCTGAAGTCATAAGCTGCGTCTTTGTCCTGGCAGACCCGCATATAAACCATCAGCAGCAGTCCCAAAACAGCAACGCAGAGGTTATTGTTTAATCCAGCCGTCCTGTTACATGAATGATGGCATGTGTCAGTCACCTTGCATCCAATTTCTCCTTCATTTTTTACTCTCTGACACATACATACACAGCCATATGGACGGGCAGCAGGACACAGAGCAGCACAGAGAGAGATTAACAACTCATGCACGTTTTCATCACTCTCCCACCATGTTATTAGTGTATCCGTCTTTCATTCATTCACTTCCCTGGTCCTTGACCTCCAGCTTCCTCTTCTAATAGACTCTTTTGTCTTTGCTGTCATGCAAATTTGGCATTCTTAAAGAGACAGTACATGTGGTATAATAGCTACTGTAGTTTTTCATTGTTAGCATTTACAGTACCTACATGGCAGTCCAAATCTGAATGTTATTGTCTGGATGTAATTTTTTTTGGATGTCTTTGAATTCCATCCTTTGTATATTTAAAAAAAAAGTTATTAATGTAATTTTGTGTTGCGTGTGAGTGCAGTGTGTGACAATGTAAAACTAAATGTAGCGGTAGCAGTAATAATAATGATGATAGTTTTGCTTGAAAAAAAATATTTGAGTAAAGTTTTTTAAATGTTTGTTTTTGTATAAAGTGTATATTTAATTGTAAATATCATAAATAAAACATTTAATAATAAATTGTACTTTTATTTGACAAAATTGTCGAAAACAACAAACTTGATTTATTACTATAAATAACAGATGCCCAAACTAGGGCCCACGGGCCAAAGTTGACCCATGGTAACCTTTGATTTGGTCCGCCATCCCATCTAAGAAAAGAGGGAGATGGGGATGGTTTCCAGATTGTCTATTCAAATTAAAAGGGCACATACATTAACCCTTTTTTAAGATTTTATATCACCACTATGGTTGTTCTGAGTGTGCCAGTTTAGGTTCAGATCAAAACACAATTCAGATTGTTTTATTATAATGTGTTAAAAAGTGTAATTTTGGGGCCGTGTACACAGGTCGCTGTTTTAGGGGTGTGTTGCTTCACATGCAAATTAGTTTTGACTTCCCGCCAATCTTAACAAGAGGGCGGAGCCAAGAGCGCCCCTGCTTTGTGTACGGCAACAGACAGGCAGACAGAGAGAAGCAACGTGAGTGATAGGACCAGCATTCAGCCGTACGTGTACGACCCGGACTCGGACACAGAACAAGCAGAGACGACTGTTGAGGAATCAATAATCCGAATGAGCCAGAATGTGTCAGAGTTGTAGTTACAAAATCATTTATGTCTTTGTAGAGTTTTACAGCCGCTATGTAACGATGCATGCATCATCCGTAATGCGTTTGATAAAGTTCGCCCTATCAGAGTTCTACAAACAAATACAGACAAGACATAAAGGTATCCACTAAGATAAACACTGCATTGGTATGATTTATATGCAAAAAGGATCGCGGATTGTTGGAACGGATCCATTTTTCAAAAACAATTTATTCGCGAATCCCAAATGGATTTGTCCCGCATTCTCAAAGCAGTCTGCGCTAAAATGGTTAGCGCAAACATACGACAGTTTAGGTACGTTTTCAGGCACCTGATCATTAAAGATAAAACTCAGCCACTTAAGCCTCTGTAGCTCATTTTCAGGAAGACGATGAAGGCTCTTGTGTTGAGCCTTGCATCCAAAAACAGCGCAAGTGTGTTCCTTTGGTGGCATCACTTCGACTCACACTAAGAAAATGGCGGACGTGAAACAACAAACTGAGGATATGGTAACGCGCGCCTGTCAATCAATATGGGTGGGCGGGGGGACCGCACTCTTACGTAAAGTTGCGGTCGGTCTCAAAACCGCTCCAATTGGTCCACTGTTTTTATGCTGTTAAATTGAAAAAAAAGGACTGGGTGTGTTTATATCACCCCACAATGACAGTGAATACACTATACCTACACATATGTCTGTCCAAACAGCTTAAAAAGTAGATTTTTCATCAAAGGTGCCCTTTAATGTAACCATTTGTTTGCTTTATCATTATTTGTTTGCTTTATTTAATGTTAAATGGTGTAAATAAAAAATTAAATGGTGTAAATTAATCAGATTTAGTTTAAATGTGCATACTGCCATCCGACAATGCAGAGAATTTGGCAAGCAAATCAAGTCAAAGGCAGATTCTGCTTGACTAGTGTATTGAGCATTGAACTCCGCTGTTATAAATGTGATTGTTTATGTTTTCATTGCAATAAGTTATCATTTAAAAGTTCTACAGCATTAGAAAATACAATTTAAAGTAACGTTTTATATTTCTTTAGAAATATTCTGAAATAAATTAGATAAATTACCCAAGGCAACTTTAATGTAACATAGTTTAGTGTAAATACCTTCAGCCCACAGCTCTCAGTGATGTTTGGTTTTTGGCTCTTCATATAAAAACGTTTGGGCGCCGCTGCTGGAAATAATAAAGTAAACGTTTCTGCCAACTACTGTGATTTGTTTTGTTTTTTGTACACTGTTGATTTTTTTCCTTCAGTATGTGCAGATGAAAACTGAGATTGAGTCACTGGTTTAGATTTACAATCAACAAAAGTTTTTAGGCGAAGTATGAGTTGCAATTCAGTTTATTTGCATAATCATTCATCATATACAAAATGCTCCACCTCAGTTGCAGTAAAAAAAAACATTATGTGCATATAAAATTTTATGCACATTTTAGCATTTCTAAACATCTATTATTTATGCAGTATATAATAAAAAATATGTGAATGTAAACATAGCTATTAATCCGAGAGTGTCTTTTAAAAATATAAAATGACAACACTTTTATTATCATTTGAGAAAAGCTGTATAGACAAACCCAGAATCTCTCTTTAATATCTAAAACCCAAACCATTACCATGACTTCTTTCATGTTTATATTTTCCCTGTTTGTGACTGTAATGTTTTAGATGTAGGCCACAGCCGGGCGAGACCTCATAATGACGTGACAGAAAGAGGGAGAATTATCTGCTCCTCTTCGCTTAATAATAGTCAAATTAATCTCTAGAATATTCTGCTGGCTACTTACTGCTCAGTCACACACAGACACACACACACACTCTGTAAATCCAGTACACTAAATCTTCGACTACAGACATCCAAACACACAATAGTCTGAATCTAAGTCATCAAAACCAGATCGACTTTTCAATCCTCTTTTGAGTGAATGGATTATCCTGAACCTACCCAAATAACACAGCTCTAAGACTGGGATGTACTAGTCTTAGAGACACATACAAACATATTTCCATCAGAGCGAGACGCCAGACTAGATTCCTGAAACTGACCCTAAAAACATCTGCACTCAGACACACACTTTTGTGTGTATGTGTGTAAACACATCATATGCCGGTCATATTTTTTAGTCTAGTACTGTTGCAGAATGAGTTTTGAATCAATCTCATAGTAGAGGTTGAATTTTTGTTATTGCTCACACTGAAACATATATGGTGATATATTTTAGAAGTATACTTTGGAAGCGCATTATATTATATTATATTATATTATATTATATTATATTATATTATATTATATTATATTATATTATATTATATTATATTATATTATGTCATGTCATGTCATGTCGCTGGTTCGAGCCTCGGCTGGGTCAGTTAGCATTTCTGTGTGGAGTTTGCATGTTCTCCCTGTGTTCGCGTAGGTTTCCTCTGGGTGCTCCGGTTTCCCCCACAAGTCCAAAGATATGCGGTACAGGTGAATTGTGTAAGCTAAGCATAGTGTATGTGTGTGAATGAGAATGTATAGATGTTTCCCAGAGATGGGTTGCGGCTGGAAGGGCATCCGCTGTGTAAAACATATGCTGGATAAGTTGGCGGTTCATTCCGTTGTGGCGACCCCAGATTAATAAAGTGACTAAGCCGACAAGAAAATGGATGAATGTGATGTGATGTGATGTGATGTGATGTGATGTCATGTCATGTCATGTCATGTGATGTCATGTGATGTCATGTGATGTCATGTCATGTCATGTCATATGAGGTGAGATTAGATTAATAGCTATTATTTTGTTATTTTTTATAAACTGTAAAAAAAGTTTTGTTGTTTATTGATTAATTAATCAAATGAAAAATTCCAGTCATTTCACTTTAAATCAATGAGCTGTCCAAAATACAAAATAAAACTTTATATAACTAAAATAAAAGTAAAAAAACATTGAAACCTGATTAACTGATTCAAATTAAAGTAACATAAAACATTTTATGTCATTATTTTTTGTTATATTTTTACAACGTATTTGTATTTTTGACACAAATTCTAAACAAAATATGACTTTGAATTTTTTTTTTTACCTAGAAATTGGCAGTTAATTTCTTTTACAAAAGAATAATTACAAAAGCCATATCACAGTGAATTAAACATGAATTATTTGTTGTATTTTCAACTTGATGGAAAAATATTGTGTGTAAATTATGAAACTGTTTACACTTTTAGATATGTTGTATCTTTAAAACTGATTTTACTATTGTATTCCTCATGTTCACATCTGTATATTATATTATATTAATTATATTAATTATATTATATTATATTATATTGTTGAAATATGTTGTCACATTTCTGACTTGAAAAATTATTGTTGCCATTAAATAGAAACAACACTGATTTCTAAACTATATTTTAATTTTCTTTCTTGCCAAATATCCAATGTATTTTCACAAATAAATACACAGATGAGAAAGAAAGGTAACACTTTATTTTGATGATCCATTTGAGTATTAGTAGACCAGGCATCACCAATCTCGGTCCTAGAGGTCCAGTGTTCTGCAGGCTTTAGCTCCAACTTGTCACAAAACACCTGCCTGGATGTTTCAAGTATACCTAGTGAGAGCTTGATTAGCTTGTTCAGGTGTGTTTGATTAGGGTTGGAGCTAAAATCTGCAGGACACCAGACCTCCAGGAACAAGTTTGGTGATGCCTGTAGTAGACTGTCTACTTAATATCTGTTGATACTGACATTCAACAGACATTTAACTGACTATAAAAAACTTTGCAAGTACATGTCAACTTACACTTAACCCTACCCCTAACCCCAACCTAACAGTCTACTTATAATCTAATGAGAATTAGTTGCAATGTAACTTAAATTTAACAAACGGACCATCAAAATAAAGTGTGACAGAAAAAAAGCTCGTAAAACTCCACAAACACTAGTTTAATTCTGACTGCTGACTGACTAATGATGTATGGCATGTTTCATCCAGTCCTCCTCTATGTGTTGATCTTAAGGAAAACAGAGGTATCATAAAAATCATGAAATATTCCATCCCTTCCCCCTGGATCGTGTTAATCTAGAGCCAAGCATCAGGATAATCACAGCTCATACAAAGAGACATCAGCATAGAGAAAGAGCTGGTAAATCACACAAAACGCTGCAGCAGTTACTGAGCTGGAGACAGACAGCAGTGCAATGCAACGCTGCACCAGCACTAAATGCATTTCTGAGTGAACCGCAGCACATTCAGTTCCAATCGACATCTGAAAAGCTCACTTTTCTGCTGGATATTGTGTTTCTCTGCTCACAGCTCAGTAGGATTGATATTTCTATACACTGCAGGGGTTTTGAGCTACACTAAAGTGCGGACAAAAAAAGTCAATACAAATGTACTGAAAAACATTATATAATTTATTATTATCATTTTTGATTAATACTTATTTTTTATTTTTTCAAAGTCTCACACACAAAGTGTACATTTATTTGATCAAAAATACATTTAAGCTATAATAATATGATATTATTTGTTATTATATTATTATATTATGATTTATGTGTTAACAGCATGACGTTGTGTTAAAAACATCATGTTTGTTATGATAGCATTTTATTTATTCATTCATTCATTTTCTTTTCGGCTTAAACCCTTTATTAATCCGGGGTCACCACAGCGGAATGAACTTATCCAGCATCTGTTTTACGCAGTGGATGCCCTTCCAGCCGCAACCCATCTCTGGGAATTATTAATTATTATTTATTATTTTATATTTTTTTGGTGTTATTATTATTACATCATTTTGTATTACAATACATTATTAATACATTTTTAAAATTCTTCTGGTGTTGATAATTTTATATTAGCTTCTATGGTAATATAATTGAAATTGCCATTTATTCCCATGATTTAAAGTAAATTATGCCATCATTTCAAATGTATTTGATGTAAAATGTAACTTAATTTAAATGTAAAAATAAAGTATAGAACTTACAAAACCTTACATTCATTCATTTATTTATTCATTTTCTTTTTGGCTTAGTCTCTTCATAAATCAGAGGTTGCCACAGCAGAATGGACTGCCAACTTATCCAGCACATATCCAGCGGATGCCATTTCCAGCCGCAAATACACTCTTGCATTCACACACATACAGTACGTACACTACGGCCAATTTAGCTTATTCAATTCACCTGTACCGCATGTCTTTGGACTGTGGGGGAAACCGCCACACAGAAATGCCGACTGACCCAGCAGGGACTCGAACCAGTGACCTTCTTGCTGTGCGTGATTGTGCTACCCACTGCGCCACCATGATGCCCCAACCTTACAATCAAATTTACTGATTAAAAAAAAGAATATTTTACTCAAATATTGAATGTACTTTTTAGGAAAAGAGTTATGTGAACTCATTAGCTCATTAAATTAAGCAGAACTCAAAAGAAATGAGTTCACATTTGGTGTTTGACTGTTAAAGGAGACCAAAAGTAAAAAACAATGATAGTTTTGGATAAAGATTTATACTGTATAAATTAGTTTTTAAAATTAAACACTTTAAGGCAATCGGTTTCTCAAATGATTTAAGTTCTCTTTATTGGGTCTTTATTGGGCGTACTCACACTAGGTACAGTTGCACCGTGCTGTCTCCTCAGACGACCTGCACTCACGCTGCATTTTGCCTTCCGAACCTGAGCATGTTTATGTCTTCGATGATGCGACTGTTCAGTTTGACAGGAAGAGAAGCGCTCTCGCTCAGCACAGTGGACATTGCTTTATGTATATCATTTTAGTCATGTAATGTCATGCAGTCAAATATTTTGGTTAACAGATCACAACTTTTGATGCTCATAAATGATAGTAAAAGTCATTGTGTTGCAGGTATTAGGAGGTTTGCTGAAGGTGGCAATTCTCGTGCAGTGAGGGGTTAATAAACTATGACAGTTTGCATTCATTGAAAAGTAAGAATGATTACTAAATCCATATGAAACAGTGCCTTAAAAGTGATGTTGTGTCTTCAGTTTCGGGCTCAGGCGCACTTTGAATGCACACTACAAGCGTAATGTACCAAAGCCCAACCAAACCACGATTTGGCACACCTCTTCCAAACAGGCCAGGGCTAACTAACTAACCCACGCCGGGGCCCGATTCGGAG
Organism: Danio albolineatus; assembly: GCA_903798035.1. Taxonomy (NCBI): domain Eukaryota; kingdom Metazoa; phylum Chordata; class Actinopteri; order Cypriniformes; family Danionidae; genus Danio; species Danio albolineatus. The sequence goes on from CAIGQQ010032164.1 coordinate 4,449,929, forward strand.
CACTCACACTTGTCAAAGAACCAGGAAACGCGCCTGGACACGGTTCCGATAGTCTAGTGTGAGTGCACTCTACAGTGTGTATGTATGGATATGAGCTCTATATTTAAATGTATATAAAACATATGCATAATAATTAAATACATAATACACTATGTTTGTCAATAAAGAAGAATTTTCATTTAGACAAATAACCCAACTCTAAAACAGAAATGCAGAATGTGAAGACTTTTGACAGATTAAGTATGTGGAAAACCTATCCTATTTGAAGTCTTTTTCTTTTAAATGGTCTAACATCTGCAAAGAGAAATGCATGATGGGAAAGATGGGTCTGTGTGATCTCTTTAATTGCTCTGACGTGTTTTACTTGGGAGGCAGAAACACGTATAAATGCGGTTTAATCAGTCTTTGTGAAGTTTATCAAAGGAGGTGTCGTTTTCCTTATCTGAGCTTAATCTGTTGATGGGTTTGAAGATCAGAGCTCTGGTGCAGCAGAAGGAAGGATTAAAGAAAGCAATAATCTCTGGAAGAAGGAGGAGGGAGAAGGAGACACAACTCTTTTCTTTGGCTGTTTTTGGAGTTGTGACGTGTTCATGCAAAGTAATTCACTGTCTGGAGGATTACACACTCATGGCAAATGTTCTGAGAGGACTAGTGAGACCCGAGATGAGGGGAGAGAAAGATGAATGGCCAAGGAAATCTCGTTGGGGGACATTTATAAAATGAACTTAAGTTTATCAATATTTCACAGCCAGTATCCTTTTGTGAACTGATCACTGTAGCTGCACAAAATGGAACCTGACACTCGTCTGCTTTTGGTTGCTCAAACAGACCCAAACTGAAACCATTAATAGGAGAAAATCGGCTTCATCAAATCAAGCAACAAAAAATGTCTGTCAACTTATTTACTAATAGATATATTTACACCCCAGCTGATTAATAATCCAACAACAAGTAGATAACTGATAGCGACACAGTGGCTCAGTGATTAACACTGTCGCTTCACAGCAAGAAGGTCGCTGGTTTGCGTCCTGACTGGGCCAGTTGGCATTTCTGTTTGGAGTTTGCATGTTCTCCCTGTGTTGGCGCGGGTGCTCCTGTTTCCCCCACAGTCCTAAGACATGCGCTATAGGTGAATTGAAAAAAGTAAATTTGGCCGTAGTGTATGAGTGTTTATGGATGTTTCCCAGTACTGGGTTGCAGCTGGAACGGCATCTGCTGTACAAAACATATGCTGGATAAGTTTGCGGTTCATTTCGCTGCGGCGACCCCTAGTGAATAAAGGATTAAGCCGAAGCAAAATGAACGTATGAATGAATGAATGAATGAATGAATGTAGTTAACTGGTCATTATTTTGTCGTTTAAAATTCATTTGTAATTATTTTCAATATCTTATTTAATATTATTTTATATTAATATTTAATATTATTTAAGTATTTCTGATATATATCATAAATCTAAAAAAATAAGTATATATAAACATAGATGCACAATACTGACACATCACAAATGGATAATACGTATATACAGTAGATATTGTATTGCATTGCATATCAGATTTTTTGATGCCACAGTAAATATGATTGTTTAGAATGGATAAGGTGCTAAAAAAACAAAATAAAAATAGATTTTTAGGTTGATTTCTGTGATCACAACTCTTGGGGTGATTTAGTATGGTAATAAATATGTATATGGCAATATTGATGTGTTTGGTCTTGGCGGTATAGACCTGTTATGCTGCTGCTGCTTATTATGATTATTATGGCAGAGCAAGTACAGAGACTTGCGGCTGCCAGTATAATTACAGACATGCAGTCTGAGAATCAGAATCAGAACTAGAATCAGAATCAGAAAGAGCTTTATTGCCAGGTATGTTCACACATACGATGAATTTGTTTTCGTGACAGAGCTTCTACAGTGCAACAGAATTACAGAGACAGGACAAAAAAGTGTTAAATGCAAATATACAGATGGACAAGTGTATGTACAGGCGTATTACTATATACAACATTATACAGTATGTCACAAAAGTGAGTACACCCCTCACATTTCTGCAAATATTTATTTATATCTTTTCATGGGACAACCCTGCAGAAATGACTCTTTGACACAATGAAAAGGAGTCAGTGTAAAGTTAGTTTAGCAGTGTAAATTTAGTGTCCCCTCAAAATAACTAAAAATACAGCCAATAATAGCTGAACCCCTGGCAACAAAAGTGAGTACACCGCTTTTCGTTCAAGAACGACCCATCACTAGAGGAGATACGGAAAGTGCCGAGTGAATGCGGAAGAAGGTTAAACTCACATGGCAGGTGCATGCATGCAGACAAGCGCTGTAAAAAGGTGGACAACGCTGCAATAACAAACACTCGCGATTGCATGCAAGTTTAAAGCTGCAACAAGTGAGAAAGGGGAAACACATCAGCACTTGGGAATCTCAGGGACACTGATGGTATGATAAATTACTTTTTTCTAATTATAAAGGACTGTCATATGCATCGCCTTAATTTTAATGATGTGCAATGGGAAGGACTATTGTGATTTTGTTTTACTGTGGTTAAGTTTTTTGTGCATTATATTATTTTGTGCACACTATTCAGTTAATTATACTGTTCATATGTTCAAGTAGTTTATGTAAAGTGAAATACTTGCATCAACACTGGAAGAAATACTTTAATTTGCAAATTAATGAACACTGAGACAATGTTTGTGGGAGAAATGTCTTTATTTACGTTATATTGTTATATAGTATTGATATTAATGTATATTTTATTTATTTTGTTCCTTTTCTAAGGTTATCAACCTATTGCTACCTAATGCAACCTATTGCTACTACTAAAGCTGTTGCTATCACTACTGCTGTTACCGCTACTACAGTATTGTATTATTGGACAAACCCAGTGCTTGTCAACTACGAAAGAATTCAAAATACAAATGCTGAAACAGCTTTGGAGTTGTTCCCTGTGTCCCCTGTTATTGGCTGAAGCTCTTTCGAGTGAGAAGCAGATACTGATGTGTGAAACCCATAATAACTCGACAATACTGTACATGCATTTAAACTAAACATTTGTTGCCACAATATAAAATAGGTTGACCTATATGAAATCTCAGTTAAACAATACACATTCAACAGTTTAACTAAATTATCATACACATAAATATTTGTATTTATTATTTATTACAACAAACAAACAAATGATCAAACACCAAATTATTTCCTCAGCACACCTAAAAGCACTTGCTTTAAAAATACAAACATAAACACTTTACTACAGAAACAAATCTTTAATGAAATATACCCCCATGTAACCACTGCTACGCCAGTGAACACTCCATCCTATAAAACCATATCATGTGACTCAACCAACCAATGACGTTACACTGCCAACCAGCAAGGACGTTTATGCAGACCTTCTCTTTCCTTCCCTCTCTCTCTCTCTCCCTCCTTCATTCTATACCTTCTCCTCCTCCTTGTGTTTCCCTTCTTCTGTGTGATGAGAACAGCAGGATGAAGACAGCAGCAGATTTATGCTCATCCCTCTCTCCCTCCTCCCCATGCAGCCCCAGCTGAGCGACCGCATTGACTTTATTTCTCTCTCTCTCTCTCTCTTTCTCTCTCTCACACAGTGTGGAAGCAGGACAGTGATCTGCTTTAGTTCTCTAATGTGTGCAGGAGATAGTGCTGGAGCGTGTGGTATCTTTGCTCTGAGCACTTAACATTGAGACCTGTGCACAGTCTGGAGCTGTAGATACAACTGACCTGCTCTCATCACGCCCTTCGCATGCAATCCATTTTGCATGCGTTTTGCGTATTGTTCAGTCGCCGCTAAGGACAGAACTGATACCATTATTGTTTATTTTAAAGGGTACACATCATGAAAATCTTACTTTTGTTTGGTGTGACATGCCAGAAAACATTAAATAGGACAATCCAGCAGCATCGTTTCAGTAGGTCTTTCTTTGCAAGAATGAGAAAAGGCAAAACAGTCAGATTTGTGACGTAGAAAAAGGATCTTTATTTTATATTACTGCCCCTTTGATTGATTTTCCATTCCAATTTGCTACTTTTTATAGTTTTTCTATGTAAACACATGCTTGATGTACATGCATGACCGCTACACTCATGTCTCGCATCTTTTGCAATATCTCAAACATGAAAACCGTGTTCTTAAAAGAATTTCAGCTTTTTTATTGTAAATATGTACAAACTTTGTACAAGAATAAACATCTCACAACAATTATGAACAAATAAAAGAATAAAAGTGAGAGAAATTATATTAGCTATACATTCAAAGTATAACAAGATGCCAGGGGTACAAATAGGTGAGATAATAATAATAACAATAGTAATAATAATAATAATATTTCCCAGTGATGGGTTGCAAGTGGAAGGGCATTAGCTATGTAAAACATATGCTGGATAAGTTGGTGGTTCATTCCGCTGTGGTGACCCCAGATTAATAAAGGAACTAAGTCGACTAATAATAATAATAATGATAATAATAATAATAACAATAATAATAATATTTCCCAGTGATGGGTTGCAGCTGGAAGGGCATCTGCTATGTAAAACATATGCTGGATAAGTTGGTGGGTCATTCCGCTGTGGCGACCCCAGATTAATAAAGGTACTAAGCTGACTAATAATATTAATAATAATAATAATACTAATAGTAATAATAATAATAATTATTATTATTATTATAATATTAGTAATAATAATAATAATATTTCCCAGTGATGGGTTGCAGCTGGAAGGGCATCCGCTATGTAAAACATATGCTGGATAAGTTGGTGGTTCATTCCACAGTGGCGACCCCAGATTAATAAAGGCACTTAGCGACTAATAAAAATAATAATAAACATAAATAATAATAATAATAAACATTTATTTTGTCAATTATTTTAGCTTTTCTGTTTCTAATGTTACACAGCGTGGTACCATATTGTTAAATCTACTTCCTAAAGTGGCTTAGCTTTGGCCCATTTCTTGATATGAATATGGTATTTTCCAAATAATAATATTAGCTGTATAAAAAAAAAAGTTGTACTTTTTTTATTCCATTCAAACTTGTACTAAATTAAATATGACACCATATAATCTAGTTTGTACTAGTGTCCCAAATGTCCTTGAAATAGAGAATTTCAGCTTTTGCTAGCAGCAATGTTCTTTTATTTCAGTTTTAAACAAGTGAACCAATCAGAAGAAAGCAGAGGAGGGGCAAGCTTTGCAGACTTCTATTTTAAATTACAATAAAGTTTGTGCAAAATCAAAATTGATGATGTTTATTGTCCATTTTTATTCTCTAGGTGGACAAACAACCCGAGCAAGTTAATCAAATAAAAAACAAAGTCAAAGTTTTTACTTTAGCTTTTGAAGTGGCAGTCAATATCCTTAACCATACCCCTGTTAGTTTGCAACACTGCATGGTTATTGTGGGTAAAGTTACTATTATCTTTGACTGTATTCGCGGAGATTAGACCTATGTTGTTTTGGTCACACTTGATTTGAATGGACAATTCACACTATTAACAAAGCATTAAGTAAGTTTTTTTTAGCTCAGTACACAACTAATTAGCTGCATATTAACAGTTAACAGTAAGGTGGTAGTTGGCTTTAGATATCAGGTAGGATTAGGAATGTAAAATAAGATCACACTTACTGTATAAATGCTAATAAACAGTTAATATCTTAATAATTTGCAAGTAATAAGCCAGTTATATGGTAAATGGTGTGAATTGTTACCTAAACTAAAGTGTTACCATTGAGTTATCTTGAAAATAATCCTGTTGGTATAACGCACACTATAAAGAATAATATAGTCAGGTATAATTTCCCTTTTTTTTGTGAATGTTGAACAAATAGAGCAATAGCCAAGTTCAGTCCTGGTAAGAAACCACCAGATTTTGCTCACATCCAAGTATCTTTGTGGTATTTTGAGCTGAAACCTTACAGACACATTCTGGGGACACCAGAGATTTGGTTTACATCTTATGGCATAATATGCCCCCTTTTCAAGATCTCTGGAGCCCAAGTGGATGAGCACATGCCTGTGCACTTAAGGTTTGGTCACACTTGATTTGTTTTGGTCACACTTGATTTGAATGGACAATTCACACTATTATCAAAACATTACGTTTTTTTTAAGCTCCGTACACAACTATTTAGCTGCTTATTAATAATTAGTAAGGTTATAGTTGGTTTTAGATATTAGGTAGGATTAGGGGTGTAA
>CAIGQQ010032164.1:4465805-4476870 GCA_903798035.1 Danio albolineatus
ATAGATAGATAGATAGATAGATAGATAGATAGATAGATAGACAGACATGACAAAGTTTTTTTATTCTCTAAAAGTGTGCAGAAATCTCTAAAACTATTCTTTAAAACTGTGCAGCATTGTGTATTCTCTAAGAGTGTGCAGCAAACATGCATGCATGAAAACTAAGGATACTGTGGAACAGTATGTGTGTGTTTGTATAATGAGCCCTCAGAGGTGCCGGAGCCTGCTATGAGAAGCTATGCTGTAGAATAACTGATGAGAAGCTATGCTGTAGAATAACACAATATGTAAAGCACTGATTATATATGTTAAAATACCCACATGAAGCTATATCTGTAAGAGGTATTCATGAGAATGAGTGATATATTATCCAATTATTGTAACAGCATGACAATATATGAAGATACTCAGAACAAGTTATGGACAACTATGGGGAGATGGTCATTTGCTTTGAAGAGAGTGCAAAGCCAAGAATAACAGGACCACCTAAACACATGCTTGGTCTTTCAGTAAAGCCCTAAGATGGTCACAGGTATATAGAGGTGAGGAAGAAAATATGTATAAAAGCAGGACCATGGACACAAACATTTCAGATGGTCTTTAGGTTGTCCTGAAGTGCTGTTTTCAGACATCTCTTATTATGTTCTATAAAGTCTATTTTCTGGGATTCAAAACCTCCAATCTGATTGTGGTTAATGAATGGAAAGGCCAGGTAACTAGGATGGATGGATGGATGGATGGATGGATGGATGGATGGATAGATGGGTGGATGGATGGATGGATGGATGGATGGATGGATGGATGGATGGATGGACAGTTGGATGGATGGATAGTTGGACAGACAGACAGACAGACAGACAGACAGACGGACAGACAGACAGACGGACGGACGGACAGACGGACGGATTGATTGATTGATGGATTGATTGATGGATTGATTGATAGATAGTTGGATAGATAGACAGATAGATACTTTGAACATTCTTCAATCATTTCAGCCAAACAAAATAACCCACAAGGTCATATAATCAGAAAACAAGAATTATAGGTTCATAGATCCACAAGCTTTACAGCAGTTTCAATAACTGTATAATTTGGTGCTGTATATAACATGCTATCATCAATACTGCATGTCCTTAAGAGTGCAAGGACAGCCTGAGGCGGTACATTCTCTCCTTTCACCCCAGAACTACTCCAGTATTCCAGGAAAGTCTGTACTTCACAAAATACATGCATGAAATACACGTAGACACAAGCACACTTTGTGCAAACTGACAAACAAACTTTATCCAGACCCACTTGACTGCAAACACAAAAGAAGCTGACAAAGGCCGACATACACAACTCAAACCCCTACACTTGACACAAAACTCTAAAGGGTGTGCAAATAACATGCAAAAATAAAAATCTAATCAAACATAAAATAATAAATAAACACATTAAAGCAGCAGTCAAAGCTGACTCAGTATGCCAGATCTTCTCTTTTGAGTCACCAGTGTGTAGGAAGCCTCACGTTTTAACATCACATGACCGCACATGCTGGCACACGAACACAATCACAAGCAGCTGATGGTGATAAACTCTGTGACAGATTCAGGAAGGACTTTGAACGATCACACAAAAGTATTCACAAATAAACGAGAAGGCCGTTCTTCATAGAAAGATCCTCATAAGCATTTGTTCCTCTTAAATCCCGTCCCATTTCGACCTATGTATGTCCAGATTTGTAGTCCTCGGCCAATAAGAACTCCGGCTTCCAGACCACTTTGGAGAAGGAAAGAAGAGTAGAGAAAGACAAAAAAAGATGAACTGACAGCCCAAGAGCCCAGTATAAAAAGAGAGGGAGATGTGGGAGGGGAAAGAAGTGTTGGTTTTTTTGGTTGACTGGAGAAAAGGGCAAGTTGATTATGTTTCCGTAAGTGGAATTTTAAATGAGAGGGAAACTTTCCATTAACGCCAGTAACAAAATGCAATTAATTTCAAATGAGGCCCTCAGGCTTGTGGAGCACTAATGATTCAGAAACAGTCCACAGGAACGACAGAGCCTCCACCATCCTGTAAATGGCAATTGCGAGCAAGGATTTCCAATAAAAGGCATTAGTTAGCATAACGTCCCCAAAGGCACTGAGGTGGAAGGTATCTTTAGTTGGTTAAACAGAGGTCACAGTGGGGTTGCTGCTTCTGAGGAGTGTAGAACAAAAGAATGCTCTGATGGAATAAACAAACAAATGCATACACTCAGGCGGAGATGTGCTAGACACATGTCTTCTACTGAGGCGAATCACTGACAACAGTGTTTTATGAATGACAATGAATAAGGAGCCGCTTATGAATGCCAATGAGAAGATGAAATATAAATTTAATACATGAGTCACATTCAGCGCCTCAAATTTTTTCTACACAAATGGAAGCCTTTTACTGCGCTTTGCCAGGCATTCGCGTTACCTTCAAATAAAGACATCTTAAGAGGAGTCCTTACAGAAAATGTCCTTCAAACCTCAAGATTGAATGTCTGGATAAACATCCTTGCTGGTCCTTGAAACTGAAGTACATTATTTTACTAATAATTTTATTAAGGGGCGCCACGGTGGCTCGTGGTTAGCACTGTCGCCTCACAGCAAGATGGTCGTTTGTTCAAGTCCCGACTGGGCCAGTTGGCATTTCTGTGTGAAGTTTGCATGTTCTCCCTGTGTTCACGTGGATTTCCTCCGGGTGGTCTGGTTCCCCACACAGTTGGCATAGGTGGATTGATTGTAATAAATTAGCCTTAGTGTATGAATGTGTGTGGATGTGAGAGTGTATGGGTGTTTAATAATACTGGGTTGTGGCTGGAAGGGCATCTGCTGCGTAAAACATGCTGGAATTGTTGGCGGTTCATTCCGATGTGGTGATCCCTGATAAATAAGGGACTAAGATGAGGGAAAGCTCTCTGCAATTCTCATATGGTCGCCCACTGAAGCTAAGTAGGGCTGCGCCCGGTCAGTACCTGGATGGGAGACCACATGGGAAAGCTTGGTTGCTGCCGGAAGTGGTGTTAGTGAGGCCAGCAGGGGGCACCCAGCCTGCGGTCTGTATGGGTCCTAATGCCCCAGTATAGAGAAGGGGACTCTATACTGCTCAGAGAGCGCCGTCTTTCGGATGAGACGTTAAACCGAGGTCCTGACTCTCTGTGGTCGTTAAAAATCCCAGGATGTTCTTCAAAAAAGAGTAGGGGTTTAACCCCGGCATCCTGGCCAAATCTGCCCACATGGCCTCCTAACTATCCCCATATCATAATTGGCTTCATCACTCTGTCTCCTCTCCACCAATCAGCTGGAGTGTGGTATGCGGTTTGGCACAAAATGGCTGCCGTGGCGTCATCCAGGTGGATGCTACACACTGGTGGTGGATGAGGAGATTCCCCCCATTGTGTAAAGCAATTTGAGTGTTTAGAAAAGCGCTATATAAATGTTAGGAATTATTATTATTAAAATGAATGAATGATTTTTGAGTTTAATGTGTTAGGCTTAGGAATGTCATCAGCGGTATGAAGGTCATATTTATTGGCTTATTTATTATGCTGAAGCAGGGGGAAGTTGACCTAACAACTAGCACCAATGAAACTCAAATGTGTTGTTGCCTCGCATTGGCTCACATCTGGAACAAAAAGCTGCATGAGAACAAACCAAACAGACTAATTTCAAGAGGATCACGTGCTTATGATTGAACACAGCTGGTACCACATCAGCTCTGCATATTGCACCAATCAGACGAATCCTGACACACTATAAATTACCAGAGCTTTCCACTCCGGTCATCTTCGTCTTGAAGAATCCCCCCTTCCACCCCAACTCCTCCCCTTCTCCTATAGGGCGGCACGGTGGCCCAGTGGTTAGCACTGTTGCCTCTCAGCAAGAACACAGCTGGTTCAGCCTCTCCCATAGCCAGTCGGTGTTTCTGTGTGGAGTTTGCATGTTCTCCCCGTGTTCGTGTGGGTTTTCCCCGAGTCCTCCGGTTTCCTCCCACCGTCCAAAAAACTTACTACATAAGTAAATTGACTACTTTTAAATAGCATCTTAAAGCAACTCTAGTCAGATATCTCTCAGCACGTTCACAAGCAGGGGGAGTTCTCAAGACGTACCTGAGCTCAAACTCTCCTCTCGCCCTCTAAACAGGAGGGAGCCCCAGGCTCAAGGATATTCTGAGCTCAGGGCTCTCTCCCTGGACAGCATGCCAAATACGCTTTATAATCAATCATCAGCAAAGTGTGAACTCTTGAAATCTTGGATGGCCTAAAGGTGAGTAGTAACAAATATAATTTTTTGTGACCTTTCCCTTAACCTAACAAAATTTGATGAATATTCAGTATTTCAGCTTAATTTATTTACTTAAAAGTAAGTTTAGTTGTCATAGTAATATGAATGTTTGGTGTTTGCCTCAATGCAGTAGTTTGGCTTCCACAGTTTCTTCTTTCATACTGCCATCAGGTGAATAAAAAAGCACAGTAAAGAATGAATGTTATGTCCCTGGTAGGATTAGGGTGATGCTTGTTTGAAAGCAATATTTCTCTAGGGCCAACACCGGATCTGTATCCATGTCCTACTTGGCTAAATCGCATTGTGTGTCACAGGCTGTCGTCTTCCAAACCATCAGCTTAAACCTCATTAAGATACTGAAATCAAGTTAGGATCATCAAAAACAACTTCCTCACCGGCTTCTGATATGTCCCTCCATTTCCCCTCGCGGCAGCACTTCAGTGCAGTGTTCAGCGAAGGGACAGGACACCATCAGTTTATCCAGGAGTTTGTGCACCAGAAGGCTGGACTTTCGACACTTCTGCAGCATGAGAGGAGTGCGGTCCACGGGGCAAAAATCGCTCTCCAGCAAAAAGTTTGTCAAACACTCCTGGCAGTAGGTGTGCCCGCATGGGGTGTCCAGCGGCCGGATCAGGGGCTGGAGGCAGATGTGGCACATGAGGTCATCGTCCACCTCCTCTTTGTAGGTATATTCGTGGTTCTCCTCCTGTAGGTGGCGTTGTCCACAGATATGGCAGAGGTCAGGAGGAGGGGCGGTGGGAGTCACTCCTGTTGCCCCGCAAACAGGCATCGCCACAGCGCCCGCCTCTTCTTGATCACTCATTGTGCAATGGCAGATACAGTGTCGTAGGATGAAATGTTTTCCTGAGGGCTTTGTTGTGTCAGGTTGTGTTTTGAGCCATCCACCTGCACATAAAAAGAAAGGAACCGTCATTTATGGCAAATAGGTGTGTCCACATGATAATCTTGTTGGCTGTGTTTGCTTGAAAGGCAGGTCGCACACACCCAAAGACACTGTTTAGCAAAAATAGATCAACTTTTTTTCTTTTTTTACTTCATCAATCTAGCATTAATTTCCTGAGATGGCAGATGGATGGATATTAATCTGATTCAAAACTCATTTTATATTATACTGGTTACAGAAAGAAATATATAATAAATTAAATATAATAAATATAGAAATAAATATAGTATTTTATAATTATCAGTTATCCAATGGGAGTGCAATGCTTTACATTTCTATAATCTATAATTGGCACCTCTGATTGACATAACTCTACCACAAAATAATATGGTCACAACATATCTAGTTTTAGTTCTTTAGTTCATCTTAAATTTACGGCATTACATTTACTGATACAATGTCAATATACTAACCTATTGAAGCATTCTATTAATATCCATTTAAAAATTTTGTAATACACCTATTGGCAACCACCAGAATTGGGTGATTTCCAAGTCACATAATGAATGAGAGCTCATCACAAACTGCTTTTCCACAAGCTGAGACAGCCTGATCTATATAAGTATTTTATCCTGATCTAACGTAAGTATTTTACGTTTTGGCAGTTTAGTGGCTAATTCGTAGGAATTCGTACGAGTTCAGTCGTACGAAAATGTACGATTTAAAAAAGGAGGCGTGGCACCTAACCCCACCCCTAAACACAACCGTCATTGGTTGATGAGCAATTCGTACTGAATAGTACGAATTACATCGTACGAATTCATACGAATTAGCCACTTTTTAAAAAGTTACGAATTGGCCGTGAGATAGCGTTGGCTGAGAATATAGTTCTAATAATACACAATGTGCCCTTCACACAATTGCTAGCCACCATCATGGTAACACACAACACACAACACTGAAGTAATACAGTAAACATTCATTTACAATTATTTTAACCTGCACTGTAGAAATGTGTGGTTGCCTTAAATCTTTCATTTTAATCAGTCCTACTCGAGTCATCGTTTAGAGGCGTGTTTCAATAGCAATTTACCACATGTTGAGTTTCCTCCTAAAATTTCCACATTGGACGGTACTGATTATGTTGACTGCTAGTAATATCTTGGAATCTGATTATGGTAAACTGTCATATAAAAATAACATAAATGAGTTTCTCAAAAGGGTTAAAGCCCGTCTTGGTCTTCTTTACAGAAACAAATGTTCTTTTACGCTCTCTATACCTGGTCAAATTAACAGTATTGCCAATGTTGGATTATGGGGATTTGATTTACAGATCAGCTTCAAAAAATCTCCTTTACAAACTGGATGTTATTTACCATGCAGCAAGTCGTTTTGTTAGTGGTGTGCCATTTAATACTCATCACTGTCAACTGTATTTATTGAACAGGCCTTCTCTTCAATCCCGTCGACAAATACATTGCTTTCTGTTCATTTACAAAACTCTTATTGAAAACTCCACCATATTTACAGTCACTTCTTAAAATTCAGAAAACATGTCGAAATCTGCTCTTTAGTAGTTTTATTAGCCTTGTATACCCAAAGTCCGCACTTCATTTGGACACTACTCTTTTCAGTTTTTTGCTGCTGATGCTTGGAATTATCTGCAGCAGACCTTAAAGATCAACATTTTTATTCTACTATCTTTTTTATTCCACTATATTCTTACCAATATCTTTTTTATAATTCAATCCAGTTATTAGTACAAGATCACAGTGTTTGGTTTTAGTTTTTTACTTGGGTTTATTATCTGCATATGTGAAATTGTTATTGTATTGTGTGCTTGCTGTTTCGTATCTGCTTTTTATGTTGCCTCTTGGCCAGGTTGTCATTGTAAATGAGAACTGGTTCTCGATTGACTTACCTGGTTAAAGAAAGGTTATTATTATTATTATTATTATTGTTGTTGTTGTTGTTGTTGTTGTTGTTGTTGTTGTTGTTATATTGGGAAAAGGTAAAAAATATTATACAAAAAATATTGCTTTTGCATGACTTTGTTCAAAAGGGACAGTTCACCCAAAATAAAAAAATTGGTCCCACTTTATATTAAGTGTCCTTAACTACTATGAACTTGCATCAAAAAAATAAATACAATGTACTTGCTGTGTTCATAATGTATTTGAGAACACGTGGCGCTCTTGAGTTGGGATAGGGGTAGGGTTAAGGACAAGTTTGGTGGTATCGGTAGGTTTAAGGGTGGGTTAATGTGTAAGGTATGGTTAACAGTATATTTACAAATGTAATTAGACAAATTAATTACAGATGTAATTACATACAGGTATTTAATCAAGCATAAGTACAATGTAAAAACATGTATTTACACAATATGTACATTGTAATGAATTATTAATTTCTGTGTAAGTACATATTAGTTAAGGCCACTTAATATAAAGTGGGACCAAAAAATTTAATCACTCTTTACTAATTCCCAAACTTTATGAGTATCTTTCTCCTGTTGAACTCCGTGAATTATATATTTGAAGAAAGCTGAACTCATGTCTCCATTGAATTTCATAGTAGGAAAAACAAATACCACAGAAGTCAATGGTCTCTAGCTTTCTTCAAATATATAATTCACGGAGTTCAACAGGAGAAAGATACTCATAAAGTTTTAGCACAGGTCAAGGATGAGTAAATGAGGGCAGAATAAAATTTTTGAGTGAACTATCCATTTAATGTCATACTTGAGTGTAAAAAATTGCCAAATAAATATTGACTTTTATTATTGTTAAAATTAAATACATTTACTTAGTGATTAGTGATTCGCAATCAGTGATAAAAAGCTGAAGTATTGAGGTTTAGCAATTGTTTCTAAACTAGAATTTTGTTTAAATCCATCTTTTATGAGCCTGCAGCACCACACCTCCGATAATGTACGCAGCCCCGGTGCACGTGAGAGTCTGTACTGTTAGACTACATGTGTAATATTGTCACAGCCATAAAATCTTGTCTGGAGTCTCTCACTGTTTACAGTCTCTCCACTCAACACAGATGTACACTTAGTCTCGCTGCTTTTATTGTACAGTAAATATGGCCAATAAATATAGCTTGTCTGATTTTCTGAAGTCACCCACTGTTAATCTGAGGAGGAAACCCTTGCACTGCAGGTGAATGCATGAGAATAGCTTTATTGTCTGTCTCTCTGTAATCTGATCTGAGCTTAACCAGAACTATATAAGGACGCACACACACACACACACTCCCACCCATAAAGGAGTGTGCCCAAGGACACAGATATACCTGGAACCCTGCGTTCTCCGTAAATCATCATCTCTTTAATGATCCTTCAAAGTGATGATGTGACTGGAGTATGTGCGTTACATCACACAGACACACACACACACACACACACACACACACACACACACACACACACACACACACACACACACACACACACACACACATGCAATAATTACTTTTACCCTGCGGCTCTTATTGAATTGGAATTTTCCATTTTCTTGTCTTCCTACATTCAAAAGCACTTCTGCTGAAAAAGCCATTGTTCTAAACAAACAGAATGACAAGTCTTTATAGCTGCTTGTTTCATTTCACTCTCATCCCTTCAGCTCTGTCATATTTCTCTCATATTCTTTCTAGGAAATTATATTGTTTCTTTGGTGACTTTTGTCCCTAAGAAAAACAGACTTTTAATGACATTCAACTACCCAATCTACACCCAGACAGTGTTTAATGACTAAAAATGATTCAAATAACCTTTAATAATTGGCTTACGGAAGTAACACACAAACAACGCAGTGTGTGCTAAACGTTCAATCGTGGTTTAATGTTACGCCTAATCAGCCTTTTCCTTAATAGCTCCAGTTAAAAATTGTCTTGTGTGTTCGTGTTGTGCGTCAGCAGTTTTGTATCACTCAGCACAGACAAACACATGCTTTCCCGTCATTCAAAAAGGCAACAATAATGCACTGCTGAACGTATGAATGCAAACGCAAACACAAAGTAGGGTCCAAAAGTCTGTGAAAATGATTCTACATGGCATTCTACATAACATCTCGGCCTTTCTGATATAATAGAGTAGAAAGACATGTTTTACAAAGGCAGCAAATCGAGAAAAAAGACAGCAGGGTGGATCTCAGGCTTTCAGTCTCACAGTGGATCTGTCTTTGACTTCGCCACGATTTGTTCAGACATGTTTTATAGGAAGAACATTCCACGGCATACCCGAATCAAAGTCTGAACCAAGAACGAAGAGTTATAGAACATTTAGACATCACATTAAATGTGTGTTTGTTTGATTTTGTCACACACTTTAAAAGTATTTGTTTGTATTCAAATATATGGACAAACCCAATGGCTGGGTTGAAATTTGCATTGCATTTTAACCCAACAGTTGGGATTGTCTTAAAGCAGCCTCGACATTATTTTTAGAGTTCAATATCAATAATTATTAAATATAACTGAATAAAATCAGAAAACTTACAATGAATTAAAGCTGTTAATTTTGAATTGTACATGAAAATGATTTAAAACATAATTTAAAATGTATTTTATTTGTATTTATAAATTATTGTAAATAATAGTGTGTCAAGAAAATATTCATATTTAAATTTCTAAACACATATTCAATAAAGCTATAACATAATCTTTGGCTAACGGGGTTGAATGCTTGAGTTATAGGCTCTAACAAGTAGCCTTGGGGCTCCCTTTTGATTAAACATTCAACTGTTAAATCTCGTAGCTAATGAATAATGCAGAACTATATTGTGATTAATGCGCATATGATAACTATTCAGTGGAAATTATGCATATTAACGAGCATAACTGCACACAAAAAAATAACACTCGCAAAACGATGACAGAAGAGGGTGTTATGGGTGAGTGGTTATACAATGAAAATAAGTAGATACGACTATAACATAATGTATCTCTTAAAAAGCTACATGTTTTTACTGTACAGTATGTAGGAGAGGAATGTGAGAACTTCATGCCAGAGAGCCTTCCAGCACCACATGAGGAGAGTTACACAAGTGCTCATATGTAAATGTATATCCCACACCCCACCCTATGCTTTTCTGCATGCCTTCTTCTTCTTTCATCTTCCTCTGCAACCTACTTCTTTTCCATCATGTTTTGAATCTGCTCCTATAGGCTCTTGACTAAAGCTATACTGTCTGACTGTCTTTATGCCTGATTTATTTGTCATGTCATCCTTGTTGCAGTGTAATATCCAGAACATTTAAGTACTGAGTAGTAATAATTAATAATAAATGAATGTTATTTTAGGGATTAACTACTTCAATTTGTTTTAAGAATCTCAAACATTCATTTTATTTACACAAACTAAACAATAAATTATGTGGTTATGAAACATTTATAGGTGAATAACCCTCCTGTAAAATGTTAATTATTTTTCAAATATTTCCAAAATTCAAACATACAAATATTTCCAAACTATTAACCAATAGTTTTAATGACTCATTTCTAATAACTTATTTATTTGGTCTTTGTCATGATGCCAGTACATAATATTTTAGTTATTTTGCAAGATTTTGCATAGTTATTTTAGATATTTTTTGCCCTAAAGGACGATTTAAAGGTTTAACTAGGTTAATTAGGTTAACTAGGCAACTTAGAGGATGACAGTTGTTTGTTTTGTAGTCAATAATAAAAAATCTTAAGGGGGTTAATAATACTGACCTTAAGAATAATTTTTAAATATTTAAAAACGATTTTATTTCAGCAAAATTAAAAAAGACCTTTTCCATATTTTATTGAAAAAGAATGACAATTTCAAATAGTAGAGCTAATAACATATAATATAAATAATATAATATACAGTATATAT
>CAIGQQ010032164.1:4499721-4523471 GCA_903798035.1 Danio albolineatus
TCTGTCTGTCTGTCTGTCTGTCTATTTATCTCTCTGTCTGTCTGTCTGTCTGTCTGTCTGTCTGTCTGTCTGTCTGTCTGTCTGTCTGTCTGTCTGTCTGTCTATCTATCTATCCATCTATCTATCTATCATTAAGAAATGTTTCCTGAGTGTGACACTGAAGACTAGAGTAATGAAGCTAAAAATTCACACTTGCACCCAAGCATAATTTGCATTTCACATACAATGTGAAAACATCTTTCTAACCCTCATTTATAAACGTAATATAGGCTATTGCATTGTAATATTCAATTTTTGGCTTGTGATCATTACTCAGTGACCCTTTTATATAGCATTTTTATTTCTTACATAAATAAAATAATTAACTATTTCTATGTATTCAGTTAAATCATTCTATGACTTCAGTCATATTCATGTTGAGTGGAGTGCATCCCTCCTCTGTCTTCTTTTATCATGACATCATGCAGTGATCTTGACATGATGTTGTGTAATTCGACAGCTGTGGACGAGGATGCTGTTGTGTCAGACTATAGATATACAGTGTGCAGATGCCTCTGTGTTTGTAATCTAATGTCTGCAGATTAATCCTCCATGCTAGAGCGAGTACCACGGGATATTGATTTGACTGATGGCCGAACGGCACATGTGATACACATGCTATTTTTACAGTGACGTTAAGTTATATAATAAACAGCTGGTCAATATGTTGAATGAAAGAAAGAGTAGTGATGACATTGAAGCCAGGTGTTTTCCCCCCCCAACGGTTAGACCCTGTCAGACATGTGTACCCAAGACAGATTTACCAGGGATTATCTGTTTTTGAAACCAACTTAACTAAGAACCTGGTCAAAGTGCACACTATTGTCAGATTGCATACAAGGACATTATACAGGGATGTTTACAGTAATCCAACAGCTTTCTGTATATATATATTTAAAAAGTTGCTATGGCAACTGGTAATTAATAAATGTTGTTTTATGGTACACAAATGAATATATATTTCGAATATTTCACAAAAAATTCTTAAATAATTCATTAATGTTATTGACTTTAATTCAAGTTTATTTGTATAGCACCTTTTACAATAATTATTGTTTCAAAGCAGCTTTAAAAAAGGTAGTTTTGAGACATAGTTGACCTGCAATTTTATTGCATATATGTGATGTCTGTGTACATTTTTAATGAAGTGTATGTGTTGTTCTTGATGGTTGGCATCATCTCTTCGTATGTATTGTCCTTGATATCCATGATGGTTGGCATCATTTCCTCTGATGTGTTGTCCTTGAAGTCCGCTTAGGTTGGCATCATCTCTACGTATGTGTTGTCCTTGAGGTCCTTGATTGTTAGCATCATCTCTTCACAGGTCTTGGATCACATCAACGGCACTGCGCAATCTTAAGTGGCCTCGGGATGAGTATCCCCAGGTGGAAATAGAGAACTAAGAAAACAATTAGCATAGCAGCTCTTCATAATGTATTTGAACAAAAGATGTTGAATATCAATGCAATTATGAAATGCTATGAAAATAGCAGATATATAAACAAACATAGAAACAGACATATGAAGCATATAAGGATTTCAAACAAAATGCCTGGTGCATTAAGACAGGAGTGTGTCCCACAGATGGTTTGTCAAGCCCACTCACCTGCATGGAGGTATCAGTCAGGTATCAAACTGTTGTGTGTATGCTTTACTAAAAAGATAGGTCTTTAATCTAGTTTTAAACTGAGAGAGTGTGTCTGAGCCTTGGACATTATCAGGAAGGCTATTCCAGAGTTCAGGGGCCATAAATTGGAATGCTCAACCTCCTTTAGTCCCTTGCTATTCTGGGTACTACCAGAAGCCCTTAGATGTGAGATCTTAAAGAGTAGGTTAGATTGTAATGAGACAGAATGTTATGTGCTTTGTTTAATAAATAATATTATTGTATTTTATGGATGTTTAGGTGTCAAACAAATGAATAAAGATTTGCCAAAGAATAAAAAAATATATATTTTAGAAAAATTCTGTATTGCACATTTGTCAGTTTAGATCAAATTTAGATCAAGTTATAATTATCAATTTTTGCTTTTCAAGTAATTTTATTATTATTATTATTTATTTTTTTTACAAATATTTAAAGGATATTTTGGTGTAATAAGTAACCAAAATCCACAGAAAAAATAATAAATAAATAAATAAATAAATAAATGAATAAATGAATAAATGAATAAATGAATAAATAAATAAATAAATAAATAAATAAATAAATAAATAAATAAATAAATAAATGGATAAATGAATAAATAATGTGGATTTTTTTAATCAAATAAATAAATTCCATATTTTTGCTTCTCAGGCAATCTAACTTTCAGGATGCTGAGATACCTTAAATATTTAGAAAATTATTTTAGAATGTTGCTTCTAAAAAAGGGACAAACAAAACACTTAATCAGTCCAACACCAAAGACAAAATATAATATGATAATTTTCATCAGAGGTCTATGACTCTTGTACCTCATATCCTCACATAAGCAGAATGTAACAGGACATTTTGATCCACACAGAGCCATTTATGACTCCTCTTGCCTTGAAACTACACAACTCACTAGACCAATTAGACTCCAGGAGAACTTAAATCATCTATTGAGCAAATTCAATTCATTTCCCTTTGTCATTTTCACAGCCTTACTGATTAAAACCATTCCTCATTAACCATATGCTAAATGAGCTTTAATTAAAGACGACAAAGGGCTGACTGCTGTCTCTGAACGCGACACAGAGCTGCTCACACTTCTCTCTCTCTCTCTCTCTTTTTTTTTTTAGTTTCTCTCTCTCTCATCTAAGCTTTTTTCCGCAGGCAACAGCTTAAGGAGCCTGGCATATAAAAGTAAAAAAGTGAATCCACACAGGCAGGTGAATACAAGTTTTCTAACTCGGGATGAAATTGAATGCGGCATTGGGTTCAATATGCTTATTGTCATGGCAAATAAAACGCTCTCTGAATTCCAATTTCAACTCGCGCCAACAAAAAAGGGGAAGGAGGGAGAGTTGGGGAGAAGTGGAGAAAGTGAGGGATCTCTTCGCACAGTTATTCCCCACTGATGTGTGATGAATGACTGTGTGGCAGATGTGAAATAGGCTCCATTAAAACAGCCCATTTCCAGCAGTGGAGTGTGGAGACTGTCTAAACGTCACCTGAGAATTCAGCATATCTCTGCTGCACTGTTAGACGCAACGCATGAGGCAACAAACAAACAGTAATGAAATTACAAGCTTATTGGAGCTTGATTGATTTATGGAGGAGACGATGATGGGGAGTTTTCACTGTACTTGACGCTCAGTTAAGTGCTTTTGTAGAGTCTGCTTGGAGTAATTTTTAAAGGTGATGTACAGTATGCCTTAAAGATACTGTTTGTTGATTTCCCCAAACACTGGAGGATTCTGACGTAGTAACAATATCTCATTCAATGGCAGGCATTGGAGGCATGGCTGTAGATTTTAGAATGGAAGAATACCTAAGGAACAAGTTAGTTAC
Organism: Danio albolineatus; assembly: GCA_903798035.1. Lineage (NCBI taxonomy): Eukaryota > Metazoa > Chordata > Actinopteri > Cypriniformes > Danionidae > Danio > Danio albolineatus. The sequence continues at coordinate 4,503,239 of CAIGQQ010032164.1, forward strand.
GTATTATGAGTTTAGAAAACATCTTTTCCTGCATTTTCTGCTTCAGGAGTCAGTCTGTTGACCGTACACAACCTAAATAATCTGAAAAAAAAAATCTGCTGACTGAACCTGAGAAAAACTTAATCATAATGACGCAGTCTCCCTTCTGCAATAGTAATGACATAACTAAAGTGTTTAACTGTGGACATATCTTTATAAGTACAATTTGACTGTATTATTTGTGTCCCCCTCAAAAAATTGCTCACGGGAAATTTTATATTTATTGTCCCTTGTGTTAAATGAGATTTACGCCCTTGCCTGTAACCATCGACTTTCATAGTACTTGTTTTTCCTGTTATGAATCTCAGTGGTTACAGGTTTCCAAAACATCATCTTTTATGTTCAACAGAACAGAAGTCAAAGGTGAGTAAATGATGGCTGAATTTTCAACTTTTGGTTAAACATCCCTTTTATATATTCCAACTGTATATTTAAAAACAAGTTTACATTACACTTGTTGTTCATCTGCTGAACAGCCACAACACTAAAAACATTAAAGCAATTGCTCATCTAAATAAAAGTTCTGTCATTATCCCTTCACCCCCTCAACTGACACTGTACATCTGACGGACCCTGCTCTGCTGTCCCTTAATATTTTCCTTCTCCTTTGCCTGTGATTGACATTGTGACATTAGTATTTTATTATTAGTATTAGTAGTAATAGTATTAGTATTTTATCATTGTGACATTAGTATGTTGCACTTTGCAACAAGCTAACACTAACGTTAACTAGATAGGTAATATTTCAATCGTTAATGTAGCAGACATTTGGAAAATACATCAGTAATCAGCATTTTTACCGCAAATAATTTATGAATGAGTCTGTATTAACAACATTAAAGAGAATCGCTTTATTTATAGTGAATAAAGTACCCTCCTTACTGGCGATCATCTAGAACCGAGCCGCAGCCACACACCTGATTTGTGTGTGTGCGCATAGTCGGAGAGATGAACCCGGGAAAGCAGGCTGTGGACCAAACCACTGTAAGGAAGAGGAGGGGGAACTCAACAGTTTCTAGGGGGGGCAACCCTCGGATGGAAGGGGACATGTCCCCCCTGTCCCCCCCTGGATTTATGCCCCTGCTTACAGGTTTCCAGCACAGAAGAAAGAAACTGAAATTGGTTTGAAACAAGTCAAGGGTGTCTAAATGATGGCGTTATTTTCATTTTTGGGTTAACTATCATTTAAGAGACCTCTTAAGTCTTAAATCTTTGGTTAGAGTTTAAAGACGATAACATTTATAAAACTATAATGTTCATAGAGTTTATAAAATTCTAATATTTTAGTTTTAGTTTCTAAATGTCTGATACAATTTCTTCTAAATTTCAAATAAAAATAAAATAAATATTTCCCTCTCTGAAAATGACAATTGGTTGGAACAAAAAAAAAATGTTTTGTTTTCAAAATTACTAAAGAAAGAAAGAAAGGAAGAATGAAGAAAGAAAGAGATGACAATGACAGACTCCAAATGACAAAGAAAAACTTTTTCTATTCAGTTTGGAAGAAATGTCAACAGAGGTTTACACACAACTATTAATTGTAAATCCAAATAATTTTTCTCATGCAGTCAGACTAAAAAGCCTTCATGTAAACATCTCTGATTGTTTTAGTCTCAAAAATGAATCCAACGCCAATGTGTAAGGGCAAACATGACAAATTAGAAGCTCAAACAAAGCTCAGGCTATCAAAGATATGAGTTTTATCTTGGCTAATACATCAAAGAAGAATTTTAGTGGAAATTTGGTTCATGGTGATTCATAAAAAGCACTTTCACAGTCAAAAAAACATAATAGGCAAAACATAATTAATACTCCTCATAATACATTAAGAGGTATTAGGATGCAAAACAATCTGTTTGCAGAAGAAACTGATAATTATTTACAGCATTATTGATTTTAATCTATCCCCCTGGCAAACAGTGAGAGTTTTTGTGAAATTCAGGATGCCTTGTAGAATAATGACCTATGTGGGAACAAACTCACACATGAGATGATGCTGTTTGTTTACAGTTTTGTGTGTGTGTGTGTTGCACGTTTGCTTACTGTGATTTTAGGAAACTTACAGTTGATCATCTTTTGAACATTTTGATTTGGTTTGGAGCCATAGGAAGTGAGTAAATTATTAAATTGTGATTTTATTTGATTTTTTAAGTTAGTCATAGTGCCCCCTCAATGCATCACTTTTCATTTATTTATATATTTCGAAATACTGTTAATAAGTATTTTCTAATTAACAATTTATATACTAACTGAAATAGCTGAAGCAGGCATAATTAAAGAAGAAAAGTTAAGTTCTACTTTCAAAAACAAAGAAGGCTATGCCACAAGAGAAACCGAGAACCACATGGTTACGTAATATCTTCAGGTCCTGGGGAATCTAAACACAGCTAGACTGAGATTCATTACATATATACCATTAGGAACTTCCATCAGTGTGCTGTAACTCAGCCTCATCATATTCCATAACAAACGCAGACACACACTCACTCATTCATAATGAATACCCAGCATGTCCTGTGTGAGTTGTAAATGAGTGGTCTGTTCGGTAAGCAATTTAGAGAGCGCAGGCACTCTGGAATTCTGGGTAATTACGAGCATCGCTCAGAGACAAGCAGCCCGGGATGAGCCGGTTGCCGTCAAATTCAGAAACACACAACAGACACGCACACGGTCCCGTGAGAGAGTATCATAAAGATTACAGCTTCCTCATTTATAAGCACCACTCCACACAGAAGCCCACAGTAATGGCATTACAGAGCAGAAATAGATATGACGAGGGAGGATTTTAGATCTGGGATCATTTGCTGAACAGACAATACAAACAAATGCACAAGTAAGTCGAACGTTAACACATGCACTGCACAAATGGAGTGAGAAATGAGCGTGGAATAACAATAGTAAGTTGAGTCACACTCAGTGAACTCCTCACATACTGTATGCAAAGCACTGTCTGTCTGTTCCGAGATCAGCGATTGTTGTTCAGATTGCAGACAGGAAATTCTCTCTGTGTGCAAGGGCCTTTAAAGAAATTCTGGTTTTATTTGTGTGCTTATGATTGCAGATTATAGAGTTTTGTTCAACAAACTGCTGTTCAGAAGTGTGTTTTCAGACCAGCGAGGAGTATGTTGACCACACTGGTTATGCATCACCATTGCTGTAACCCTCAATTACTATTCCCTATGTTAGTCTACTAATATAGCCCTCTTGAAGGAGAGAATGAAACAGAGTGAATTTATTCAAGCACTGAATTGATGCCATTTTCTTTGTGCTTTGCTGATTGATAAATCCCTCAGGTGGATTAGATTTTCAGCTTCTTGGTCAAACCCTGTGATAGTTATTTAACATTTAGCGAGCTCTACTGTATATTAAGAATGAAACAGTATTTTGATTTATGGCGTGTACGCAAATGTTACTTTTACAATAAAATAATACAATATTTAGAAACTTACACTTGATAGTATTCCTCTGCGGAAGCCATCTTGTGGTTAGATGGAGGAATTTAGTGAGCCCACAACCTCTCAAAGGGTATTACCGGTATTCTTTAGCTGCTGAGTGTAGATTGTCCGCTTGTTTTTGCAGTGCATTTTTGGATTGACTAGGTGGACTTCCACTGTGGCTTTGGACACCAGTAAAAATGGCTGCTCCCTGCTCTATTTAACTGTATAGGGGCAATTTCAGATACAGCCATTTACCTATGAGACTATTCATTTTATACGCCACTGCTCATATTCATTATAAATAGACAGCTCGTTAAGTCTAAAATAACTGTCATAGGGTCTGACTAAAAAGTTTAAAATCTAGTCCATCTAAGGGGGTTATAAAACATTCATTCATTCATTCATTCATTTTCTTGTCGGCTTAATCCCTATATTCATCCGGGGTCGCCACAGCGGAATCAATCGCCAACTTATCCAGCATATTTTTTACGCAGCGGATGCCCTTCCAGCTGCAACCCATCTCTGGGAAACATCCATTCACACACATTCACTGCGGACAATTTAGCTTACCCAATTTACCTATACCACATGTCTTTGGACTTGTGGGGGAAACCGGAGCACCCGGAGGAAACCCACGCAACCACGGGGAGAACATGCAAACTCCACACAGAAATGCCAACTGACCCAGCCGGGGCTCAAACCAGCGACCTTCTTGCTGTGAGGCGAACGTGCTACTCACTACGCCACCGTGGCGCCCAGTTATAAAACAGCAAAGCACAAAGAAAATAGCATCCTTTCAAGTGCACTCAATGCTCAATTTCACTCACTCGTTTTCATTCATTCCTTTCAGTGGACTAATACTAGACTAATGTAGGGAATATGGATTGAGGGCATGGGGGGCATTTTCAGATACAGTAATGGTGATTAATTTACTGTACATTACATTTATTTGTCTCAATATTTTCTCATATTTATCACATTTTCATCATTACATGCTGAGACATCTAAGAAAGCCACTGTTTAATTACCCCCCCCCCCCCATCCCCGCATTTAAAAACTATGATTTATCAAAACATGTCTCTTTTTAAGTAACCTGGCAGCTACAGTCAAAACAAAATACTCAAAACTTGCTTGTTGTTCAAACTACTAAATTAAAATGAGTGGAAACAACACAATTCTCGAGATTTGTTTGGAACAAATTGATTATATTTAACCCACTTAAATTTGTTAAGTTAACTTAATTGATTCAATTGAATTGAACCCAATTGGTTGGAATAAACATGTGTTTTGTTGTGAAAAATATTAAAGAAAGAAAGAAAAATAAAAAGAAAGAAAAATAAAAAGAAAGAAAGAAAGAAAGAAAGACTCTAAATGACAAAGAAAACAAACAATAACAACAGTTTTTAAATTCAATTTGGAAAAAAAAACACCCCCAGAAGTTTACACACAACTATTAATTGTAAATTTAAATAGTTTTTCTCAGTCCAACTAAAAAGACTTTATATAAACATCTCTGTTTTTGTGGCTCTAGAAAGTAATTTAAAGCTATGCATAAGGGCAAACATGCCAGATTTAGAGCTCACCCAAAAACATTTCACCCTCAAGCAATCAAAAGTATGAATTACAATAAACAAATTAATTGTTATGTTCAAACCACTTAAATTTGTTAAGTTACCTTAATTGATTTGTGGTGGGAAAACATGACTGAATTATTTGAAACCCTGCACTTTTTACAGTGTATAGACTCGTTTAATGGGTTCTGTTTGCTACAGTATGTGTTTTTTCAACGAATCAAAGATGAGGAAAGTGTCTTGGAAAACTATTGGAAAAGAGTAGGTGTGTTTGAGGCGCCATTGCTGGATTCAACTAAATGACAAGATTTGTCACTTAAAAGTCATTAAGTCAAACAATTTCTGTTTTTACACGTGGTATTAAAATCTGTTTTTGTTAGTCCAAAAATAAGAGGACAACATGAAATAAATTATTGGAAATCAATATGCATCACTTGCTTTTACAGTATTGACATCGATGTATATTTCAAATACTTTTTCCCCAATTTTGTTGGCTAAAGATTTGCCAAAACAATACAATCACGACATCCATTTTAAATTTAAATGAATGACTAAATGATTGAATAGATGAATGAACAAACGAATGAATTCCACTTTTTTTAATTACCCAAAATTTGTAGCCAAAGGATTTGCAAAATCATTCAATCATAACATCAGTTTTTTTGTTTAGAAATAAAATAAAATAAAATAAAATAAAATAAAATAAAATAAAATAAAATAAAATAAAATAAAATAAAATAAAATTAAATAAAATTAAATTAAATAAAAAAAATGTCAGCAACTGCCATCCATTTAACCAGGTATTACAGAACACCTCAAGAGAGACACATGTAAGAGGTGTTCTGTTTAAAAAAATCTGCTGGAAGGATTTTTTTCAGACAAAAGCATTGCTTTAGGATATGATGTAGGCAGTGTAACGTCATTACATCCCGCAGCCTTTTTCAGTACATGATGAACAGCTTTTGATGCTTGCAGAGACGCATATGCACAACTCCCCTTTCAGCACAATAAAGGTTCTTCACCTTCATCGAAAAGAATAATCGTCAGACCAGCATTCAGTAATTTAACCCTGAGCAGCACCACGCAGGGGACAATGCGCTGATTAAATGCATTATTCATGATATACTCAAGCTAGACATACAGATGGCAGGAAAAAGAAAGAGAAAGGGTGCTTTTTCAAGGTCGGAGAAAGTCCTGTGCCTGTTGCTTTGAGGTTTGTTGTTTACAGTCTCTTTAAATCAGTCTCTGCACTGATTGGGTGGAGTCTGAACACTTCTTTATAGACAGCGAAACAGGTGTTGAGGCGGGAAGGTATACATCTGGGACAAGTATGCATGTAGACAGTTCTCTGACTAAGAGGAAGAATAACATCAGCAAAAGTCATTGCACAGGTGTGATCATGATGAATAATGCTTTTGATTCATTAGCTGTTGGATTCCTACAGTAGGTTTATACAAACTCGACACAAACACACTCTGAGGCTTGTTTAAGAATTTATTCAGTTATTCTATTTAAGGGAACACCCAAAGGCTAAAACATGATTTTTCATGTACGTCAATTTAAATATTGAGCTTTTTGGCTTTTCAAACTTTTTTCTTTCTTTTAGGCTGTAGGGGAAAAATCCAAAATACATGTTTTAATTTTTACTTTTGTGTCGGTAGATTTTAAATACAATATATTTTTAAAGGCTTTCTTAGAATTTGAGAAATGAGTGTTAAAAAAAAAAACACTTCAACAGCATGTTACTTAAAGAGCCCATATTATGGATTTTTGAAAGTGACCTTTCATGCAGTGTGTAACACAGCTCTAAGGGAAGTGAAATGTCCAGCTAAGGCTTATATCTGAAAGTGCACAGTGTTTAAAACTATTGATTTATCTATAAAAGAGTCGACTCATCGTTGTTTAAATGAATCGTTATTAGAACGAGTCTCTAGCCGTTTCGGCTTGACGTCAATGCGAAACATAAGCCCCGCCCACTAGTTGCGCATGCAGACCCTGGGAAAATTGAACTCCCCGGCCCCGCCCACAGACAGGAAGAAAAAGTGGAAGACGGTCGGCAAGCGCTGTATCGTATTCCGGTTAAATCATGTCCCGTAGACGCTGTGCTCTGAAGTGCGAGGGAAAAGCTGGGTTATTTTCCCTACCTAAAGATGAAGCTGTGAAGAGTCAGTGGTTTAGGTTTATTTTTGGTAAAATACCTGAATTAAAGCCCCTACAAGGTGCTGTGTTCGCGTTATTTCTCTGAAGAGAGCTACATCGATCTACCAGCTTACAACGCGGGATTTGTTGCACGGTTGTTGGTAAAGGATGGATCAATACCCAGTTTATTTGGACCAGGATGTTCTTCCAGTCTCGTTCACTGTAATAAGGTAAATATGGATGTAGTTGTCTGTATTGTGTTTGCTCCGTGCAGCATGTAGCGGTAGCCATTTAGCTTACTGCTGAATGTAACTATTTGTTGGCTTACAATAGTCCATGAAGTGTTCATTATTACTGAATGTTTGTTGTTATGATGAAGAATATAGCAATACGCTGTTGTACAACTGCAGTGATTTTTTTTTCAAAATGTTCTGGCATTGGGCTGCTGACATGTAAAGGACATGACGTGGTAGTGTGACGTGACGTGGTAGCATCACGTAAAGGAGGTGCTTGGGGAAAAAGACTCGCTCAGACGATTCATATGGGAGTCGGTGGGAAAATGAGGTAAAAATAAATAGATATTATAAGACATTGAAAGTGTTTTTTAACCTTGCATACATATCATCCTGTTGTTTGGAACTTCAAAAAGTGAAATTTAACCGTTCTCAACCCAACATATGGGCTCTTTAATTATTTAGATAATAAATAAAATCATCATTATCATATAGGGGCATAGAGATAAAGAGATTCCTAAACGTATTCCTCAGTAAAACATCTAATAACACTACCTAAAAAGAAGCACGATTTTTTGAACCTGTGATAAGGAATTCACTTCTTGCCTCACAGAAAATGTGTGACATGCGGATGTGATGTGATGTCTCAACTGTCATAAATTGTTTAATTTCTAAATAAAACATACACTTGGGCTTTTCGGCTCTATTATTGGAAAACCAAATATAATAGAAGAAGATAACCAGGGAGTTCAGAATTAAACTGGGACAAAAGTCTTAGATAATGAGTCTTAGGTTACATCGTGATTTATTGCAAAGCTAATTACAGGAATGAAATATGTGTTTTCAATGAAAATGCTTGAGCTGCAACATGAAGAAAGTCAGTCAGTCTTACTCAGTGAAAGACATTGGCACTGTCATCTTCCACAACCTTTTACATGCTCATGCGGTTGAATGAATTCCAGCGGGACAGTATTTAAACTTTGCTGTCTGAAAATTTATGTTTGGTGTGAAGGTGAAAAAAGAAAGCAACAACACAATGTTCTCTTCCCAGTCCTGATAATACAATATTTGGTATAGTTTTGTAGCTATCAGAGCAACCAAACTAAAGACTTTAAACTAAAGTCTGACACTTTTGTCTCCTTTTGTTAACGCTTTTACAAGTATCATAACTGCCTGGATAATCTTTTGCCAAATAGTTTAATACGAAAAAAAAACCCATCAAAAGTTTCATAGATTGGGGTCAGGAACACAATTAACCAAAGAAATTTGTCTTTTTTTCATAGAGTGCATGTTAAAGGGTCAAACAATGCATTATTAATAATAGCTATGTTAGTCATTTTATTAAGCAGCACAGCATATTTTCCAAGTTATGATAGCAGGTCCAACATTAGCCTTAAATCAACATATTAGAATCATTCCTGAAAAATCTGATGACCATGATGCAGAATGGCTTTTAAGGCTTTGGATTAAATGAAGTTTTACAATTCTAAATTTAGTTTTTTTTTTTATGATAAACATTTCTACAGTAGTTTGTTAGATGTAAGACTTAATGATACACATTTTTTTCTATCAGGATAATGGTAATTAACATATCAAACACTGAAAAAAAAGATTTTTGCACAATTGTTGAAAAAAGTTTATATGAGTAGAATTTGAACAATCAAATTAAATTTAATAATGTCTAACTTAATTTGTTTGTTTAAATTCAGCCCAAATTGTTTCCAGCCCAAATCCAGTGAATCGTTTTTTTCCATTTATTAATTTTTGCGTGCATATGATACACCAATCTTCCCCATTCACGTCTGTTGAGAACAGATGCATCCAAATACCATGCTGTCAAGCAAATCTCAACATTAAAGGAAGGTAAAAAAAATCTAGTCACAACAAATAAAACAAATAAAAAAAACATCACTTCAGAAAAAGTGAAGCTTGACCTGAAACACTGACCTTCCTTTTAAACAACATTCTGCAAATGTACAGATCACAGAGCTTTTCCAGTGTTCATCACATATGTAAATGTGTGCATATATGTATAATTGATCAAAGAAAGTGTTTTATGACCATGACTGTTTTACAGATCTGTTATGTTAGTGCTAAGGATATCAAGGTACTGTATGTGAAGATTCTATATGGCTTTAAACTCCCCACGCCTGCTCACTTACAGAGACGCTCTGCTTAGTCCTTTTATTTATTTTGGTTAATATGATGGTGCTGGATAAATTATGCTATTTTTGTTTTGATGTTTATAGTGGGCTCTTTTATCTCTGTCAGATGGATGACTCAGAGAGGGAGAGGGAGAGCTGGAGTGAGTGAGTCCCTGGGGGAGAAGGGATGTTATTCCTTTCCTCCTCTTTCTGCCCCTCACTTACATTTTTCTTTCCATTTTACTATTTTTCTACTCTGAGGCCTGTTTCACAACACACGTGTAGGCAATGCATATTTATTTACCCATCCATATTAACAAGTCACAGGTCACACTTTTCAAATAAACACTGCAGTTCTTTTAGCAGTGTTGTTTCTGTATCATTGGGTTTATGTTATATATGGTATTGACACATTTTATTGATATTATAAATGCCTGTTGATTGTGTCTAAACACAATAGATACTGTCGTTAAAAAAACAAACTGAAATCCAAATTCTAAATATTACATTAACCTGCATTAAATGTTAATAAACACACATATTCTTTATATATTTCCTGGAATTAACATTAAAAACAGTGTAATACATTATTAACATGTTGATCAACACAATGCGGAGCCGATTACTCACCGATTCTTTTCTTTTTTTCAGGCAAGATGCACAGATAAACAAAACAGTACCTTCTGTTCACACAATCTGGCAGAATACAGAGCTTTGCAGCAACAGTTTGGACAAATTCGCATTTGAACATGCCTTTTCATGTAATTTTGGTTTTATATTCATCGAGTTTGTTAGAAATTTCAGTAGCTTATGATTTTATTGGATTTCTGAATGGTCATAATCAAATTCTCAGAGTTGTTTGAAATTATGGCCCCGTTTACACTAGTGCGTTTTCGTTTTAAAACGCATAAGTTTTGTAAACACTGTATTTTCGATAGCCATTGATGTTTTATATTCATTTGTTACTTTAAGTAACAACTCGACCTCGTCGTCTGTCCTCAAAAAGACCTCTCTTGCTTTCTTTGCCATCGCATTCATCGTTCAACCAGCGTTTGTTGACTAACAATAACCAAATGCCGAGCGAGACACGTGCTTCCTGTTTATACTTGAACGCACATGCCCAGAGTGCGCTAATGGTCACGTGATATACGTTTCTGGTGGAGTAGTGTGGAGGGACATCTGTTGAGAGACGCTGGGTGAAACGCTAGTGTGGATGCGGATCGTTTTCATGCTAAAACGCCATTTTAAAACTAAAACGCACTAGTGTAAACGGGGCCTACATTGTGCAAGTTAATAGGAAAAAGGCTTTTTAGGCCTCAGGTAGTAGTGAAGTGATAGAACAAAGGCAAAGTTAAGAGATACCAGGGGTCCTAGAAGCACTTGTTATCAGTTAGCTGTTTCAGTGTAGGCTAGCACTTCTTGATGTGTTTAATGAGCTTGAATTAGGGCTGCATGATTTTGGAAAAATTTTACATTGCAATTTTTTTAATTTAGCGATATACATGCATAATGCGATTTGAATACATTTTCACCAGATTACTTGATATCTGTATTTGGAAAAAATGTGTAATGTTGAATGGGATGATTCTGTAGTGGGAATGCATCTCCTTAAAATCAATCTATTAAGCAATCTATAAACTTTTTGGGTTTCCCCAACACATTTTTGTTGAGATCTGTGCTATTTGAAGTGCATTTCTGTATTTGCATTTCTGTGTTGTGAGTATGCTTATAAAAAATTAAATATATTTTCATGCATAACAATATATGAGAAAAAGATACAATTGAGATAAAGGGTTTTATCATTTCCCGAGTCTAACAGTATTCAAGTACAGTGGCTGAACGATAATAATAAAAATAATTCAATAAAATTAATCGTAGTTAAGGTCAAAAATGGTACAATTTCTTATGCCTGAATGCTTTTGAAATCATTATACAATCATAGGCCTCTAAACACATGCAAATTATATATTATAACACAAACTCAACATTGCATATATCCTGCGATGTGTTTATTGTGAATGATTAAATTGCGATATCGATGCTGAAACGATTTGCTATTGAGCAGCCCTATAGCTTGAATTTTTACCTGAAGGACTGAGAAGTTTTTCCCTTTTTAGTGTTGCATAAAACTGATTTACAGTTCTCAATTTGACAAAAGCAGGGAACAATTCTAAAAGAAAATGAAAACAAGATATTTTAATGATACATAGATAGGTCTGGTATTGTTGTTTTATCAGTAAAATACTTGCCCTTGCCTATGTTAACGAACAGCCCAAACATTAATTCATTCATTCATTCATTCATTTTCTTTTCGGCTTAGTCCCTTTATTAATCAGGGGTTAATCACAGCAGAATGAACTGACAGATTATCCAGCATATAGTTTACACAGCAGATGCCCTTCTAGTTGCAACCCATCACTGGGAAACATCCATACACACACATACACTACGGACAATTTAGCTTACAAAATTCACCTATACCACGTCTTTGGACTTGGGGGGTAAACTGGAGCACCCAGAGGAAACCCACGCAAAAATTTGGTAGAACATGCAAACTCCACACAGAAATGCCAACTGACCCAGCCGAGGCTCGAACCAGCGACCATCTTGCTGTGAGGCAATTGTGCTACCCACTATGCCACCATGAGGCTCACAACCCAAACATTTTCTGTACTTAGTTTAAAATAGTGTCTTGTATAAGGACAAAACAACATTTATAAATCGTAAGACCACTAGCCTATATTATAATCGAATTTTTATGGTTATATGTTGTGTTTTAAGGTATACTTAAACGTGAGTGTGTGACTGTATAATGTTTAAAGCACACTCATTTGGATTGTTCTCAAATGAGAAAGACAATACAAGTGCACTCACTGACACTTCAGATGCACTTTAAATACTTATTTTTGAGCTTGATGTTTGTTAAAAATGGAGTTCATGTCATTTTCTGTGCTTTTTATTCTTTTTTTCCACTTTTGTTTAATTTTTTTGTACTCTTTCACAGCAAAAAAATCAGTATACATTAATCTCAATTTGAGTTTAACTTAACACTCCTTGGATGTACACATGACTCCCTCCATTTTGGAGTGAAAATAACACTTTCTAAAGCGTGAAATTTGTACATTACTCACAGAGTTCATTTTAACACAGTAAGAGTTTATTCTTCCATTAAACTGGAGTGTGTTACCCTTCAAAGTGTTAATTTATTTAATTTATATCTTTTAATGAGTGCATATAGTACACTGCTTCTGATGAGAAATAATTTATTATATCATGAAGACTCCTAAAACATACTGGTTTGATCACTGTTTAACTGAAAGAACCGGTTCAAGTAAAAAAAAAAAACCTGGACTTCCATTAACTAGTTGGAAATACACTGTATAATGGGGTAAAAATTTAACAACGAAAAAAAAAACTAGGGCTGTCAAAATTAGCGCGTTAATGCACACCGATTAATTTGAAATATTTAAACCGTTAAAAAAAATGAACGCATTTAATGCAGTGGCAGTTTTTTTTTTTTATTTCCTGTTGTGACCGATGTGTGTTCAGGACCGGCGCATCCATAGAGGTGACCTAGGCGGCCGACAAGGGCGGCAGAATAGTGAGCAAACCCTCCGGTCCTCACTTTAATCCGCGACACCTACCCCCTCCCTCCCCGTCCTCACGTTCATCCATGAACCGGTCACTTTCTTTTTCACTTTCGGGTTGAGGGCGGCGTGATCACAGTTCGCCTAGAGCACCAGTTCAGCTTGCCCCGGCCCTGCGTGTGTTTAATGAGCAAAGGAATATGGATAAAGGATAATATGGATAATATGGATCCATGTAAATGTACTCAGTGAAAGTGCCAGATGATGTTGCAAGCTGTCAAGACAGCCCATTCCTCTCTAAGTTGATTCCAAGCACCCTCAAATGTTTCATTAAGTTTGACGTGTTTCCCCCTACACGCTACTTTTGTAAAGCGTCTGCTTCGCGTTGCTGTATCAGAATCCTTGTTCGAGAAATACAGCCATACTTTAAGAACCGTAGTCGTCTGTGGTGATGATTGGAAGGGAGTGCGCTGTACTGCGCTCTCTCTCTCTCTGTCTGTGTGTGTGTGCGTGTGTGTGTGTGTGTTGTCACCCAATATTGTCAATAGACTGGCCTGTCTTAGCAACTGGCTAAATGTTAAGGAGGACTAAGCAAAATTGTTTCTACTTTATAATTAATGTTCTCAACTCGCCAAACAACTTTACAATGAATATTATTTTTTTCTTTATTATTATTATTATTATTTTTCCAATTTCCATATTTGCAATGCCTGTATTTTGGATTTTTTGTAGTTCACTTAGAATCCAACATGGAAATAATTTTTGTTTGTTATTGGCATTGTTTGTTTTAAAATTCAAATGCCGCTTACATGCCTGTGTTTTTATTTCTGTAATACGGCTTTTCGTGATTAATCATAATTAATCACAAACAAAAGTGTAATTAATTAGTATTTTTTTTAAGCAAGTGACAGCCCTAAAAAACATATAAACATATAAATATATGCTGTTTCACACTCGTGGATTAAGATGTATTCCGGTTTTAACACTGAACAACACCAAAAAAAAAAAAAAAACACACTGTATATTTAACACGGGAATTTTTGCTGTATACATTTATGATTTGTTGTGGAGTGAGAATTACAGTAGTCAACATTTGAAGTGCCACGGTGGCCTAGTGGGTAGCATGTTCGCCTCACAGCAAGAAGGTCGCTGGTTCGATCCCCGGCTGGGCCAGTTGGCATTTCTGTGTGGAGTTTGCATGTTCTCCCCGTGGTTGTGTGGGTTTCCTCCGGGTGCTCCGGTTTCCCCCACAGTCCAAAGACATGCGGTACAGGTGAATTGGGTAAGCTAAATTGTCCGTAGTGTATGTGTGTGAATGAGAATGTATGGATGTGTTTCCCAGGGATGGGTTGTGGCTGGAAGGGCATCCGCTGCGTAAAACAAATGCTGGATAAGTTGGCAGTTCATTCCGCTGTGGCGACCCCGGATTAATAAAGGGACTAAGCCGAAAAGAAAATGAATGAATGAATGAACATTTGAAGTGGATTATCACCTTTCATGTAGGTTGTCCAAAAACTATTGAACAACGCACTGTCTTGTCCTAGGACAATTTTGAAAAACATTGTTGATTCACGTCGAATGTTGACTACTGTAAATACATGTAAAGTTTATACAGTTTTTCATTATTTCTATAGAAAATTATAAAATCTAACCTGCAGTTTACTTATAAGTTTTCAGATTTGTGTTTGTGTGTGTGTGTGTGTGTGTGTGTTTTATTATGTGAGTTGTTTACATTTGGTGAATTACATCCTCTGTGTCCCAGTTTGACCAACAACATCAAATGTTTTTTTTTTTTTTTTTTTACATAAATTTTGCACATAATCCAACAAAGGCATAACATGTTCGAATGCTTGTTATATATTTCCATGTTGGTATGCTGGTCAAACAGTTTGGGCCTGGTATGCCAGTGATAAACAAGCTTTGCTCATGTTGTTTAGGTGTCCTCTCATTTTTCCCTGCTTTCCGAAGGCCTTGTTATTCTCGAATGTTTGCCTGCTGCTTGCTTTCTTTCTTCTGATGTTATCTGTTTGGTCCTTGCCGGCTCCCTCTTTCTCTGTGTGTGTCCCATGTGAGGTGTGGTAAAGGCTCCAGTATGTAGTGTAAATGTCAGGGACTGAAGGATACTGAAAAGACACCGAAAGGAACAGTCAGGGGGAGCAAGTGACATTTTGGATGCGTCCCAAGAGAGAACTCTGACGGACAGGAACATGTTCACTCAGCAACATTACGCAACACATACGCACTCAGCCCCAAAACACACACACACACACACACACACACACGCACACGCACACACACACACACACACACACACACACTATTCTATTCCTCAGTAATAGAAGTGAGGAAGAAATAGCTGAAAAAAGAAAGTTAAGAGAAGTAAACCTGAGAGATAAGAGCAAACTTATCAGCAATGTGTTCAAATGGAATGGAAGGAGAAGGAAAAAACAGAATAAACAGAGGAATACAAGAGAACAGACTGTTCAGAGGAATGGAGACTTATCTGATGCCTGAGGTTTTTTTTTTTCATCGTCTGTCTTATCACCGTTCTTATTGCAACAATTTTGTTTCAGTGTAGAAATTCTTTGCTATTTCTTCTAGGGGAAACAAATTTACAAACAATGAACTAACAAACAAACAAGCAAATAAGCTTAGTAAAGTTCAACCAATTTAAATAGATACTAATCTCACTTAATTGTTTATAGCAATTCAGCTTTTCCCCTGTCTTTATACTCACTTGCTCTGGCCCCCTGTCACGGTGTATAAAAAAAAAAATAGAAACAACAAAAAGGATCCAATTGCAAGTGTTTTTCTCCCTTTCATTGGCAAAATCATTGAAAAAGTTGTTTTTAACCAGATTAACAGGTTCTTAAGCTTGAAGGGGTGTTTAGACAATTTTCAATCTGGCTTCAGAGCACATCACAGTACAGAGAGCGCCCTTATAAAGATAATCAACGATATACGCCTAAATACAGATTCAGGCAAACTAACAGTGCTGGTATTGCTCGATCTCAGTGCTGCATTTGACACTGTCGATCACAGCATACTTCTGGATAGGCTGGAAAACTGGGTTGGGCTGTCTGGAACGGTCCTCAAATGGTTCGGATCGTACCTTGAAGGGAGAGGTTACTATGTCAGTATAGGTGACCATAGGTCGAGGTGGACACCCATGACATGTGGAGTCCCACAAGGCTCAATTCTGGCACCTCTCCTGTTCAACCTTTATATGCTACCTCTGAGCCAAATAATGAGAAAGAACCAAATCTCCTACCACAGCTATGCTGATGACACTCAGATCTACATAGCCTTACTGCCTAATGACTTCAGCCCCATTGACACCCTCTGCCAATGCATTGATGAAATTAACAATTGGATGTGCCAAAACTTCAAAACTGAAATCATTGCATTTGGGAACAGAGATGAGGTTCTCAAGGTGAATGCGTACCTTGGCTCTAAGGGTCAAACAACAAAAAATAAGGTCAAGAATCTTGGTGTGACTCTGGAGTCAGATCTCAGTTTCAACAGTCATGTCAAAGCAGTAACTAAATCAGCATACTATCATCTCAAAAACATTGCAAGAATTAGATGTTTTGTTTCCAGTGAAGACTTAGAGAAACTTGTTCATGCTTTTATCAGCAGCAGGGTGGATTACTGTAATGGGCTCCACACTGGACTTCCCAAAAAGACAGTCAGACAGTTGCAGCTCATTCAGAACGCTGCGGCCAGGATTCTGACCAGTTACATTCAGAATAGATTTTAAAGTATTATTACTTGTCTATAAATCACTAAATGGCCTAGGACTCCAATATATTACAGATATGCTGACTGAATACAAACCTAACAGATCACTCAGACCATTAGGATCATATAAACTAGAAATTCCAAGAGTTCAGTCAAAGCAGGGTGACTCTGCATTCAGCTATTACGCCCCTCGCTGCTAGAATCAGCTTCCAGAAATGATCAGATGTGCTCCAACATTAGGCACATTCAAATCAAGACTGAAAACACATCTGTTTAGCTGTGCCTTTACTGAATGAGCACTGTGCTATGTCTGACAGATCGCATTATTGTGTCTTTCTTTTCTTTTTATTCTTTTATAACTTGTCTTCACTCATTTTAATCTGTTTTTATCTGTTTTTTATTATTTGTTTTTATTTTCTTATACTTCAATTTTATTCCTGTTTATGTAAAGCACTTTGAATTGCCACTGTGTATGAAATGTGCTATTTAAATAAACTTTCCTTGCCTTGCCTAATGACCGAAGGCGATAATTCAAAAAGGTGCTGGAATTCAAACAAAACAACAATGTGGTAGCAGGGTGTAAATAATGTTTCAGAGTAAGCCAGAGAGCGTCCACGAGAATCCTGACAAGACACAGACAGACCATGAACAAACAATAACTTACTGACAACCAAGAAAGGCACTGGCGCTAATATATATTCGCAACAGAATAGGAACCAGCTGGAGCTGATTAGATCAGCTGATCGGCATACGTACATAATAACACGTGATCACAATAACAACAACAACACAGATGGAGCGCATGGCTCCGCAATCGTGACACCCCCCATGTACTGTACTATTGGGCAGTGTTGGGGAAAGTTACTTTTGAAAGTAATGCAATATAATATTGAGTTACTCCCCAAAAACTTGTAACTAGTTGCGTTACTTTTTATAGTAAGTAATACGTTACATTACTTTTATGTTACTTTTGGTTATCTTTGGCTGAGGCTTGATCTCTTTCAGAATTAGTTTTTTCTTTCTTTCTTACACTTTCTAAACCTACACCTTTATTTACCTTTAAAAACATATATATATATTTTAGGATAATGTTATCTGAGAACTTCCTTACCCCAGAGCTATACATGCCGTACATTTTGTATACTTGCTACTTTTGTACTGTTTGTCTTAAGTAAAATCACTGTCCATTGAGACCATCCCCTTTTCCTTGTCTTAAATGCATTCAAAATTGAGAAACACATTCTCAAATTGACTGCGTGATTCATTGTGACTACTTTATATTTAAATCAACAAATTATTTTTTAAAAGCTAATTAATTAAACAAAAAAGTAACTTGTATTACATTTTCAAAAATGTAACTGAAATTTAAAAGTAATGCATTACTGTACCCATTACTTAGAAAAGTAATATCATTACGTAACTCACGATACTTGTAATGCATTACCCCCAACACTGCTAGTGAGTACACATTCATTCATTTTCTTTTCGGCTTATTCCCTTTATTAATCTGGGGTTGCAACCCATCTCTGGGAAACATCTATACACACTCACAAACACACCCTATGGACAATTTAGCTCACCCAATTCACCTTTACCGCATTTCTTTGGACTGTGGGGGAAAACGGAGCACCCAGAGGAAACCCACGCAACTACGGGGAGAACATGCAAACTTCACACAGAAATGCCAACTGACCCAGCCGAGGCTCGAACCAGCAACCTTCTTGCTGTGAGGCGATCGTGCTACCCACTAGGCCACCGTGGCGCCTAGTGGGTACACATTTGTTTAAACTAAAACATAGTTTTTTTTAAAGTTGTTGTGTCAGAGTTTTACATGATAAGGTAGAACTTCACTCGACCTTGAGTATATTTAACCTTCTGTTGATAACACATTTTTTTATTATGATTATCAAACATATGTCGATTTCACACACACACAATAGTTTTTTTTTGTTTTTTTTGTATATTTGCATTTAGTGAGTACATTTTCTCTTGCAGTTATTTATTTATTGTAATTTATTTAATCAAAAGTATATTCTATTGCAAATGTTGAAAAATATATATACTATTCTATATATATAGCATGTAGACAACACTTACACTTACCAACTCACTGACCTAAAATGCTGTATATAACACACAGCAAATTATATACAGCATATAATACAGTGTTTACATATACATATACAGTTGAAGTCAGAATTATTAGCCCCCTTTTTATTTATTATTTTTTTTTATTTTATATTTTCCCAAATGTGGTTTAACAGAGCAAAGATTTTTTTACAGTATGTCTGATAATATTTTTTCTTCTGGAGAAAGTCTTATTTGTTTTATTTCGGCTAGAATAAAAGCAGTTTGTAATTTTTTAAAACCCATTTTAAGCTCAAAATGATTAGCTCTTTTAAGCTATTTTTTTCCTGCCTAGTTAACCTAATTAACATAGTCAAGCCTTTAAATGGCACTTTAAGCTGTATAGAAGTGTCTTGAAAAATATCTAGTACGATATTCTGACTTGAACTGTATATATATATATATATATTTATAAAGAGAGAGAGAGAGAGAGAGAGAGAGAGAGAGAGAGAGAGAGAGAGAGATGCTGTTGTTGTGCGTTATATATAGTGTTTTTGGTCAATGAGTAAGTTACATCTTGAAGTGTTGACTACATGCTGTGAGAAACAATTTTGCACACATCTACAATAAAAAAGATGGGCCTTGTGTGCGAGAAGGTCTCGGCTTGACATGAAGGATTCCCCTTGATGCACGACATCTCTTCAAAGCTGTCAGAGAGCAGGGTCAGTCCACATATGTGACCTTTAACACCAGCCTTCACCTCACGAACCCCTCAGAGATGTGTCTGTGTATATGTGTGAATGTGGGATCTTACTATTGGGAAAAGTGAGAAAAGGTGTTCCTGTCTTTTTGCCCCCTTCCATGTCTCTGATGTTGTTTGTCCAAATTCTTCTCCACTCCTGCATCTCTCCATTACCTCTGCCACCCATGAAGCTCACCGCGTGATCTTCTTTATGAGCTTTTCTCAGAGGACAGTTGAATTGCTTAGTTTTTATAAACTGAAAAAAATATATATTCATTGTATTTCTTAATTATTTTTAAGGTAAGTGGTTGTAAACAGTTTATTTTGGCTGAACTTTAACAAATTAAGTTGAACATTACCACATTGAATTTGTTTCTTTAAAGTCAGCCCATGTAAATTATTTCCAACAGTTTTGCAAAAGCATTTTTTTCAGTGTAGCTATCCCTTTAAGGCATTTCCTGCAATCTGGTTATTGTGATTGCACCGGTGTACAGTATATATATATATATATATATATATATATATATATATAT
>CAIGQQ010032164.1:4523571-4550975 GCA_903798035.1 Danio albolineatus
ATATACATACATACATACATACATACATACATACAGACAGACAGACAGACAGACAGACAGACAGACAGACAGACAGACAGACAGACAGACAGACATACATACATACATACATACATACATACATACATACATACATACATACATACATACATACATACATACATACATACATACATACATACATACATACATATATATATATATATATATATATAAATCAAGTATAGGTTCAACAAATTTTATTTAGATTCTTCCACACATTTTTTATTTATTTATTTATTTATTTATTATCTTGCTCTTGTGATAAACTATTACAAACTTGACTCCATCTTTACAAAGATTCTAATATTGACTGGATTGATTACTTAGATCAATGTTAGACATTCTAATTCATGATTCATCAGGTATTTGATAGCAACCTTTTATTTAACTTTTTATTGTATATGCTGACAATTTATTGAGCAATAATACATTTTAAATTGTATTTGATCATGTGTTTTTACAGCATTCTGATTGGGAATTTTGTCGTGAGATGCTTTTGAGATCTTTAAAACTGACAGACCAAAGTCTGTTTTCTTTTTTTTTTTTTAATAGAACAGACTAGCAGTGAAGTTTTGAGAGTTATTACACCACAAAATATAAATTATTCTATTATATTCCATACCCAAATGATTTTCATTCATCTTTAAACAAACAAACTGAAAACATCAAATTTGAGAAATTTCAATCCTTCACTTTAAGTTCTTAACACATGCATTTTGTAGCTTTGTCTAGATCCCTTGGCCTCACTTTTAAAGCATATACTAAACATTTTAAAGCAAATATCTCCTTTAGTGATGTTTTTCAAAGACACTCCATTGCTTTCAGTGAGACCCTTTTAGCAGATGGGTTGTTTGTAAAAAAATAAACATAAGCAGATTTCTTTCTTGTACTCTCAACATATGGATTGTACTTAGTGATTTTGTAGTCTATAGTTGAATGTCATAATAATACAATCTTGGATTTTGTTTTGTTAAATTGTCTAAGATTGTAAGTTATGTAAGTTTGTCACATAAATTGTGCTCTAGAAGAGTTAGAATGCAAAACAAATTATTCACTTTGTATTTTCATTCATTCATTCATTTTCTTTTCGGCTTAGTCCCTTTATTAACTGGGGTCGCCACAGCGGAATGAACCGCCAACTTATCCAGCATTTGTTTTACGCAGCGGATGCCCTTCCAGCCACAACCCATCTCTGGGAAACACATTCATACATTCTCATTCACACACATACACTACGGACAATTTAGCTTACCCAATTCACCTGTACCGCATGTCTTTGGACTGTGGGGGAAACCGGAGCACCCGGAGGAAACCCACGCAACCACGGGGAGAACATGCAAACTCCACACAGAAATGCCAACTGGCCCAGCCGGGGATCGAACCAGCGACCTTCTTGCTGTGAGGCGAACGTGCTAACCACTCGGCCACCGTGGCGCCACTTTGTATTTTCATTTATTTTTATTTTTTAGTTTAAGTTTAATTTAATTACTGTAATTTAATTAGATTTGAATACTAAGAACTCTATTTATGTTGACATATGAATAAAGGCCTAAATTAAATCTGTGCATCTTATAAAGTGGCCATTTGTTTTTATGAGTTTTTCAGTAAGTCACTTGATTTTCTTTTTGTGCTGGTTTGTTTTTTTGGTTATTGTTTTTTGGTTCTTTTGAATATTTTAAGCCATGAGTGATTTGGTTACAGAGATTTTTAATGGAGGGACAGAAATCTTGCAGTTTGATTAAAATACCTTCATTTGTATTCTGTAGAGAAACAAATTTATTATGAGCCTGAAATGACATGAGGTTGAGTAAATGATGAGAGAAAATTCATTTTTTTGTGCAAAATAAACCTTGAGGGAGATTTCGTTTATGATCTTTTTATGAGGTAGATGTTGTCTCTGCTAATGAATGAGAAGCAGAGCTATTAATGAACTCCATTCATCTTTTTTTTTAGTCTCCATGCCAGATGTCTTACAAAAAACATACCATTTCAGAATAAATATTAAAATTTTCGCACATACTGTATGACTTAGTGCACACTTTGAGGAGCAATAATTTGAACCTAGAACATGATGCATTGCTCAAGTATCTGCATCACTCTTATCCAATTATTCAATAGAATCAACAACAGCAGTTTGTACGACATTGAGAGAGACTCTTGGGTTATTTATAAAGTGCAACCACACAACAGGAAACATATCAAGGGAGGTCAGTTAGGACTGCTAAAAGCTTTTTCCCATCTAGTGAACAAACATCTTTCTCACTGTCCCGTGTGGGGCCTATTTTAGCTTCCTATTGGCCGATTCGTCTTCTGCCCGCTTGCAGTCTCCAGAAATGAGACCATCAGCTCTGGTTTTTATGACGTACTTTCCAATGCCTCATGGGCATCTAGTCTGGTTCATATCTATGTCACAAATCTGATCGCTCACACGTTGATGTCAGAGCTGGATGCTGTGAATGAGGATGCTTTTACAGGGGATTGTCAGTTTGAACGGAAACACTTTATAATAAGGTTGTATTAGTTAATGATAGTTCATTTACTTTACTAACACGAACAGACAATGAACAATACATTTATTACAGTATTTATGTTAGTGAATGAAAATACAGTTTTCAATTTTTTAGTTCGTTAACTCACGGTGCATTAACTAATGCTAGCAAGCATGAATTTGGATGTTATAATGTATTAGTAAATGTTGAGCAATGATTAATAAATGTTAGTTAGTTCATGTTAGCCAATACATGAGTGACATAATGAAACCTTTTTTTTTAAGTCTGACTGTTTGAAGTGTGTTTTTGGTGTTAATTATGTATAACAGTCTGGTTTCTATCGTTTTGAAATGTTAGAAAAGTGAAGTTTTTAGGGATGATGTAATATGCATTTTGTCCCTACTGAGAGTTTATGTGTGTGTGAAAGCAATAGTTGGTGAATTAATCCAGTCATTTTAGTCACAAAAAAACATTTGTTATTCTGACCAATTGGCACTTTTTTTTGGAATAAAATTTGCGTAATTGACATTGCATCAGATATTTACAGAATTAAACAAATAATAACATTTTACTCAAACCCAGAACCATTAAGAAGTCCATTAAATCCATAGAATGTGCTGACAACATATGTGTTTTTATCAGTCGAACTTATTCAAATAAGTTACCAATGGCAAAGATTGAGAGCAATCAAATCAGTCAATCGCTTTTCAGCTCCACCAACAGTAAGAGTTTGAGGGCGTGGCCATAGTCACGCTGAACCAGAGGCTGTTTAGTTACTGTAGGATTTTAGCTGGTGCACAACATCAGAAATCAAGATTAATTTTTAACGTTTGCCAAAACCTGCCGACACAGTCATGCAACTGTAAAAAATGCTGAGTTCCACACAATTCCTTCATGTTGTCCCAACACAAACTCATTCATTCATTCGTTTTCTTGTCGGCTTAGTCCCTTTGTTAATCCGGGGTTGCCACAGCGGAATGAACCACCAGCATTTTGTTTTACACAGCGGATGCCCTTCCAGCTGCAACCCATCTCTGGGAAACATCCACACATTCTCATTCACACACATACACTGCGGACAATTTAGCTTACCCAATTCACCTGTACCGCATGTCTTTGGATTTGTGGGGGAAACCGGAGCACCCGGAGGAAACCCACACAACCACGGGGAGAACATGCAAACTCCACACAGAAATGCCAACTGACCCAGCCGGGGCTCGAACCAGCGACCTTCTTGCTGTGAGGTGAACGTGCTACTCACTACGCCACCGTGGCGTCCCCCAACAAAAAACTGATTAGGTTAACTTAATCATTTTAACAAATTTAAGTGGCTTGAACATAAAACATATAACTTAAAGTATTTTAAACAGGGCGACGTGGTGGCGCAGTAGGTAATGCTGTCACCTCACAGCAAGAAGGTCGTTGGTTCGAGCCTCAGCTGGGTCAGTTGGCGTTGTGTGGAGTTTGCATGTTCTCCTTGTATTCGCGTGGGTTTCCTCCAGGTGCTCCGTTTCCCTACAGTCCAAAGACATGCGGTAGAGGTTAATTGGGTTGGCTAAATTGTCCATTGTGTATGAGTGTGAATGTGTGAATGAGTGTGTATGGATGTTTCCCAGAGATGGGTTGCAGCTAGAAGGGCATCCGCTGCATAAAACAAAAGCTAGATAAGTTGGTGGTTCATTCCACTGTGTCGACCCTGGAATAATAAAGGGACTAAGCCGAAAGGAAAATGAATGAATGAATATTTTGAACAGCTAAAGTAATTTTTTGGAGTGTACATTGTAAAAAATGTGGGTTCCACACAATCACTACAAATTGTCCTTACCCAAAACGATTAAGTTAACTTGATGTTTTTAAAATTTCAAGTTGATTGAACATAAAACATTAAGTTGTCCCCAAAAATCCTCAAGAATTGTGTTTTTTCAGCTGATTTTAAATACAGGTAGTTTGAACAAGCAGCAAAAAATATTTTTAAATGTAGTGTGTTGTCTGAGGGAGAAAAAAATCTGTCATACTTTACTACTGAATCTTGCCATTATGTTAAGAAACGTATTGATGAGAAAAATAAACCATTAAACCAAAGTCAATAGCGAGATGGCTGAACAGATGATGGTTTATTTATTGCCTGGAAGACATTGCGCATTTGTCATTTGCCCCTTAGTATTTAATCAAGAATCTTGATCTATGCAAAGCTAACTTTTTCCTACTGGTAGAACTAAATCCAGACAGCTCATTAACAGAGCCGCCTTCTTAATATGCTAAACCACCTACTTTGGGCTCTCGGCTTCCTCTCTCTGATTATCCACACTCCCAATGAGAGATCTTCAACCGCTCTCCTGCTGATCAAGGGCTTATTGTGTGCCTTGATGTTGCAACCTTTCATATAAAGGTTACATAACAGTGCAGAACTGCATGTTGTGTTTATGTCTCAAAAGTCAAAGATAGGACACTTTTTTTTCAGTGACAACTTTCTTTGAAGATTACGAGCTGTGATGTCAAGGATGCAGATTAGATATGCACTGATTGGATAATGAAAAAGAAGTGGTGGTGGATTTATTCTTAGCACATTTTGCACCTGTGATGTTTTCAAATCCTATTTCTGACATAAGTACCTCTACAGTTAGTTCTAGATGTTTTGTGGGAAACTGAGAAGGTGGCCATGTGAGTGGGCCCTTAAAATAGAGCTATTTAAAGACCTCCTGTTATGAAAATCAAACAAGACAAACCATGTTCAAATAGGGCTGATCACTGTTCATACACATTTTGTCCGTAAAGCCAGTACTAATACAGTATAACTCCAGCACATGCTTTTAGATCTTTCAGTTGTAGCTCAATGACAAGCTATGAAAAATCATGTCCATCTTTATCATATTCTGATGATATCGACAAGATATAGACAAGATATCCTTTAATATGGAACTTTGCCACTAGCAGAGGGAGACTGTTGTGAGACTTGATTTGAAGTCATAGCAGTGGATTAGAACACATGTACACTTTTCTTCATCGTCTTGACTGTATTTTTTGTGTTACACTGCAAAAAGCAATTAGTTGACTTTACTTAAAAAAGAGAGTAAACTTGTTGCCTTATAGTTAAGTAAACAAACTATGTGCATAATTATTTTTTAAGTAACATCAACTCGTTGCTTTTAAGGCAACAGGTTTAATCACTTTTTATTTTAGGTAAAGGAGCTTCTTACAGTGTACTTGCCCACTTCTGTAAACTTAGCTAACTATTTGTGAAGACACAAAGTCATGCAGTACAATTAAGCCATGCTAAATGATTGATTAAGGCAAGGCAAGGCAAGTTTATTTATATAGCACATTTCATACACAGTGGCAATTCAAAGTTCTTTACATAAACAGAAATAAAATTGAAGTATAAGAAAATAAAAACAAATAATAAAAAACAGATAAAAACAGATTAAAATGAGTTAAAACAAGTTATAAAAGAATTAAAAGAAAAGAAAGACACAATAGTGCGATCTGTCGGACGTAGCACAGTGCTCATTCAGTAAAGGCACAGCTAAACAGATGTGTTTTCAGTCTTGATTTGAATGTCCCTAATGTTGGAGCACATCTGATCATTTCTGGAAGCTGATTCCAGCAGCGGGGGGCGTAATAGCTAAAAGCAGATTCACCCTGCTTTGACTGAACTCTTGGAATTTCTAGTTTATGTGATCCTAAAGATCTGAGTGATCTGGTAGGCTTGTATTCAGTCAGCATATCTGTAATATATTGGGGTCCTAGGCCATTTAGTGATTTATAGACAAGTAATAATACTTTAAAATCTATTCTAAATGTAACTGGGAGCCAGTGTAAAGATCTGAGGACAGGTGTGATGTGAAACACACCTAATTGCCTTATTTGTTTTATACCAATGATATATTTTAGAAATAAATATGTTTGAGTTAAAGAGCCCATATTATACATTAAAAAGGGTCATATATTGGTTTTGGGGGTCTCCAACAGCAGTCTGATCTGCATGCATGGTCAAAAAACACTTTCATTGTCTTATAATATGCATTTATTTTTACCTCATTATCCCAGCGACTCCTATATGAATCGTTCAGTGATTCATTTGTTTCCAAACTCCTCCTTAGCGCGATGCTAAACTGCACTGATTGGACCGATGACCCAGTCTGTTGCGATTGGTCGACATCATTCAGCGCGAGAAAATGCCCACCATGGCTTATCAGTATTGAAATAGTCATAGTGTGTGCGTGAGCATATCTGCTAACACTCGTTTTTCCCGGGAGTCGCCCGTATTTCAGACACCTCACCCCCGAAACTAACCCCTGATCTTCCAAGCATATTCCCGGCTCTATTCTTAACTATAAGTAACACTTCCAATATCCAGCTAAGCACAGTGCTCTTCTCTGTGTTGCCAGATGTAGCTGACGGACTCCAGTCCAAACCCATTCCAAAAGGTTTTTACCTGCACAATCAAATTCAAAACCGCCCAATCTGGCAACTTTTGCTCACCGCTGTTGTTTGTGGGTGGGGTTGGGGGTTTCGAATCTCCCGGGGCTGCGTGCGCACAGATGGGCGGGGCTTATGTTTTGTGTTCACGTCATGCCGAAACGGCTAAAGACTCGTAAGCACAGCGATTCGTTTGAGGAACTATGAGTCGACTCTTTTATGGATGAATCAATAGTTTTAAACACTGTGCACTTTCAGATTTAAGCCTCAGCTGGACATTTCACTTCACTCTGTGTTACACACTGCATCCAAGCTCATTTTCAAAAACCCATAATAGGGGCTCTTTAATACATGCTGGTAATAACATCAGGTGGACTATATTTATCATTTGTGTTAGAGTAATGCTTCAGCAACACTTTATAGAACATGTGCACTGACATCACCTATAAACTGTATAATTGCAGGTTAACTATATAATAACTTTGACAGTTAAAAGCTATTAGTTAATAGTTAATTAAAGTTATTAGTAACAACTAAAGTTATGGTAACTGATAACCTTAAAGGGATGGTCCACTACGATATCATATTTTAAGCTTTAGTTGATGTGTAATGTAGCTGTGTGAACAGAACATCTCTGAATGTAAGACACTCAAAGTTCAATGCAAAAGGAGACATTGGCTATTACAGAGTTAGCTTAGCAAATCTACAGCAAATGAAGATTGGGGACTACAAAAAAATACATCCTGGTTAATGATGTCATAAACCCTTCAGGTTACTAGCATACACCTCGCACAGTGAAGGGGCATGGCCAGATGTGCTGTAATGTTTTAGCCGGACGCTTCCTGGTGACATGGAGCCGATGCACGAATCTCAGCACTTTATGTTAGCTGGCCAATCAGAGCCTCTTGAGGGTGGACTTTTGGAGGAGCTAGGAAATATGACAGTCGTTTTCATGTAAGCTGAGTAGCTGTATATAATCAATGTTAGATATATGAAAAAATAACATGCTTTTTCACAAATGAAACATGAGCACACATTGCTTTGCACCCCTTAAACACAATCAGGCTTTTAAAATACACTCTGGAGCACCCCTTTAACTTTTCCAAATTTGATTGTAATGAAATAATGTGTCCCTTTTGTAAAGGTGTTGTGAAACAATAATTATGGCAAAAGCAAAATACAAATTCATTCATTCTTGCTGTATAATTTCTGATATATGTCTGTCATGCCATGCCCTGTTTGATTGTATTAAGAGGTGGATTAGTTCATGTGGGACACAACTGAAGCCATACTGTAGGTGTGAAATGCATGGCTCGCCACCTCTGAGCAAATTCAACCAGTGAATGCAGGATGGCTTTATTTCTATTTGTGTCTACAAAAGCCAGAGATGCATATAAAGTGAGCAAGTTTTTTTGCTCCCTAACCCTACCCACCATTTTTGTTTTAAAATATATAAATCTTTGCAATGTGCATCTAAAAATTAGATGTTCCATTTGCAAACTGACATATGTGTATCTATGTTCCACTCGGGGGCTGATATATTACAACTCCAAAGAAGAGGCGTAATGCATTTTACAGAACAATTGTATTATAAGAGAAGTGTTATTTTGAAGTCTGTTCAGTTTATCTCAACAGCCTAAATGTGCTTGTTTGAGCACATTAGCTAAAGATCAGCATATCTCCACACAAACAAATATGACAATGTTGAAAAGAATGTTATTCATGAATTCATCTACATTACATTTGAGTTTATGCAGACAGCTGCACATACACACATGCAGTAGCACAGACATACTTTCTCAATTGATACCCAGAGTGCATAGACATCCAGACCGCCAACCATAATGAGTCATCTAACCTGGCCATTGTTGCTCAGTTTTACCTCTGTCTTGTTGCTAAGCAATGGTTTCTTCTAAATCCAGGGATCTGGAGCCAGATTCCCCAGTTGGCTTTCTCACAGTTCCCTCTTTCTGAAGGATTTGGAAAACTAGTCACATATGAACCCAAATCAAAATGCAAATGGTTAAGAATTAGGAATGATGTAGATTTTTTTGGTTATTTGTAAAGGTAGCTATTCTTATTCTGCTAGACTAAATGAAAAGCAGATTTGCATATCTGGAATTTATTCAAGGCATTTAAATGTGGTGTTTCTGAATGTTATAAGATGTCACAGTGCTGCATAGATTATTTCTGCTTGTACAAGAGCTGAAAACCTTTTAATGTTAATTGTAGTATTCTGCTTAGTGAAAAATAAAGCAATTTTGTGTGTGCAGTAAACGTCAGCAAGGTCCAAGGTAATAGACATTTAATTGTTTGTGTTCAGTTTGTTTGTTTGCTTGTTTATCATCAATTACGTCATGTTAAATTAAAAGTAAATCTATTTGAATATATGTAAATTTATTTTCTTTCGCTTTTTGGTTTTGTTTTGATAATATTGTGAAGTAAATCATGTATAATGATTTAAATATAAGATGAAATCCATTACAGAAAGATTTATGAAGCATCACGTGACACCTACTCATTGCTGTTTTAGTATGCAGTTAACGACTATTGTATGTTTTTAATGGTCTGAATTAATGTTTTTCTTTTAAATGAATTTTCTGTTTCTGATATATTTATTTATTTTTAAAGATGTGTGTTTCTGCAATGTTTTTGCAACATTTTTTTGTTTTGTCATTTAATTAAGATTTTAAAATATGTGTCTTCATATATAGTCTTTTTACATTTGTTTTTGTTTTGTTATGCCTGATAAAATTAAAAAAAGAGAAATATTCTTAATTCATTTTGAAAATTTTAGTTTTTTGCTCATTTTCAAATGTATATCTATATGGGGCATTCTACCAGAAACGTACATTTTCACTTATAAAAAATGTGACTGGGCCGGACCTTTAAGCTTGTCTTCCTCAAACAGTCATACAAAAGCAAGCATAAAATCCTACAATTGAGTGATAGAATGCGTCCTTGATCACTGTCAGCTTCTCCATCGAATGATGTCACTTCCTTTGAGTCATAGCCAGGGCCAGACACAATCTGCGGACATTTTTTGCTGTTTCTGCAGAGAGTTTTGTGAAAAATCTGCAGATTTATGCAGAATGATTTTAGGAGTATCATAACAAACCTAATATATGAAATAAAAAATAATACATATTTAACATTTATTTGATGTTTACAATGCAAATCCAATTAGATCCACTTTATTTGGTAAACAAAGCAAGTCTCTCATATAATATACTTACTGTACTAAAAGACAAAAAAATATTACTTTACAAACTTTTGTAAATAAATCATATGAACATTTTCATACTACTATTATTACATCACAATAATATAAGTGAAATGAATTAAACTGAATAAATATAAATTTACACTTGTTTACACAAGTAAATACAAAGGGTTAATGATAGGCTAAAAATCTGCAGTAATCTGTGGATTTAGGCGCGTGCAGATTCTGTGTGGGCCTACTCATAGCCTTAAAGGTGCATTGCACACATTTTATGTTAAATTTACTGCAAATATGACAGGACTGACATAAACATGGGGACAATTCTAAATTTATTTGCATTAAATATTTGTAGTGTTTATTTGTAGAATTTATTTATAGTTTCATGTTTTTAATCAATTGATGTAAACGATAATAACTTAAATTTTGCAATTTTTGCACTTTTTTTCTAAATAACAGCATAACAAATCTATTAAAGCTGTAGGTTCAGTTGGGCCGAGGACAAGAACTATGACAAGCTTTATTATAATTATTTTTTTATTATAAAATAAATAAATAAATAAAAAAGCAAAAATCTGAGAACCAACTAAATGTTGCTATTCCATATTCCTTTACAGAACAACAGACAGATATCAACCATCAGTCTATTTTAGACATTTTTGAGATGAAATACTTTTTATTCACTGTTTTTATTTCAGGGACATATAATGTACGTTTCTGGTAGAATGTCCCTTATACATAATGAGCCAAAAGCTTATAGCTCCAAACTTGAACGATGAATAAAGTATGTCTAATGTATTTATTGCATAAAACTGTACTTACCACATTTGCATGCACGCATGACACTGTAGTGAGCCAGCATGCTGAGACATCGGACCAGTCAAACCCAGCGTGGTGCAAAGTCAGGGTCAAAGTTCAGAAGCTTTCCCACATGACAGGCAGAGTGTGTGTTTCTGTTTACTGTCACCTCATCAACATGCGCATGGCCTATGACCTTCACAACCCTCTGCCTCAGTCACACCATTAACTCTGGTGAAGTTATAAACAACATACAGAGGGTAAACTGCATCTAAGATGTCTGAGGTTTCAAAATCCTTGACACAAGAGGTCTTGCTGTATTTTTCATCTTCATACACTTCTCAAACCGCAGTTTGTTCAATAAGATTTCAAAAAAGTCCTTGATACTCTTAAAAGGATAGTTTACCCGAAAAGAAAAGAAATGGTCAGCATAGGTATGGCTAGTTTGTTTGGTGTGTTGCACATGTCATCTCTCATTGCTTTAACATCGGATTGGTTTTACCCGATTCAGCTTGTAGAATCAGCATCAACTGAAGATACTGCTCTGAGTGGCTATTCAGCAATAACTCAGAGAGCAAGTACAAAAACTAATAATTTAGACAAGTAAACAACACAAGTAATTCCAGGACGTATCTGAAGAGCGAGGGGGATGCGGTGGAGAGTGGTGTGCGCAACATATTTGAGGACGGGAGGGAGACGTGCAATTTCCGGGAGATTTTCATTCTATCACGAGTCTCCCGGAGTCTCTATGCATATGCGCTAGACTCAGAAGATCTGGGAGTCTTGGGATGTCTGATAATTTTACTACATTTTTCAAATGTTGGTAACACTTCACAATAACTACATGAATAATGATGTATTAATATATAATATAAACATTATTATGAATTAAAGATGAGTTTAACCACAAACTACAACTTGATTCACACGAGTTCATGTGTGAATAATTCATTCATTAATTTTCTTTTCGGCTTAGTCCCTTTATTAATCCGGGGTCGCCACAGCGGAATCAACCGCCAACTTATCCAGCATATTTTTTACACAGCGGATGCCCTTCCAGCCACAACCCATCTCTGGGAAACATTCATACACCCACATTCACACTCATACACTACAGACAATTTAGCTTACCCAATTCACCTGTACCGAATGTCTTTGGACTGTGGGGGAAACCGGAGCACCCGGAGGAAACCCACGCAACCACGGGGAGAACATGCAAACTCCACACAGAAATGCCAACTGACCCAGCCGGGGCTCGAACCAGCGACCTTCTTGCTGTGAGGCGAACGTGCTACTCACTACGCCACCGTGGCGCCTGTGTGAATAATGACTTGTTTAATTACTCGTTAGTTCGTGTTGTAAATTAATTTATTAACATTTAAGATTAAGCTAAATATAACCAACATAAAATCATGAGCTGTTAATGTATAACTATGTCATGACTAGGCCCACACGGAATCTGCGCGCGCAGAATTCCGCAGATTTTTAGCCCATCATTGATTTTGTTTATTTACTTGAGTAAATGTGTGTAATTTTATATTTATTCAGTTTTAAGTTAATTTCAGTTATAATATTGACTAATATGAAAATATTTATCTGATTTATTTACAATACAGTTTGTAAAGTACTATTTTCTGTCTTTAAGTAGATATTTTATATAAGAGACTTGCTTTGTTTACCAAATAAAGTGGATCTAATTGGATTTGCATTGTAAACATTAAATACAAGTTAAAAAGGTATCACTTTTTAGTTCATATATTAAGGTTTTAGTTATGATACTCCTTTAATAATTCTGCATAAATCCGCAGATTTTTAACAAAATTCTGTGCAGAAATAGCAAAAAATGTCCGCAGAATCCGTCTGGCCCTAGTCATGACTTTATAAATGTACTAATAAGTCAAGAAAAGAGCATTTGTAGCTGCAGGTATAAACTGCTTACTAACGTTTATTAATGCAGAGTTAATGCTTAACAAATAATGAATTCACTACCTGCTAATGCTTAATAGATGATTCATAACGTGTAGTTATTATAAAGTGTTACCCATTTTTCAATTGTTATTCCCTGTAAACGCAAAAGACGGATGTGTATAAAGAGTTCATGAGCAAAAAGAATGGGTTAATGATGATCTTCCCCTTTAACCTAAGACAACTTATTTAATATGAGTTGAACAGACACAATGATTAAGTTTCTGTTCAATTCGCTTACATTTGTTAACACTTATTTAACTTGTCGAATTGTGTTGGGACAACAAGAAGGAATTGTGTGGAACCCAGCATTTTTTCAGTGTATATGAATAATCAAAATCTATCAAATTTAAAAACAATAAACAGCCTTTATGCTTGCAGTGTTTCACCTGAAGCTTGGCATTTTGACAGGTTTCGTAACTTCTTTATGAATAGAGATTAAATAAACACACAGTGCAAGAGGACTCATTACTCTCAGTCTTTTCTCTTCATGAAGGAGCGCAGCACACTGGATTATATTATTGCTAATTAGCCACTAATCACAAGTGGCAAGGCTGAGTGATTTCCGAGCTCATCATCCTCTTCATAAGTGTTTGCGTCCTGCCCCCTCTCATTTAGAGACCCAGTTTTACATGATTCACTGCGAAATGGGGGTGAGCAAAGGTTTGGTGGCAGAGCCGCAGCTTTTTGAGTGTCTGCATGAGTCATTGTAATTGGTGTGAAGCAGAGTGAAAGTAGCCATGTCTGACGGCTAGCAGGAGGGCATTTAGGCTCTTGATGATTTCATAAAATCACTGTTACTAAGGCAACTAAAGGTAGACTTCTCAGTGCATTCAGTTAAATGCTAATTTTAAAGGGATACTACATCTTATATATATATATATGCACACACTTAAAAATAATGGGTCACACTTTCTTTTGATGGTGCGTTTGTTGAATGAAGTTACATTGCAAATAATTCTCATTAGATTATAAGTAGACTGTTAGGTTGGGGTTAGGGTTGGGGATGACATGTACTTGCACAGTTTCTTATAGTCAGTTAAATGTCTGTTGAATGCCAGATATTAAGTAGACAGTGTACTGATACTCAAATGGACCATCAAAACAAAGTGTTACCAAATAATGTTTTTTTTATTGGCATTGATGGTTTCATAAAAACCCTTAAAGTCTGTTTGAAATCAGAATTTACAATGTTTATTATTCTAACGTACATTGATGTTCTTTAAGTGAACAAGTAATCAGTGCAAGTTAATACAATGTTTTTTTGTTTTGTTTTGTTTTTGTTTTGGTAATCTTAAATCTTTAAATTCTGACCATTTAGTTCCACTTTGCTGTGGCGATCCTTCATTGTTAATGTCAGTTTGATGCTTCAGCCACAATGTTGTTAACCACACCTCGCTTACCTTTAGTTTGCTATAAGCGTATACAGTCGTGCACAAAAAGAAGCCTGACCCTGCTCAATAATTAGTTTCACCTAGAAGTACATCAACATACTGTAATAAAAGTCTCAGCAACTTCCGATTTAGGCTGACTTCACCATCCATGAAGCTTTATTTTCTCAACACAAGGTCTTGGTAGTGGACAAAATGTTTTTTTAGATCATTAAAATGTGTACATGCCATAAAAAAATGATACTTTGAAGAACTTTTGACTGAAAGTCTGATTCAGCATCCAAAATTGTATCACGGTAACACTTTATTTTGAAATTCCATTCCAGTTGACTGTCTGCTTAATATCTGTTGATACTGACATTCAACAGACATTTAACTGACTATAAGAAGCTTTGTAAGTACATGCCAACGTACCCCAACCCTAACTCCAACCAACAGTCTACTCATAGTTTAATGAGAATTAGTTCTTAAATGTAACTTAAATTCAACAAACAGACCATCAAAATAAAGTGTGACCCATATCACTGTTATGCTCTCTTTTTAGTTGTTCCTGACACTTTTTTTGTAAGAATGTGTATATATTTAATTATGAAAGGCAAATGTGAATGATGAAAGCCAAAATACTGTAGTAAATGTCATGGATTTGTATTTACTTTTCAGTACTACTTTATTTACTGGCCTGAAAACTTCAGGTAAATGTCACAAATGTTTTTTTTTAACAATTGTACCCATTGATATATAATGTAGCAAACCTCAAACTGGCTCGCAATTCAAGTTCAATTCAGTCATTTTTACTTGATTTATACAAATAGTGGATTGATCAAATATTCATCCATGACATTTAACATTCAGTCTTTCAGCATCATTTATTTATTTGAAAATTGCAAGTAATGACTGTTGCTTGGTTAAAGGAAGAAAAAGCACCCTACTTTATTGTGTGGCCCAATGCATACATTGTACTTACTTTTTTTTACGTAAGTACATAGTAATTCAGGCAACTAAAGTGGGACAAAAAAAAGAAAACAATTTTTTTATGATGTTTGTGTGAACTTTTTTACCAAAGAAAGCAGCAAATCACAGAAGGGTCGTGTAACCCTTCAGCACAATTCATGGAAAAGTTATAATACTTTACAAATATTAATTCCTGAGCATAAATGACTTTCATTAATTTTGTATGGGGATACAAATAATTATTAATCTTTTTTGCCAGTTCATCCTCATTGCAGTGTATTGTATACTTAAAAAGGGTATCTGTGTAAATGAATCATTTTTTTTAGTGCAATCTAACTGAATAGAAAAGGCACAACACAAGTAATTAAATAATAATAAATGGTAACACTTTATTTTGATGGTCCACTTGAATATTAGTAGACTGTCTGCTTAATATCTGTTGATATTGACATTCAGCAGACATTAAACTGACTATAAGAAACTTTACAAGTACATGTCAACTTACACTAACCCTAACCCCAACCTAACAGTCTACTTATAATCTAATGAGAATTAGTTGCAATGTAACTTAAATTCAACAAATGGACCATCAAAATCAGGTATGTGCTGGCCTCTCGCCTTCACTGTGTGTCTATTTTACTGTCCGTTTTAGTGTAGTATCAAGAGGCATGGATCTATCATGGTTGTCAGTGGCTGAAGCTCAAAGATGTGATTACTCCAGTCTTCCCCTCAGGCTGTCAATGGGCACTTTGCTTTTGTCTTCTTCAAAGAAGAGGTGCGTGCAGGAGAGCAAACACTCAAAGAGACATGGAACATTATGTGAAGTGCCGCACCTTCAGTGGCATCATCTGGTACGTTTTAAACCTCAGGACAACGTCTCCTTACAGTGAAGAATTCTTTATAAGAGATTCCTGTACACGTGTATTTTTTATTTAATCATGCATTCTATATTTCACATCTACATTATCTGTTTTATTTTTGTAAGCATGAAAACCAATTGTTCAGTGATGATTCCATATTGTTTACACTATAAAATTATTTTATATTGTTTCTATATAACAGACTTGCAGTCTCACTTGCAGATGTTGTAGTAATCCAGTTGAGTGCTTAGGCTTATATTTTACTACTCAATGCTGCTGAAGGGTTTAGGGGGTCAATAAGTTATCATTTTAGAAGTATTTGTAAGTTTATTTTATTCTTACCCTCATGTGTGTGTGTGTGTGTGTGTGTGTGTGTGTGTGTGTGTGTTTGTGTGCGTGTGCGTGTGTGTGTGTGTGTGAGAGAGAGAGCGCGCACTGGTTTGGGTGGTTTACAAGGACAGAAATTTGTATAATGACATGGGTATGACCTACACACAAAAAAAAATTGTAAATTAGTAGTTTTCCGTATTTTGTGATTCATATTCATTCATTCATTCATTCATTTTCTTTTCGGCTTAGTCCCTTTATTAATCCGGGGTCGCCACAGTGGAATGAACCGCCAACTTATCCAGCATTTGTTTTACGCAGCGGATGCCCTTCCAGCCACAACCCATCTCTGGGAAACACATCCATACATTCTCATTCACACTCATACACTACGGACAATTTAGCTTACCCAATTCACCTGTACCGCATGTCTTTGGACTGTGGGGGAAACCGGAGCACCCGGAGGAAACCCACGCAACCACGGGGAGAACATGCAAACTCCACACAGAAATGCCAACTGGCCTAGAACCAGCGACCTTTTTGCTGTGAGGCGAACGTGCTAACCACTCGGCCACCGTGGCGCCCCTGTGATTCATATTTTAATTTTTTATTTTTCCCTGCTTATTTATGCTAATGAATTGTATTATGAACCATTGATCTTTCTTCCAGCAACTTTTATCCTTGAAAACTTTGAAATAATTAGTATTATTAACATTTTTAATAGTTTAATGTGATATATTGTCTGGGTGGTGCCACGGTGGCCTAGTGGTTAGCATGGTAAGCATCACAGCAAGAAGGTTGCTGGTTCGAGCCAAAGCTGGGTCAGGTGGCATTTCTGTGTGGAGTTTGCATGTTCTCCCTGTGGTTGCGTGGGTTTCCTCCGGGTGCTCCGGTTTCCCCCACAAGTCCAAAGACATGCGGTACAGGTGAATTGGGTAGCTATATTGTCTATATATGTTTGTGAATGAGTGTGTATGGATTTTTCCCAGATAGGCATGGGCCGGTATAAGATTCTGACTGTATGATAACCTTGGATAAAAATATCACGGTTTCACAGTATCACGGTATTGTAATTACTGTTCTAAAATATATTATTTTTAAATGTCTGGGTAAAAAAACAAAAAAAAAATTCCCCTTTGAACACAATATATTTTATTTTATGAAAGATTTCTAATATTTTGGAGCAGTAAACATGTCAGGCTAAATAATTACACTGAATTATTGACTTCTGCTGTCTTCATTAGTTTCAAAAACACAGATTTCTTCACAATTTAAAAAGGCGTCTTAGGATATTTTTTTCTGCTGGAGATGCTGTTGTACTAAAAAACTAAAGTAAAATTATTTTAAAAAATCATAAAATAATACCTTAGGGACAGTATTACAGAAAATTTTGGCGGTATGAAAACCTTCACTTTTCCAATACCTTGAAAATGGTTATCGTCCCATGCCTATTCCCAGAGATGAGTTGCAGCTTGAAGGGTATCCACTGTGTAAAACATATGCTGGATAAGTTGGCGGTTCATTCCACTGTGGCCACCCCTGATTAATAAAGGGACTAAGCTGAAATAAAAATGAATGAATGTTGTCTGGGTTGATGTTGCACTTTACAGTACAAACACCTTGTAATAACTGTCAATACATCTTGTTTCACAACCACAAATAAATGGACAAAACTTGTAAACTGTTCATTACCAGATATTTTTTTGCAGTGTAGGTAGGTATTACAACATTGAGGTTATTTACGAGGGCATGCCTTATGTCCTTGTAATCCAAAAAAAAACATACTTAAAAAAACATACCTAATTGCATCTTACTGACATTCAAAACTTGCCACATTTTCACTGTGAGGGTTGTGTTCAGGAGCAGGGTAAAGCCATGTGTTTCAAACTACTGTAAACTTAAGTGATGTTGAACATCAAACGTTGTCGCAATAGAGATGAAGCTACTATAATGTTATATTAATAATTTGAATCAACACCCATGAAACACAGGTGGCTGTAAATCAACTAATAATCTTTTTAACATTGTAATTAACCATTAAATTGTTTTTAACCATTAAACTAATCTCTTCCTATGTGGGTTTTGTTGAACTAATCTCACTGTCGTTGGCCAAAACACATGCACAGGCTACTTGAACAAGTGTGCACTCAAGTCTACATGCTGCTTTCACTGTCATATGAATCAAGCCAAACTTCCGATGCAACCAAACAGAGACCACCTCCTAAATGGTTGTTGCTAGATCAGATACAGTTGCGGCCGGATGTTAACGAGAATTATTGATATTATTTCTTAAATTTCCCAGTAATTGTATTTTATTAACATCTGCCCTTACTTGAATTCTAAACCCAACCGTGACATTAATGTAAAAACAGTAGTTGTACCAAGTATTATTTATGTTATTTATTAAATTACCCAATAAATTATATTTTTTTATGTCTACCCCTACCCCAACCCTAAAGCCAACAGTCACAGTATTGTAAAAATATGAATTATTGGTATACACTGTCACAAAAATATTGCTATATTGATGTGCGTATCTGCAGCTGTATTCTATCTAGACTTTACCCTCCTAAATGTAGTTTCAGGTTCTGATTTTATGCTCGATCCGTTCCCACGTATCAATTTTCATGTAAGCCTCGTCTTGCTTTAGGCTTAAATGTGTAAACAGTGTAAAAGCAGCCCAAGAAATACAGTTCCACAAACCTGCCCTGATTGGCCTTTTTAAACTCATTGAATTATGTGTGGCTTTTGACTTCAAACCATACAGTACACTCATAAATTTGGCGTCATTAAGCTGTCATATTCACGCAAGGTGGCTGACGTAA
The DNA here is from genome assembly GCA_903798035.1 of Danio albolineatus. Classification (NCBI taxonomy): domain Eukaryota; kingdom Metazoa; phylum Chordata; class Actinopteri; order Cypriniformes; family Danionidae; genus Danio; species Danio albolineatus. The sequence goes on from CAIGQQ010032164.1 coordinate 4,542,859, forward strand.
AGCTGAATGTTTGTGTGAGATCTGCGCATGAATCACTTTCTGTCTTCTCCAGCAACAGCCTGGCTCTGTTTTCTCTGAAAGGCTCCATTGGCAGGCCTGAAGCCAGAGTGGTTCCTGTTGCTCTCCGCAGACTGCATGACGACTCTCTAGGGAACATGCTGTCATCAGTACACATGCGACACATACTGTACATGGCCAGAACAGTACACTACAGAATAAGGGAGTGCATGTGCCCTTTGGAAGTTTCAAGGGTGAAAGAATGAGAGGACGTGTTGAAAAATGTGCTTAATGTTTATTTAGAAATTCAACTACTGATGTCTTTGGTTATTATGTGTGCAGAACAGTTCTGATCAGTTTTTAAAAATGGCATTTGTGTTCTGTTCCAAAGCACTCAGTGATTGACAGAAACATGTAAAAGTAAATAATATTTTTGTTTTTAAGTTGTAGGCCTGAAAAAGCTTTATCCCAAAGGTTGCAGCATTTTAGCTTTATCTGAATGGCTGATTTTGAACAATTTACATGAAAAACTGAACACATGCCACACAGTTTAAGGTACCATTCTAACTTTCAGTTGATTTTAGTGGAGTTTTATATTATCATGTTGCTATGCTGATGGCATAATCACTATAAACAATAATAACATGTACAGTCATGTAAAAAAATTAGTATACCCTATGAAAGGGTGAGAGTTTCCTAACCTTTTTCTCAGTTAGAATATGAAGAGTTTGATTGCAAAACATCATGTTTTTTGACATTTGGATTTTATGATTGGAAATCACTGTTCAGATGTTCCCTTATATATGTGTGAATTGCTGCCATTAACACAATTTAAGAATGAACATTTTAGGCCTACTACAAAATGTATTTTTTCACAAAACGCGATATCCGCCAGACCAGTTTCTTTGCAAAGTGTGATATAACAGTTATAGAACTGTTATATATAGAACAGATGTGCGCAAGCTCAGCATGCCCTGGGAGGAGAGTCACCGCTGGCGAAGTGCTCCGAGTTTGCTCATTGATTTAATGATAATATCAAAACAAACAAACATCTGTTTTTGAAAAGAGGATTCACTAGGCTAACTAAAAACGTTTGCCATTTAATTGTTTATACTGTAGGCGAGCTGTCGGTCACAGGCTACGTCCGTCTGTCAGTCAGAGAATCAAAGCTTCAGAGTCAAGCTAACCTCATGGATTTTGATGACGGATTGGAGCCGGTCATTCCAGCTGCATAATAATAATAGTAATAATAATAATAATAACATTATTTTTATAACAGTGAAATAAGTCATTAAATATGACGGGACGAGGCGAGCTTGTGTCCGCGGACTCGGTGAAACAGAAACTGCGCCATCGCGGCTCTGCCCTCTCTGATCATACAGGTTTTCAGCAGCGGTGTGAAAGGAGCCTCCACTCTTTCTGTAACAAGCTACAAGTCGTTTATTTAACTAACTTAATCTAACTTATCTATATTATAACTAATCACAATTAGTCCGATGCTATTTAAGAATGGTTGAAATGATAAACATCCTGCAGTTTGTTTGCTCTGACAGCTCAGCCGGTACGCTGTTATCCGACCTTTTCATTCAGGGACTGCCCTGGATTTCTGGCACACGCCATAGTCACATTATATCTATTGTGGCATTATGTTTTTTAATATTATGGATATTTACGATCTATTGATAAATCATTGTTAATTTTCCCACTGATGATCCAAAAGATTTCTTCAAATGCCACAGTGAAGCCTGCTTAATGCCATTGGTGCCCCAGCAAAAAAACTAACTAACTCAGAATCTTATTATTAATAATCAATCTTTGTATATACTGTTCTATATAGTTTTTATTCATTTAAATCAATTTAAGATGTTTGACAATGTTAAGATAAATATGTTGCATTTTGGCATGCTTTTTGACTTATTTATGAACTATTTATGGACATAAAATTCAATAAAAAATTTCCTGGATTTGAGGAATATGTGTCCCTGGCCTTCGCTGAGCTCAAGTAATAGTTTAACGTACAGAAATTGTGAATAAACTTGACTGGTGGTGTCTTCATTAATAATGTCAAATAACCAACATTTCTGTACCGGGGGGAGGAAGTCCCTTCGGGGTTACTTCCTATCTCCAGCCCCCCACACCGGTTGCTGGGGTTGTCATTCCGGTGAACCGTGCGGTCGGCGCGCTTGCGCTCGTGCCCCCCAGACGGGTACCCGTCAGGTTCCACCCCCGCGTCAGGGGGGGGGGGGGGGTGGGGGGGCGGGGGGGGGGGGGGGTGGGGGCGCGGGGGGCCCGGGGGGGGGGGGGGGGGGGGGGGGGGGGGGACCGTGGAGGACCGTGAGGACCGTGGGTTCAAAGCCTCCTCCCCACCGGTTCCCTGCCTGGGGGAGACAGGGGAGGAGAGCGCCCGTCCGGGGCTCGCCCGACCGATGCTGTTTTCTAGGGGCGCCACAGTGGCCTAGTGGTTAGCACATTCGCCTCACAGCAAGAAGGTCGCTGGTTCGAGCCCCGGCTGGGTCAGTTTCCCCCACAGTCCAAAGACATGCGGTACAGGTGAATTGGGTAGGCTAAATTGTCCGTATAGTGTATGAGTGTGAGTGTGTGTGTGTGGATGTTTCCCAGGGAGGGGTTGCGGCTGGAAGGGCATCCGCTGTGTAAAAATATGCTGGGTAAGTTGGAGATTGATTCCGCTGTGGCGACCCCGGAATAATAAAGGGACTAAGCCGACAAGAAAATGAATGAACCAACATTTCTCAAAATGGATATATCTCATTTTGCAACGAAACTCTTTGCATTTTGCATTTTTGTAGAATTACTGTTACAGAAGATCTTGAAAAGTCTCAGTTTTAATTGTTTTGTAATATTACCTAAACCTTTCTACAATGTTAAAAATAAGATTAAATAAATACATTTTAAAAACTTACAAAATACTCAGGATTTTATAAGGTGTCCTATTTTTTTTGTATATACCTATTGAGCAAAACAATTCCAACCTGTTACAATGCATTGTGGGAATGTTGTTAATAAGATTTGTGAACATTTTGATTGATTGAACAAATTTGTATAGTTTTTGATAAATATGCAATAATGTAACACAGGGATGTGACACTGACAACTGAGGTGTGGAACCACATGCAGGTTTGTTAGCGATGTTAGAATAGCAATGGTTGACAGGAGTAAACAGATGCATACAGACAGTCCAGAATCGTAATCATGAACAGGCGAGGAGTCAAGGAAACGCGTTGTAATGTCACATGAAGTAAACAAGACTCAGCAATAGTGAGTGTTTCTGTGTGGTTTAAATAGTGTGTGTAATCAGTCCTTCACGATCAATCAGTGGTGACTTGGAGCAGGAATGTGTGTGTGTGTGTTGCATGAGTGCAGATGTAGTCCATGACCAGGTGGATTTTTAGTTCTTGTGTGATATGTGTGGGTAACTATTTTTTACAGTCTATGCCTATGGTGTGTACCAGTGATCTCTGGAAGTTAGATCGCTGGTGATCATGACAAATAGCAGCAAAACGCGATGGTTCTATGGGACCTTATGCAATGTTAGATTTAAACGGTATTTCAAGCTGAATTAAACCCTGAAATATGCATATTGTTTAAAACAAAAATTATCAGGAGGACAATGATATATATGGTTGAGGTATTAAAATTACGACATAAACATGCATATTAATATTGAGTAAAACAATCCCAAGCTTGTCACAATTCATTCTGGAAATGCTTTAGTAATGTTGTCAATAAGAACATTTTGATTGTTACACCAAATCAATATTAGTTTATAATAAATATGCAGTAGTGGCAAAAAAGTGGTGCTTCTACAGAACCTTACACGATATTAGATTTAAACAATATTTCAAGCTGAATTAAACCCTTAAAATATGCATATTAGGGCATCACGGGGGCGCAGTGGGTACAGCACAATCGCCTCACAGTAAGGAGGTCGCTGGTTCGAGCCCCAGATGGGTCAGTTGGCATTTCTGTGTGGAGTTTGCATGTTTTCCCTGTGTTCGTGTGGGTTTCCTCTTGATGCTCCGGTTTCCCTCACAGTCCAAAGACATGCACTATAGGTCAATTGGGTGAGCTAAATTGTCCGAAAAAAATGTGAGCGTGTATAGATGTTTCTCAGTGAAGGGTTGCAGCTGGAAGGGCATCCGCTGCGTGAAAACATATGCTGGATAAGTTGGCAGTTCATTCCACTGTGGCGACCCCAGATTAATTTCTTTAAAATTATATTTGAGGAACAAAATAAGCTTTTTCTACGACATCAGAGTAAAACCTTTATGTTTGTAAATGAGAAGAAGCAATTTCTGCACTGATTGTCCTTGAAAATATAGAAAACCTGATTTAGATTTTGTATATCTGTGTGTTTGTGTATGTGTGTGTATATATATATATATATATATATATATATGTTGGTGTACTGATACTCCAAAAATGTCTTTGTACTTTTTCTTTTCATTCTTATGACTTTAGGCCTGAAACTGCAATAAGAAGAGAAAATTTTGCCTGCATGTGTACTGTATGTACACAGACAAAATGACATATCAGATTACCTTTGTGCACAGGGAGAACATCCTGACACACTTTTCAATGACCTACTGCTTGGGTGGTTATGAGAAAAGGAGCTGGAATCTCTCCTCTGGCATCTGCTCGGTAAACTGCTCTAATCAAACCTCTGCAATGGGATTTGACCTGAGGGAAAGCTCGTATTCACCGCACTAAAATGTAACCAATCTTTGAATGATCTCTAATGACCTGTATGCACATCATGCCTCATTAACTTTTTGTCCTGCATACATATAATGTTTTATTTTCCACAGACAGCTCTACCGTGTATCGTTAAACAGCTTCTGGTTTTTATTTATGCACTGTTTACTATGCTAATGCGGCTAGGCTAAGTGATGACAGGCAGTCAGCATTACGGCTAATACAATGCAGACACGCACTTGTTGCTATGTCTCAGTTTCAGCTCAGCGGGCCGTGTGGCGTTCAGGATTAGCATTACACACTGAGCGTATGAAGGTTTGAGTGGGTGTTAGTTTTCTTACTTGGATAATGATGGCCTAAATTAGCGACGCGCTGAATGCAAGGCAAAGGCAGTCATCAAGAGACTACTAATTACAATCATGTTGTCTAGACATGCATCCTGTTCTCATTATGCTGCAAATGCACACATATATCTCATGATTCCGATTGTCAGAAAATTGGCTAATTCGTATGAATTCATATGATTTCGTTAGTATGAAAATGTAATTTTTTTAAAAAGGAAGTTTGCTTTCAAAGCTTACCTACCCCTCATTGGGGGATGAGCGATTTACTGTGAGATTACATTGCGTATACTGTACATGCAGAGCATACAGTACAATGGTGTTTCTTCTAATCTTATAGTTACCATCATCTGAGGATCATCAACAGACTTAAATCCATACTTTCAAGATCTGGAAAAAGTCATATATGCTTTTATGATATCTCGCCTAGACTATTGTAATTCCTTATATATCGTTTATTTGTTCATTTACATATCATATAAGAACAGCTTCTCACAAGACAGATACTTTACACATATAAGTAGTTGTGTAAAAATGTTCATGACTAACCTTTCTATGAACATGATTTGTTTATAAATGCAGATCAAAGATGTGCGAAATAGCCTTCTGTAACCTACTGTAAAAGAAAAAACTACACACAGCATGCATCTTAGTCCTTATTTGGGTTCAAAAACAACACAAAATATAGCTCACAGTCAGTGCAAACCCCTCATCTGTAACTATCTTTAATCTTCACCAGCACAAATAATGTCTTGTTAGAAAGTAATTTCACTATTCTAAGTTCATAATCGTCCAAAAGGCGATGATAATAGTTAAACATTGCAGTTTGTTCATGGTTTAGGTTGCTGAAAGAATCATTTGCTCGTTTGTTTGTTTTTTCGGCTTCTCCTTTGTTTTTTCGTGCTTCACTATCACGTTTGTCCGTTTCTTAAAGTATGTCAGAAGCACTTCAATAATCACGTGCACGTATTATCATCAGCTCAAGAAGCTCGTATTTTCGAATATAAACACGTGGTGAGTGCATGCGAGCTCTCTGGAGAAACTGCTCTCACTTTTAGGTGGCCTCATAAAACAAAAACATGACGCGGCATATTTTGTTCTTCATGGCTTTGTGGCTTTTCATCAAGACGATGACAAGGTTTGTTTGAGTTCGGGTCAACCATGGCTTGTTATTTTATGTATATTTCAAGAGTTCACACTTAGATGTTTGACAAATGTTAGCAGGTTTGGCATGCTCTCCCGGGAGAGAACCCTGAGCTCGGAGATAGTTGACCCGCCTGGTAGAATGAGCATGTAAAGGGGAGTACGAGATCAGGTAGTTCTCGAGGGCTCTCCGTGTTAAAGATAGAAGGGGTGGATGGGGGGTTTCTTTGGAAAATGCTGATAAAGGAGTGTTATTGCGGGGTTACTTATGGTGGGATTGAATTAATCTGATTGGCTGACTAATGATTGTAGATGAGAGACCAGCTGAGGTCAATCATATCACGTGCTCCTCTCGAAATTAGTTTGTGAAACTTCACATTGTAACTGTGTAATGTCTCAGCTGTGTTTTTAAAAATGGTGGATCCTTTGTTTTCATTGTCCTGCCTGTCCACAAGCGAATGACGTATCTCTCTAAACAAATAGTGTTCAGCTGCTTCTCCAGCTCTGCCTTTTGGTACCCTTTTGTCGTGCTGGGTACCCTTTGCAAATGGTACCTAAAAAGTGGTACGATGCGGTTTAGAATTATGTTTATGATTCTTTTGAAATTATTTATTAGTTATTAGTTAAGTCACGCCTTAATAAAAAATAATAATCATCATTTCCACAAAGATGTTAACTAATTTCAACATTAATGGTAATAAAACAATGTTTCCTGACCATCAAATAATCAAATAATTTCGGACAAAAACTTATACAATCTGTTAGCGATGATTTCCACATAAGAATTATTTTAAGTTATTTAAATATTTTACTTTCAATGAACATCATCCCCTGGGACATAAATGCCCCCTGAAGCTGAAAAGAAAACACCATGTAAAAAGGACTCGAATTGGTCATTTTACATCAGTAACAAACGCTTTGGTGCAAGTGTGTTCAGTAATCATTACCAACTCTGTCATACTGTGATCTGAAATGAAGTGCAGCAGGATTATTTGATCTCCGCAGATGTGTGGGAGTGTGTTGATGCTCTCCAACACTGACCTCAGATGGGTTTACTTGTGCTGGCCAGCAGGACAAGAATGTCATGAGGCAATACACATGTCGGTTTCTCAGCATCCGGCCAGAGCATTATAACACTGCATTATTTCACACTGTTTACTGAATGTCTCTTCTTATCCTAGGGTTATGGTTGTTCTAAACCGTGCTTTCAATCCCTGGTAAAATCTAACGCTCTAACGGGACTGTTTATGCAACAATGTCATTGGCATGCATAGTATGTATTAAATACTGTACAGTATGTTGACGGTCAGTATGTGTTGACTTTAAAGGCAAGTGCGAATAATTATACACAACAATGGGAAAGTATGTGGTAGTGTTGAGGCTGCTAAAGAGTTTGCTAAAGCTTCGTCCGCAAGTGTGGATTTACTTCAACAATATTACAGCCAACATCAGAGGCACATTATAAACTTTAGGCAAATTCTAAATGCCCATCAGCACCAGTGTATGTAAACTCTGACCAAACAAAGATCTAATCGTCACTTCTCTGCATGTGTTGTTATCTAGAAAGATAACATCACCAACTACTTGCCTGGTATGTGTATACAGTGTTTCAGACGTTTTCATAAATATGTGTGAGCACTTTTTTTTCCTTTTTAAATATTGTTCTGTGTCATTTACGTTTAGCAGACACTTTTTTTTCCCTATAGACCTACAATTGAGGAGGCATTTAGTGATTCAATAAAAGAGGCAATACACACGAGCAGTGCTAAAAGGGACTGTTTGTGCTTAGAGAAATAAGTGCTAGAGTGCTTTTTTTTAAGAAGAGTTTTTCTACAGATGTTTTGTCAAGCCCACACACCTACGTGAAGCTCACTTTCTAAATGCCTCCTCAATTGTAGGTCTATAGGGAAAAAAAAGTGTCTG
>CAIGQQ010032164.1:4551375-4562861 GCA_903798035.1 Danio albolineatus
ATATATATATATATATATAGAAGGCAGGTGGTTGCAAATGTGCAAAACTGGTGCAAGTTTTGGTCAAAATGAGAGATGAAAGGGAGAAATGAAAGATATTTTCAACAGGAAAATATATGTGTACGTAAGGAAAAAACATTCATTTTCCATTTATGACACTAGCATTGTCGTGTAAGTGTACAGGTATAGCTTCTAGCCCTATTCAGGCTGGATTGGTTTTACAATAGATAATGTCATTTTATTACAGGACGTTTTTTCGACAGTCTACAGAACAAACCATCATTATACAATAACTTGCCTAATTACCCAATCCTGCCTAGTTAACCTGGTTAAGCCTTTAAATGTCACTTTAAGCTGTATAGAAGTGTCTTGAAAAATATCTAGTAAAATATTATTTACTGTCATCATGGCAAAAATAAAATAAATCAGTTATTAGCGATGATGAGTTATTAAAACTATTAGGTTTAGAAATGTTTTGAAAAAATCTTCTCTTCGTTAAAGTGAAGGAAACAAGTGAACAGGGGGGCTAATAATTCTGACTTCAACTGTACATATATATATATAAAAGGCGTTTGGTGCGTATATGCAAAACTGGTGCAAGTTTTGGTCAAAATGAGAGATGAAAGAGAGAGATGAAAGATATTTTCAACAGGATAATATATTTGTGTATGTGAACCTTTTTCAAAAATTCAAGGAAAAAACTTTCATTTTCCATTTATGATACTAGCATTGTCGTGTAAGTATATAGCTTCTAGCCCTATTCAGGCAGGATTGGTTTTACAATAGATGATGTCATTTTATTACAGGACGTCTAAAATACTCATATCAATTAGAAAAAAAAAATAAGATAAGGAAGAAAAAGCTATCGTAAGTGGGAGGACTAACTCTGTTTGTGCACTGCTGTCACTAGCTGTAATCCTGTGAATGCCTGTGTAAATTATGTTTATGAAATATTGCTCATAAACATCAACAGTGCAACAGTGCTCACTGCAGATGATGTTTCCCTTACAGTATTTTAATGTAATGCCTGTTTCCTTTTATTTAACATTTAACAACTGTCTGAATTCAACTGACTCTATTCTGAAATTAAACTATAGTGTTACTATAGACACTGCCAAACTAACTGATGAGTGTGTGATGTCTGAATTCGTTAGCTTTTTATTTGCAAGTGTTTTGAACTCGCTCAGCTACCATAGTTTATGAATACTGGCTAACATTTAACACTGGGTAAATTATACTCAAAAAAGTTATGTTTAATAATGATGTTTGTAAAAACTAATAAGTTAGCTTAATTCCTTCTTGTAGTCCCAATAATAATCGATTGTGTGGAACAGAGCATTTTTATTTTTTATTTTTTACAGTGTATGAAGATCGTGACCTACAAGTTAAATCTTATACCTTGTTAGTTAATTTTGTTAGAATTTGTTAGAGTTCATTAATTCAGGTATGAAAAGTTCTATCCAGTGCTTATCCTGATCTCTGTTTCATAACCCTTGGTAAAAAGTGGTGTAAACTCCAGTATTAAATTACAAGTGTGAAATGTTCTTCTTCCCTGTGGCTTAAAATGAGTTTAGAACAACGATAACCCAAGGTTAAGCACAGTGTCTGTGAAAAGCCCTCCTGAGATGCAACAAACAGACTTATTATAATGCACTGATAGTTTTCTAACCTCTTTAAGGGCACAGTGTTCCTCTATTCTTTGGCAGAGCCGGGATGTGTAAAAAGGGTCAGATGCTCCAGACAGCCAACAGGATTTATGTCCTCTGTCTGGCTGACAAACAAGCCATTCAAAAGATAACAGGACACAAAGCACACAGGGTACACAGTTGATGGGTGTCCGATTAAAGACGGACTAAGTGACCTGCATGGTAAAGACGCTCTGGATAAGAGAAACAGAAATCAATTTGATCATCATTTCAGACAGATGTATTGCTATGTTTGATTTGTGAAGGTCTGAATAGTGTTGAAGTGCTGGGGTGTTTGTCATCTTCAGCCAAGCATCACTATCAATTGCTTTGTAAAGAAAAAAAAAGAACAGCTGCTTATCTCCCAATAGTCCAGGTGGAAGCTGCTAGACAACCACAACATTTCAGACATGCACCTCTTATCATGGCTTAACTCCTGAACAGTTCTGGCTCTGATGTTTTGTAGGTGCTGTGCCATATCAAATGTACTCTCTTTTACTGTGTCTCCTGCATGCATGAATTGACTGTTGTAACAATAATAATGCATATTTATTTTCTGTGTTTTGAATTTAACAGTGTTGTTCAGTATTAATGCTTTAAAATAGATTTAAATCCTACAAGTCAGTTTAGACATCACAGCATTAGAACAAAAAATAAAACCATAAATAAGAGCTCTTTGGTAATGAAACTGCTGGAAAGACTGGCATCACTCGTTTTTTGAGGTGTGCTTAAAAGACTTTTGAGCTTTAGCTACATAAAATCCTCAACAGAAAGTTTTTAGACTGCACTTGATCTGTGCTACAACAACTTTTGATGCAGAAAACATCAAACATTTTTGCTTCTTTTTTTCTTTTTTTTTCTTTTTTCTTATTTATTTATTTTTTTTCAACCAAAATTACTTTTAATATTTTTTGTACATTTTGTAGTTTCATTTTGGATGTAACTTTTTTTTTAACAGAGCATGGTTATTTTTAGATTTGTTAAAACATTTTAATGGTGTTGTTGAAAATAATACATTATATAATATATTTAATAACTACAAGTCAATTTAGGAACCATGGCATTATAAAACAAAGAATGAAAATAAATATATATTTATTTATGGATTTTCTAAATATGATAAAATAGCAAATTTATCTAAAGAATAAATTATTATTATTCAAATAAAAATGTTTTTATGAATAGTTTTAAATAATACAAGTTTACTGAATGATAGTACAAATAAAGAATTTATTCAAAAGGAAATAAAGGATTATATTGATAACAACGACAATGGGGAAGTATTAACAAGTGTCTTAGGGAGGCATCAAAATCAGTGATTAGGGCTAAACTCATAGCTCTTTCTTCACAACTTGTTTGACTCACAGTAATGTCTTAAGACCTTAGAGAGAGAACATATTGAGAAAAACTCATATTTTAAACAAAATAAAGAGGATTAAGAAGCAAATGAATGAATTATATGAGGATGAATTAGAGAAAAAAGCCAAATTTACTCTGCAAATATATTATAAAAACGACCCAAAGGCTTTGAGGTTTTTGGCATGGAGGCTCAGAAAACAGCAGGCAGATCGGACTCTAACTAATAGAATTAATCACAAACAAGATTATATTCATAAAAATGTTTAAACTTACTAAAGATCTGCGTAGTGATAAGCATAACTAAATCCACAGAATATTTTTGCTGGAGGACACTTACCACATACTTTATAACTCCCAAGTTTACATGCATGCAAACACAGGAGAAGGACAGGGGACAGTGCTGGAGGAGGCAAACCATTTTCACATATTTTGGAGTTGCCCAGCCATTCAGTCATATGGGCAGGGTAGTACGTAATGCAAGTAATACAAAATATTTTGCTGATGGAGTGGACTTTCCTTTACAAAATCTGAACGGTTGGATATTGTACATTACATTGTACTTATGCCTTTACACAGTGTAAACTGACATCAGTATGTGTTTGTTAATGTGACCTGTAAGGAAAATATGTGACCAGTCAACTGTTCATTTAACTTCTGATCTGTTATTTTATGTTTTTGGTATTATTATTTTTTATTTTATTAAAAAAGAGAAATAAAAGTGTGTGTATATGTATATATATATTTATAAAGAATAATTTTATACCATGAATTTAGGCATCACAGCAATGAGATTAAGATTTGCTTTTATCTGTTAAAGAACAGTTATTTTAAATTAAAAAGCCCAAAGTTAATATTTAAATTGAGTAAATTTTTTCACTATGATGTGCGATATTACACAAATGTATGTTCATTTGTACTTTAATTAAAGTTTTAGACTTTTATTTATTTTGAAAGCAAACAGTGATCAAAATACAAAAATACGAGAAATGAGAATGCATAATTAAATCAAGTAAAAACAAATATTGCACCTATGTATAAATAATCTATAAAACCTTAATAATGATTATGATCTACAGAAAAATAAATGTTTATTTAAAATGAAACACCCAGTAAACGCATAAAATTATTAGAATTTTTATATCCTCGCTGCATATATTTTGGACAGTTGTACATGTCACATGGCATGCTGTTGCAGTGCATTTTGCGAATGAAAAACATTAACGCACATGGATAGCTCCTGTTTACCCCTCAGGGATACTGTTAAAGAAGATGTTTTCCCTTCTTTTAGACAACTTTTTTCCAGTTCATTTTATGATTTAGAGCTGAGATGATCCGACAGTGCAAGTTTCGTGAGATGAAGATTTAATGTCTCTTTTTATAGATGTTATATATTAAAAGTTTGAGGTCCCGGATATGTTTTAATGGTCTTGTGGTGATAAAGTGTGTTTGATTCAGGGCAGATGGAGCTGTAGTTTACGTGATTGATATAGATTTTGCATAAAAGGTCTTTAAAATCCAATAGAGCGGAATGGGAAGGACAAGGATAGAGGAGAAGAGGAAGAGATATTGTTGGCACTCAGGGTGAGTATATTAAGCTCTGCTTAAGAGATATGGAGTCGCTCACTGACGTCAGTCCAGTCAGATGAAGATGTGTTGTATAAGCCTTGGGCACTAGATGCCACTTTTGGCATTGCATTCCGAGATAAAAAATACTTACAGGGTGAGTATATACATTGAGTCAAAGTGCATAGATCCTGTATGTTCTTGAATATCTTATACGATTAAGATAAAAGTAAATAAGTTTAATTAAGATTAAGAGTGATTTAATATATTATTATAATATTTCAACAGATTAATCACCATTGAAATATTGGGAAATATTGTGATATAGCACAATTTTATTTCTCTTCAGGTTTATACATGGACAATATGTAACAATACGCATTTTTTTAGGTAGAAAATTCAAGCCTAAAAAAGATAGTTAATCTAAAAATGCTGGAAATTTACTTACCATCATGAAATCTCAGAAGCCAGAGGTATTAATTTAGCTTTTCCGGTATATGCTTTTAGTGCCAGTAGCCGTTGATTTGCATTATTAAATGCAAAGGACCTCAGTTTCAGCAGGGAAGTAAATTAAAAGCAAAGTTTAATGTTTGAGTGACTATGTTGTTAACACACAAAAATGTTGTAAGATTTTAAATTTTCAGCTAAAAATCACTAAATTCCATACATCATTAACTTGAAATGCCAGAAAAAACCTACATGTGAACTTTTGAAGTAAAAAAGTTACATTTATATTTCCATCTATTCCAACAAAAGCTCACACAATTCGTAACTTTTTGATTTAGTATGATTTGTTTATCACACAATGATGTTTGGGTTTGGGGGCGTAGTTGTGTGCCACGACTCCTTTTTAAAATTGTACATTTTCATACGACTGAACAAGCCACTAAACTGACAAAACGTAAAATACTTATGTTTTCTCATGAGATCAGGCTGTCTATTCATTTAGCAGACATTTTTTACCCAGAGAAACTTACAAATGAAAAAGTTTAAGATCACTTTCATTGCTACATTCTGGATCAATTGCAGAGGTTTGCTAATTCTTATACTAATTTGCTAATGATAGCTAATAGATTCCTGTCTAGCTTGGACAGAAAAAAGGAGTTGTGTAAAGTTTACTCTGACAACAAGGCAAATCCTCTGAAAGCTGTAAAACTTGCAGGACTGGGCAGTTATAACAGTGTGGACATTGAAATTCAACTGATTATCGGTCAAAACCTCAAGGTTCCTGATGATGAAGTGCTGCATTGCCTGAAAGCATAGGCAGTTTGAGGTCGACAGGGCAAGGCTGAGTTGAAGATGATATTCCTTCATTCAACAAGAAATAACTGTCAGACGTTCTTAGATACAAACAGTTACAGGTTGAATTGAGTCTGGTCTGCATACAGTATAGTGTTTTTAAAAACAAGGTTCTAAACAACACAATTCCTGAGTTTTTTTTGAGACAACATAATTATTTTATATTGAATCCACTGCATATGTAAAACTAATAAGTTCTCTTATTCCTTCATGTTGTCCCAACAGAAATCAATTGTGTGGAACCCAGGAACTGAACCCTGAAGCACCCTAGTAGATAGATGTTATGAATCAGTAACACCATCTCAAGGCTATCTTTTGATTTAGTATCTACTGTAATTGGTATGAATTTGTACAATCTCTTTCAAACAGTGGTAAAACTTTTTTTCGATGCTCCATTGGAGTATTAGTAGACTGTCTGCTTAATATCTGTTGATGCTGACATTCAACAGATATCTAACTGACTATAAGAAACTTTGCAAGTACATGTCAACTTACTAACCCTAACCCCAACCTAACAGTCTACTTATAATCTAATGAGCATTAGTTGCAATGTAACTGAAGTTCAACAAATGGACCATCAAAATAAAGTGTGACCCAAACAGTTTAGTATGATTTCCTTTTAGTATGATGCCCAATCATGGTTGGGTTTAGGGGTGAGGTTTGGTGCCATGCCTTCTTTAAAAAAAATCACACATTTTCGTAAAACTGAGCTCTGACGAATGAATACGAATTAGCCATTAACCTGTTAGCCAGCACTCACTTTTGGGGATTTACACCTACCTAACTTTACATAGTAACAGTTCCTGTCTCCACTAAGCTACAAACACAATCTAGGTATCATTGGAAAGAAGACATTTTGGGCTTTACTGTGCTAAAAGGGGAAATGTCATGCTCAAAAATATAAAAAGTTATACATTATGAAATCATGAGGATTTTTTTTTATTGTGTTCAATATTTGTTTTTCCATATACAAACACAGGAAAACATTAATGTAATGTCCTAGAAAAAATATGACATGAAAGTCAAGTGTTTCATGAGTTTATATTTCAAATTTGATTAAAATATCATGCAAAATAAGATTTCTGTAAAATGTTTTCCGAGACTATATCGGTGTCCTTCTTTCCCTCACTGTCAGAGGCATTTTCTGAAAAACTGACCATCCCAAACTAAAACATTAACAGATGCTGAATGATTTGGTCTACATTCACAGTTCATGCATCTTTGGAAAGAAGACACGCTGGGCTTTATTATCCATCATCTAGAGTTTATAATGCTCAAAATGAAAAAAAGTTAATCGATGCTTAAGTGATGTACAAAGAAATGGAATGCATTAAACATTTAACATAGTTTCCTTGTGAGATCAGGCAGGAATAGAACCTCAGAGAATGAGGGTTGATGAGCAGATTTGGTGGTCAACAGGAAGTGTTGGTTATTTTTTTCCCAAAAATCACTATTTTATATTCTGTCAGTCCATTTATTTATTTACATTTGGGCTGTGTAGTCTGACTAGTTTTAGATTACTAAAAACCCACAGACCCACAGAAGCCTGTGAACATGCAAATGTGTTGCTAAATTATTGACATCTTTATTTCAAATCTCAGGTATATGGTAAATATTTCATGCTTCAAGCAAACACTGAAATTACAATGCCAAAGACCAATAATTCTAAATTTGAAATATATTAAAAGCATTTTTACAATCCATTATTACTGAATACCAGTAGATATCAGGGCATAGTAATACACAACTACGATATAAATCGTGTGAATCGTAAAGTGACATAAAGAAACAAGAAGAAATTGAAATCTGATTATGAGTATTTTAAAATATATTATAATCAAATTAAAAGTACTTTTAGAGTATTATTTATTTTAATATCTTCATAAAAACTGGCTAAGCTGGTTTATTTCAATCTAATGCAATAGCCAGTATATTCACTGGAGTAAAAACAGCCCTCTTGCATGTACTTGTTTAGACTGGAAACAGTTTGTGTGTGTCATGGAGACATCAACGGAGGAAAAATGCCCTGTCCTGAACTCTATGAAATTAGCCTAATTATCCATTCCTCATATCCACTTATGGAAGAAAACAGCACAAGATGACTGATCCCTCTTTCACATTCTCCTTGCATGCATGCGCTTTCTGTCTTTTAGAGTGCACAGTGCAACGTTTGCATCTGACAGCTAAAAGCCTGATGTCTGGTCAATAATTGATCCTATCTGAGTGTTCTCCATGCTTCGGAGAGAAAGAAACCTCTGCCCATCTCTCTCTCTCTCTTTCTCATCCAGCTATCTATTTCCTTCCACATCGCTCCTACCAACAACATCCCTCTATTTTTGACATTTCTCTCTATACCTCTCTTTCTCATTCACATCTTTCCAGCCTCCGACACCAACCCCCCCAACAGCACCCCCCCCCGTGTCTTTGTGATGTGTAAGAAAGTGCGTCACTGGCGGTTTATTCCCAGCATTCCCTCAGGCGTCCAGTGACTCCTCAGCAGCGCTTTCATTAATGATCCATTACTGACAAACTGTCAACGAGCACTCAAACCTGCATGCACACGCACAGGCAGATGATGCTTTCATGTTCTGCCATGCCACATAATCATAGATAAACACATGCATGCATGCTTGAAGCTCATCTCGAGGATGTGAATGAGCTATTCACATGGTTATTCACATGGGGGCTACATTTTAGTCTCTCATTTTAGCAGCACAAATGTGTTCTTTTTTTAATAAGGTTTGTATTTAGTTGTGAAGCACTTACACGGGCATTGGTATTCATTGCATTTATAAAACATGGACTGTTTGCACAGGCTGGAGAAACACTAAAACTGTTCCCTTACTGTGTGTGGAGGAAAACTAACAGCTTTATTATTTCATATTTCATGCACTTTTAAGGGAAAATACTGTTCAATGCCATTTGTTTAAGTACATCAAAATAACAAATTGACATTTCCTGTGTTAATATAGGGTGGCTGTTGGTATGTTAAAAATGCAAAACTGGTTTTAGTTGCAGTATGGCCTTGCTAATGAAATGCAATAAAAATGTAAGAGTTATGTGTTTAAAATGGTAAGACTAACAGGCTCTTTTACAAAAATATATTTCAAGAGTACACACTTAGCTGATGACTGATTATAAAGCTTGTTTGGCATACTGTCCTGTGGAGAGAGCCCTGAGCTCATAAGATCCTCGAGCCCAGGGCCCTGTTTGCAGGACGAGAGGGGAGTTTGAGCTCAGGTAGATCTCGAGAACTCCCCTGCTAATGTAGCTAATGGACAGATAGTGATTGTTAACTTCTTTAGATTGCTGAAAGATAACTTTTTACTAGGAGCATGTCTATGGAGCAGATCTGGATTAGTCAAGTAACTTAAGTTGCATGTTTTTTGGACGGTGGGAGGAAACCGGGGAACCCAGAGGAAACGTACATGAGCAGAGGGAGAACGTGTAATTTCCTCACAGAAACATTGGCTGGCTTGGAAGGGACTAGAACCAGTGATGTTCTTGCTGTGAGGCAATGGTGCTAACCACTGGGCCACCATGCCAGCCATCTAGGAAAGGAGGAGGAGTGGGGGGGAAAGGGGGATTCTCCAAAACGAAGACAGCTGTGATATGGAACAGGGTATTTTAGTGGCTTAGGAATCGTCTGATTGGTGAATCATAAATTGGATAATGCGGGACCAGCCGCAAGCAATCATCTGCACGTGATCCTCTCGAAATTAGTTTATGATTAAACTTCACTACTCTTTATACAGAATTATTCTACCAGCCACTTTTCTTCATCATTATTTGTTTTTATAATGTTGTTTTTAATGTTGCTGTTTTTCCAAAGTAACAGGATTCAATCCATTCATTCATTCATTTTCTTTTCGGCTTAGTCCCTTTATTAATCCGGGGTCGCCACAGCAGAATGAACCGCCAACTTATCCAGCATTTGTTTTACGCAGCGGATGCCCTTCCAGCCACAACCCATCTCTGGGAAACACATCCATACATTCTCATTCACACTCATACACTATGGACAATTTAGCTTACCCAATTCACCTGTACCGCATGTCTTTGGACTGTGGGGGAAACCGGAGCACCCGGAGGAAAGCCAAGCAACCACGGGGAGAACATGCAAACTCCACACAGAAATGCCAACTGGCCCAGCCGGGGGATCGAACCAGCGACCTTCTTGCTGTGAGGCGAACGTGCTAACCACTCGGCCACCGTGGCGCCCTCAATCCATTCAATATTGCTTTTATTACCATTATCATAATTTATTTTTTATTATATTTTTTTTTTATTAGAGTGATTTCTAAAGGATCAAGTGTCTCTGAAGACTGGAGTAATGAAGCGGAAAATTCATCTTTACTCACTGGAATAAATTATTAAATTGAATTATAAACTACCTTTGAACAGTTGCTTTATAGTGCAATAACATTTCACAATTATATATATATTCTTTTTTAAATATATAATAAAATATATTAAGATTACACACATGACATCACATATTGGGATTAAATACATGAGATTACACACAATAAAATATTAAGTAGTTATTGTTTTTTAATATCGATGCTAATGTGTATTTCTTGAGCACCAAATACGCATATTAGAATTACTTCTGACATATCGTCTGTATCATATGTTCATGTGACACTTAAAATGCGATAATAGCTGAAAAATAATTTTATTTAATTTTATTAAATATTATTTTATGAATTAATTCACACACACACACACATATCTAGATAAATAGATAGACAGACAGACAGACAGACAGACAGACAGATAGATAGATAGATAGATAGATTGATTGATTGATTGATTGATTGATTGATTGATTTTAAATAGATGTTTTTATGTATCTAAAGAGCATTCCACATGTGTGGTCTCTCTCTGTCTCTCTTTTTTTCTCCTGGTGGTACAATACTTGTCATTTGAGACCCTTCAGCAGGTTAATAGATCCACCCCTGCTGAACTCATCAGACCCTTTAACCTCCGTCTCTAAAAAGTACATCCAACCTGCCAACTCTCATTTAATGGCCACCGCTGGTCTTTACATAGTTTCAATTATACAAACCCTTCCCAGAGTATCTCTTTTAAGAAACCAGACCTGAATTACCTATATAGGACATAGTAAAAGGTTTTAAAACGAACGGCTTGCAGTGTTGCTGACTCACCGATGTTTACAGTAAGACAAGGTCATCCTCAGACCCATCAATTATTTAATATCTTCTGTAATCTTACTTGGGACATGACATTTAATGTATAGGCATGCATTACTTAATACTGTTACATCAGAAGCTCTGTGAAAGATTACATAATGCATTTAAAATTCACATTTCTAAAGAAGGTTGCAGGTTTGATTGCTTTCTAATTGTTGCGCAATTTTCCAGTGATGGGTTGCAGCTGGAAGGGCATCCACTGCATAAAACATTTGCTGGATAAGTTGGCGGTTCATTCCGCTGTAGTGACCCCAAATCAATAAAAGGACTAAGCTAAAAAGAAATGAATGAATGAATGAATAATTGTTGCACAATCAAATAATAATAATAATAATAATAATAATAATAATAATAATAATAATAA
>CAIGQQ010032164.1:4562871-4575246 GCA_903798035.1 Danio albolineatus
ATAATAATAATAATAATAATAATAATAATAATAATAATAATAATAATGATGATGATGACGATGATGATGATGATGATGATCATGATGATGATGATGATGATGATGAGAATAATAATAATAATAATCATTCATTTTCTTTTCGGCTTAGTCCCTTTATTAATCCGGGGTCGCCACAGCGGATTGAACCGCCAACTTATCCAGCATTTGTTTTACGCAGCGGATGCCCTTCCAGCCACAACCCATCCCTGGGAAATAATAATAATAATAATAATAATATTAATAATAATGATAATAATGATGATGATGATGATGATGATAATAATAATATTAATAATAAAATAATAATAATAATGATGATGATGATGATAATGATAATAATAATGATGATGATGATATTAATAATAATAATAATAATAATAATAATAATAATAATAATAATAATAATAATAATGGTTATAGGCGCCACGGTGGCTTAATGGGTAGCACGTTCGCCTCACAGCAAGAAGGTCGCTGGTTCTATCCCCGGCTGGGTCAGTTGGCATTTCTGTGTGGAGTTTGCATGTTCTCCCCGTGGTTGCGTGGGTTTCCTCCGGGTGCTCCGGTTTCCCCCACAGTCCAAAGACATGCGGTACAGGTGAATTGAGTAAGCTAAATTGTCCATAGTGTATGTGTGTGAATGAGAATGTATGGATGTGTTTCCCAGAGATGGGTTGCGGCTGGAAGGGCATCCGCTGCGTAAAACAAATGCTGGATAAGTTGGCGGTTCATTTAGCTGTGGCGACCCCGGATTAATAAAGGGACTAAGCCGAAAAGAAAATGAATGAATGAATGAATGAATAATGATTATAATAATGATGATGATGATGATGATGATGATAATAATAATAAAATAATAATAATAATAATAATAATAATATTAATAATGAGGATGATGATGATAATAATAATAATAATAATAATAATAATGATGATGATGATGATGATGATGATAATAATAATATTAATGATAATAATGATGATGATGATGATGATGATGATGATGATGATGATGATAATAATAATGATAATGATAATAATAATAATGATGATGATGATGATGATATAATAATAATAATGATAATAATAATAATGATGATGATGATGATGATTATAATAATAATAATAATAATAAAATAATAATAATAATAATAATAATACAATTTTAAAAAACTCTGACTTTGTTTTATTGTATGTAGGATAATCCAAAAACACACATTTTCCCTTATATACATTATTAAGATAAAAATATAGTCTAATTGAGAGATTTCAGCAGAACCAGGGTTAAAATGTGCAATATTCATATATTGTTCATTGTGAGCACATAGGATTCTATTAGCTTCATTATGAAACATGCACAAAACATTATATAATCATGGAGGCTCTTATAAATCCAATTACATTTTATACATTCTGGCTATTGGTCCCAAGATGTGTTTTATGCGCTGAATTTGCAGCAGAATTTGTCATCTATCATAAAAATCTGTGCCATTTGTAAAAGAAAATCAAATACACAATAAATGCAGTGGAACAGAAAAAATGCCATGTCACGCATTATCTTTTCTGGGTCCAAACCCTCTATCAGATTTCAAAAGAAAAATAACACCAGTGCTGAGATGTGCACTGATACTACAGAAAATCCTGATCCTAACCTTTATCTCCATACAGTGAAATCTCGGTCGGCCAGATGGTGATTCATCTTTTCTAAATTGTTAAAATATTCAGCATGCCAGAAATTGTTCAGAATGCCATGAGCCTGGAGACCATTGTGTGGTTTTTATATAAATAGCGCTTACTTAAGTCAAAGTAGACACATTGGTGCAAACACAGTATTTAGTACACAATGTTTTAACTAATGGAAGTCTGTACACACACACAAAAAATGTTGGCTCAACTTAAAATTGTAAGGCAACTACTGCAGAGCTTTTTCTTTCAACCCAAGTACTGCACTTGACTCGATTTGAGTAAACTTAAAAATTTCCTAAAGCTGGTTGCCTTAAAATTTTAAGTTGAGTCAACTTTTTTTACAGTGTATGTAGCACAACAAAACGTAAAAATAGATGCTCGGTGGTCAATATTTAGAAATGTGCTGAGCCCAGAAAACAGTTTGATGTTAAAGAAGGCCATGACACAATAATAGTTCAAATGTGTAAATTAATTTATTTGTTGATTGAAGGTTGTTTTACAGTTATTTATGGTTGTGAATTGCATTTTGGGGCCTTGAGCTCATCTCAGTTGACTTTTAAAGAGCCCATATTATGGATTTTTGAAAATGATCTTCCATGCAGTATGTAACACAGCTCTAAGTAAAGTGAAATGTCCAGCTAAGGCTTAAATCTGAAAGTGCAAAGTGTTTGAAACGATTGATTCATATATAAAAGAGTCGACTCATTGTTGTTTAAATGAATCGTTATTAGAACGAGTCTTTAGCCGTTTCGGCTTGATGTCAACGCGAAACATAAGCCCCGCCCACTAGTTGCGCACGCAGACCCCGGGAAAATTGAACTCCCCGGCCCCGCCCACAGACAGGAAGAAAAAGTGGAAGACAAGCGCTGCATCAAGTAAAATAAAAAAAACAAGCACTGTATCGCAATAAGTGTTTTAGTATAACCTGTGGAACAGCAGAGACGTGTGATCTGAGTTTGATGGCAGTATAAAGATTTAGAGAGAAGTATGGGAATTTTCGTAGTATTGGTTTTCGCGTTTTGCTCTTTGTAGACGGTCCCTAAGGATCGGTCTCTGCCGCCTGCACATACAGTTTAATATAATGCGTCCAGCGTGTAGGCAAAGCTAATTTTTAGGAAAATAAGGTTGTAGGTGATTGTATACATTTCGACGGTTGAAAAGAGGTGCTATTTGTGTAGGAACAATGTTTCGGTCATGAGTTATTGATCCCGTAGACGCTATGCTCTGAAGTGCGAGGGAAAAGCTGTGTTATTTTCCCTACCTGGAAACCTCTTTTCCCTACCTGGAGTGGTTGAGTTTTTTTTTTGGTAAAATACCTGAGAATTATAGCCCCAGTATGGTGCTGTGTTCGCGTCATTTCTCTGAAGAGAGCTACACTAATCTATACGCTTACAACGCGGGATTTGTTGCACGGTTGTTGTTAAAGGATTGATCAATACCCAGTTTATTTGGACCAGCATGTTCTTCCAGTCTTGTTCACTGTAACAAGGTAAATATGGATGTAGTTTAGCTTACTGCCGAATGTAACTATTTGTTGGCTTACAATTGTCCATGAAGTGTTAGTTATCACTGAATGTTTGTTGTTATGATGAAGAATATAGCAATATGCTGTTGTACAACTGCAGTGATGTTTTTCAATATGTTCTGGCATTGGGCTGCTGACATGGACGTGACGTGGTGACGTGACGTGGTAGCGTCACGTAAAGGAAGTGCTTGGGGAAAAAGTCTCGCCCAGACGATTCATATGGGAGTCGGTGGGAAAATGAGGTAAAAATAAATAGATATTATAAGACATTGAAAGTGTTTTTTAACCTTGCATACATATCATCCTGTTGTTTGGGACTTCAAAAAGTGAAATTTAACCGTTCTCAACCCAACATATGGGCTCTTTAATGTTGAAAATTAAACTCAACGTTTTAACAAAGAGACTTTTGTTGACATTTTAGTAGTTTGAAATAAGAAATTATATTATATATATTATATTTAGAGAAATAAATCTGTAAAATAACAAAAAAAGTACTGGCAGTTTATTACAATGTTTCTGTAATAACACAAAAACAATATATCACTTTAAATCATAAAAATGTCAATAAAAGCCACTTTTTCAAAATTTTTAAGGTCAAATGCTGTTGGAAGAAAGATTAAGGTCTCATAAGGCAATTCAAAATAAAAAAAAACATTAATCACAAAATACAGAAAAACGCTAATATACAGATATTTTTTTTACAGCGTGAAGGAAAGATCAAGGTCCCATAATGCAATTCAAAACATAAAAAAACATGAATCACAAAATACAGAAAACTTTTCTTTTACTACTATTTTTTTTTTTTTTACAATGCGAGGCCAAAAAAATAAGCCTGAATGCGCCTAGATTAATGTAGATTTAACCAAACACCTATGTGATGTGAACGTTTACAAACAAACACAACAGAAATGCAGCACAGAGGAATAATAAAATCACTTCCTGTGTGAACCAACCCTAGGAGGGAACTGCCATTAGTCACAGACAATCGATGCACTGTGACATAATCTCTCTCTCTCTCACACTCTCTCTCTCTCTCTCTCTCTCTCTCTCTCTCTCTCTCTCTCAATTCAATTCAATTCAATTCAATAGTTGCTTTATTGGCATGACAAATGTTACAAATGTATTGCCAAAGCAGTCATAAAGTTTATATAAAAATAAAGAACATGCATATTTAAAAAAAAGAAACCACAATAAATAGTAGAAGAAAAACTAAATTAAAGATATATACATATATTATTATCCAATATATCATATTATTAATCAGTATACCATATTATTATTTAATAAGTCATATCATTCATATATATCATATTATTATTCAATATATCATATTTTTATTCAATATATCATATTATTATTCAATATATTATATCATTCATATATATCATATTATTCATTTATATCAATAAAAATAATAATAGATTAGAAAACACAGTACATTTAACAATCAACATTGTAGGATAAAACAGTAATAATCAGTATATTTACAGTAATTCAATTATAATCATCTAGATGTGTGTGTGTGTGTGTGTGTGTGTGTGTGTGCGTGTGTGTGTGTGTGTGTGTGTGTGTGTGTGTGTGCGCGTGTGTGTGTGTGTATGTGTGTTTGTGTAAAAGCGATAGAGCTGACTTTTTTTTACCACCACATTTCATTCTCCATATTTCAATCCATCACATTAAACATTCAATCACCGAACACTTTTCTTGAACCCGAACATAAACTCCAATCTGCTTGGTGATATTCTGTTTTCCAACCTGATCCCTGATTTGCGTGTGATGTAACGTGTCTCTTTGCACAGATCCATAACCGCAGCCCACTGTCAAATGAATAAATAAATACCGGCCTCTCAAAACAAAGCATAAATATTCATTCATTGATGCAGCTTACGTAAGTCTCTCTAAGCCACCCGACACTCGTAGACGCGTGTAAGCAATGATGAGAGACGTTTGTTGTCTTTGAGCTTCTCTTTTTCTCTCTCCCTCTCTTTCTAGTGAGTCATAGAGATATTTTGCCGCAGGGCTCACTAAGGGACGGCAGGTGGCCTTAAGCAGTTTCTCTCTCTCTTTCTTTCTCTATCAGTCCAGATGTCCTCCTGTTCACCCTTGTGTCATCCCTCTCTTTCTTCTGTCCATCTTTGTTATCTTTCCGTTCTTTGCATCTGTGTCTCTATCCGCCTGTTGTCTCATCCATCCTAATATTGGGAAATGCTCACAGGTCAGTCACTCTAAAAGCTTTGGTGCACTCCCAGCCTTGACTGTCCTATCTAATAGAGTTTGTGGATGGTAAATTTTCATGACGTGTTTATTATTTACTAACTTCTGTGCAGTGGTGAAAAGAGTACTGAAAAATCATACTCAAGTAAAAGTACCATTACTTGCCCAAAAATGTAGTGCGAGTAGAGTAAAAGTATCTGTAGTAAATATTGCTCAAAGTATGAGTAAAAAATACCCCTCTTAAAAGTACTCAAGAGTAGCGAGTAGTGAGTATTACACTGTGAAAAGTTGATGCGTTTACAGAATGTTACGTTTACACATCCCTGCACAAACAACATGTGGTGTATTCTTCCTATTTTTGTTCGTTCACTCCAACCTACCTTTAATTATTTGTTCTCTCCTTCCTTCATTCATTCGTTTGTTGCCTCCTTTCTTCGTTCACTCGTTCGTTCGTTAATATTTTTGTTCCTTCCTACATCAGGTCCTTTTGTTTATTCATTCGTTTGTTCGTTCCTTCGTCCCTTCCTTCTTTCCTCCCTTCATTTGTTCGCTCATTCTTTCTTTCATATTTTTGTTCCTTCCTTCATTAGGTCCATTGTTCGCTCGTTCATTTGTTCGTTCCTTCCTTCCTTCTTTCCTTCCTTTCTTTGTTCAGTCCTTCCTTGAATCCTTCCTTCATTTATTTGGTTCTTCGATCCTTCCTTCCATTCCTTGTTTGGTCCTTCCTTTTATTTGTCTCTTCCTTCCATACTTCATTTGTTCCACTTAGTGATTGTTTAAGGCTGTTTGGTGATTTCAGTCATCATACAGTCGACATCCATCATTTTCAGTGACATGCAATCTATGAACAGACCTTTTAAGAGTACTCAAGAGTAGTGAATAGTGAGTATTACACTGTGAAAAGTTGATGCGTTTACAGAATGTTACATTTACACATCCCTGCACAAACAACATGTGGTGTATTCTTCCTATTTTCGTACGTTCGTTCCAACCTTCCTTCAGTTATTTCTTTCCTTCCTTCATTCATTCGTTTGTTCCCTCCTTTCTTCGTTCACTCGTTCGTTCGTTAATATTTTTGTTCCTTCCTACATCAGGTCCTTTTCTTCATTCATTCGTTTGTTCGTTCCTTCATTCCTTCCTTCTTTCCTGCCTTCATTTGTTCGCTCATTCTTTCTTTCATATTTTTGTTCCTCCCTTCATTAGGTCCATTGTTCATTCCTTCGTTCGTTCCTTCCTTCTTTCCTTCCTTACTTTGTTCAGTCCTTCCTTGAATCCTTCCTTCATTTATTTGGTTCTTCGATCCTTTCTTCCATTCCCTGTTTGGTCCTTCCTTTTATTTGGCCCTTCCTTCCATTCTTCATTTGTTCCATTTAGTGATTGTTTAAGGCTGTTTGGTGATTTCAGTCATCATACAGTCGACATCTATCATTTTCAGTGACATGCCGTCTATAAACAGTATCTGGATCATTGCGTGTAAAGATTTTGGACGTCTTCTTGGACATTTTTAATGTTTCCAAAAGGTTTGCTGCATTTATAAAGCGCCCATGTCTTGAGGTTGTTCAGTATGATGCGATTTACTTTCTATGTGTGATTTAATTGGACAGGAATCACAGGACTGATCTTTCTACTTTAGACAATGACCATAGACAAGAAAGAAATAAAGTAGTGACTGCAGGTTGAAGGAAAGTAGTGGAGTAAAAGTACATATACTGCACTAAACATGTACTCAAGGGAAAGTAAAAGTACACATTTTTTAAAACGACTCAGTAAATTACAATTCCTGAGAAAAACTACTCAATTACAGTAGTTTGAGTATTTGTAATTAGTTACTTTACACCACTGCTTCTGGGCTCTATTTATTTGTGCATCTCTGGGTTTTATTAATTTAGAATCAGATGTAACACTGAATGCAATTCATCTTAAAGGCAATATCTTATTCTTCTTGTGTGTGCTTGTGTTTTCTCCCAAGGACAGGATATGTAAAGGCGTTTTATTAATCCAAAAAAAAAAGTTTTTAGAGAAAATAGGTTGAATTTTTATAGTATTTTCTTTAATCTCTGCAGCTTTTAAAAGCAACTCGCTCTGAGACAAATGAAAGAATTCTTGACTGAACGTTTCATTTCTAATAACATTTTAGATTAAGCAGCTGCTGAACGATAAAAGCCTCCAGAACAAATGAAGACTTCCTGAACTCTCGACGTTGAGAAATGTATTGCCGAGTGCTGTTTGAAATTGCGGACGGATTCTAAATGATGCTTTTGCTCTTGAGTGCGTGACACCGGTGAAAGGTCATCCTAGTATTTTATTCTTGTTTGGATGTGGAAGTGTATGGTCCCTTCAAGCCTGCAGAAAGAGGTGAGGCAGGAGGCTTATCACAGGAAGCCCTAAATCATCTCTCGGACAGAAACGGCTCTGCTGGATTTACAGAGAGTCAAATATTTACACAAGGTATGCTCCGACCCTCTATCTCCGCTTATTTTATTACCATTTTAAACTTTCAATTCTTTTTTGTTAAAGGATCCTTCCTGTGTAAGACACCGGGGAAGCATTATAAACTGTTTTATTAGATATTTTAGAGGAAGCCAAAATATTTAGCTGAGACTACAGAGATATTCAAGGAGATGTCCATGCTGGAAATGGAGGACAGTTTTAAGACAGTTTCCATCTCTCTTTGTCCTCATTTATTTTAGCTTTTCTCATTCTCTTATTCATTAACCTGTTTTGTCTGTGGATGGCATAACGGATGTGAGATAAATAAATCAGGAGCCTCAGACGTCAGCGACAGAAGAGTTTACGCCATCAGTGCAGATTTCAACTGTTTCTAAAAATGTAGTTCATTCATATGGAAGAGCTGGCAGATGCTTCTTTCTGGTCCATAATACTGTAGATCTCTCTAATGCAATGCAAGGATAGGATGGAGATCAAAATTAAAGAACAAATTTCCTAAATTTCGAAGTCACTGCTTTGTCATATTTGAAGTTATCTCAACAGGTGTAAAGTACATTTCATGAGTTGTATATATTTTGAAGCACATCATTCATTCATTCATTCATCTTCTTTTAGTCCCTTAATTAATCCGGGGTCGCCACAGCGGAATGAACCGCCGAATTATCCAGCATTTGTTTTACACAGCGGATACCTTCCAGCCGCAACCCATCTCTGGGAAACATCCATACATTCTCATTCACACACAAACATTCATTCATTCATTCATTCATTTTCTTTTCGGCTTAGTCCCTTTATTAATCCGGGGTCGCCACAGCGGAATGAACCGCCAACTTATCCGGCATTTGTTTTACGCAGCGGATGCCCTTCCAGCCACAACCCATCTTTGGGAAACACACTCATACACACTCATACACAATGGACAATTTAGCCTACCCAATTCACCTATACCACATGTCTTTGGACTTGTGGGGGAAACCGGAGCACCCAGAGGAAACCTACACAACCACGGAGAGAACATGCAAACTCCACACAGAAATGCCAACCATCTTGCTGTGAGGCGAACGTGCTACTCACTACGCCACCGTGGCGCCCATTAAAAGAAAAAGAATTAAATTAAATATGAATAAGACCAAAGAAATGATTGTTGATTTTAGTAGACATCCACCAAAAGCAGTGCCAGTGATTATACAGCAGTCAGCAATTGAGATAGTCTCGTCATATAAGTACCCGGGTGTATATCTGAACAACAAGCTCGATCGGTCTGAAAATACAATTCAAGTGTATAAGAAGGGTCAGAGTCGCATTCATTTATTAAGACGACTGAGGTCCCTTGGTGTGTGTCAGACACTGTTAAAAAGTTTTTATGATTCTGTGGTGTCTTCTGTGATTCTGTATGCTGTAACCTGCCGGGGAGGGGGACTGTCGGAGAAGGAAAAAAACTAATTAATAAGCTTATAAAAAGGGCAGGTTCTGTTGTGGGTTGTGCACTACTCACTATAGAAGAGATTGCACATGATCGAATGATGGACAAATTTGTCAGCATGATGAACCACGATAATCACCCTCTCTTTCATACAGTCCAAGCGTGTGCAAGCTCTTTTAGTGCAAGATTAATTCAACCCCGGTGTCACAGAGAAAGATACAGGAAGTCATTTTTACCAACAGTGATCAGATTGTTTAACCAAAATCAAACTAGATGACTTATGCTGAATTGCAATCGTTTTTAGATATGGACAAGTGTCTACACGTTGTTTTTGGAACTAAGGTGTGCAGTATGCATATAATTTTATTATTGTTTTTATATATATGTAACTTATTTTATTTATTTTTAGTATGGAAAGCTGCTGTGACACGCCACGGTGGCATAGTGAGTAGCACGATCGCCTCACAGCAAGAAGGTCGCTGGTTCGAGCCCCGGCTGGGTCAGTTGGTATTTCTGTGTGGAGTTTGCATGTTCTCCCCGTGGTTGCGTGGGTTTCCTCCGGGTGCTCTGGTTTCCCCCACAAGTCCAAAGACATGTGGTATAGGTGAATTGGGTAGGCTAAATTGTCCGTAGTGTATGAGTGTGAATGTGTGTGTGCATGAATGTTTCCCAGAGATGGGTTGCGGCTGGAAGGGCATCCGCTGCGCAAAAAATATGCTGGATAAGTTGGCGGTTGATTCTGCTGTGGCGACCCCAGATTAATAAAGGGACTAAGCCGACAAGAAAACGAATGAATGAATGAAGCTGCTGTGACGTGAATTTCCCTTTGGGATTAATAAAGTCAACAAACAAACAAACAAACAAACAAACTGTAAAATAATGTTTTAATGCTTAAACAACTACAGTAATGATCAAGATTTTATTGCTGTTATAAAATATGCTATTTACTTTGCTAATTCAGCAAGCAGTTTTCTAAATTCATAAAGATAAGTCTTTGATTTTGGATGGCATTGCAAATATGGCCATTGACTGAACGAACTTTTCTTGATAAGGATTTTGTAATTTTTTTGTATTAGCAGTCCAACTTAAAAGTTTAGAAGTTTGCAAGATGCCGAGCATGTTCATAAAATGATTGAAACCCCACAACAGTGGGTTGTCCAGATTAAGGCCAAATGGAGCAATAGGAAGAGAAGTTGGTCATTACAAATCTGTGATTTCAAGAAAAATGCATCTTTACAATGTCACTAGCTCATTAAGTGCCCAGAAAGGCTGGTTGCCAACAAAAGACAAATGCACGAGAGGAATCAGGCAAACACCGCAGCCGGGATTGCTTGCTCATGTCCAGCACTGAACAAGAAAAAGATCTGTGTCAAAGTGTAAGAGAATTTGGGCTGAAAGCTTGCAAAGTCCAGACTTCTCATCAGAAGAAAACTCAAAAGGCTGGATTAACCTTTCCAGAGGAATGTTGTGTCTGCTGAAGTTCTTCAAAGCAAGGACCTGTATACTACTTATAGCTCATTTTTGACTGCTGTAACCTTCACAATTTTTAGTTAAATTATTTTCTTTGATGTCATCTTGCTTAATACAGTTCTGACAACAAAGAATCAACACTGCTGGCCCATATTTTGTGATAGAACAAGATACATTCTCCACCCCAAAACACACACACTCACAGCCTGACATCAAATATGCTATTTTAATTCACAGAGTAGAGCAAGAAGCGCAAAGAAAGTGGACTACGTCTCTATTTATCTTTATTTATGCTGAAAGACCATTTTGTTTGTGGATTACCCTGTTCAGTAAAAATAATTCAAGAATGTCATTTGTGAGCCTAATGCAGAAAATGACATCAGGCAGGTAATGTCACAGCCTGCACTCATGTCTTAAAAATTTACGCTTGGCAGGCCAGAATCTGCTCCTATGAATAATGAAACAGCGCGTTTGTATGCGTTTACAGACTGGAGTGTGGAAAACAGATTTTGAGAAATCTCCCTGTGCCAAAAGACCGCTGCAAAATGCCATTTCTCACCTTTTCTCTGTGTTTCTATTCCTTCATTACTCTTTGTCTCTTTCCCAGTTAGTGTTCAGTCATTTTCAATCACTAAGGACCTTTTTGTTAAACTAATATTTGTCATTCCACCATGTGTATACTGTATACACCCACACACACACATCTGGAGGCTTCTTATGCAGACTCCTGCCTCCTCTGCTGCACTGCATGTTGTTTTAATAGTTACACAAAGATCTCCTGAAGTAAACTGTTGACAGATATTAGTCTAGTTTATGCAGGACACGCAGATTGTTTATCCAAACAGAACAGGTTAAAAGCACCATGTTCACTCACTCACTAACTCAGTCCAAATCAGTGCAGTTCATTTCACTATCCACATTTTCCAAAGCAGCTTAACAAGCAAAAAAATGAAAATAAAAATGCAGTGAGCAAGATAAAGGTCACTTTGAACTTAGAAAAATCTTTTAAACATATTTAGATAGAAGAGAAAGTAACTTTGGAAGGAACTAAAAATCCCCCACTGTGCCATTCATTTACTATTTTGCCAAAAATGTACTCCATAATGCTTATTTTATAGCGCTTTCACACTGTGCTTCTGTGAAATTCTCTCACCATGCTTATCTTTCAGTTTTGATCTTTCGTAAGGCTTTTAAGTCCAGAAATTGCAGTTATCCTAAAAATGTCAGCTTCGTTTTTTGGTCTCTCTCTACTTTGAATGCTGAAAGCCTCCTGCAGTTCTGAAGTTCTATAGTCATTAATCTAAGTAAAGAAATGTAGGGAAAGACAGACTGACTGACTGACAGAAAAGTCAAAGAACAGACCAAAACTAAAAGACTTTCCTCTATTTTGTTACTTTTTGCTCCTCTTTTTATTACTTCAAAAAGAAAATTTAAGGATGTTACCTGTGAAATTAATGGGGGGAAAAAACATATTTCTGTCTTATATACATTTTCACATACAAAGGGATGGAAGCCTGTAAAGAAATAAAGAAAGAAAGGAAGGAAGGAAGGAAGGAAGGAAGGAAGGAAGGAA
>CAIGQQ010032164.1:4575256-4594304 GCA_903798035.1 Danio albolineatus
AAGAAAGAAAGGAAGGAAGGAAGGAAGGAAGGAAGGAAGGAAGGAAGAAAGAAAGAAAGAAAGAAAGAA
Organism: Danio albolineatus; assembly: GCA_903798035.1. Classification (NCBI taxonomy): domain Eukaryota; kingdom Metazoa; phylum Chordata; class Actinopteri; order Cypriniformes; family Danionidae; genus Danio; species Danio albolineatus. The sequence goes on from CAIGQQ010032164.1 coordinate 4,575,326, forward strand.
AGAAAGAAAGAAAGGAAGGAAGAAAAAGAAAGAAAGAAAGAAAGAAAGAAAGAAAGAAAGAAAAAAAGAAAGGAAGGAAGGAAGGAAGGAAGGAAGGAAAGAAGGAAGGAAGGAAGGAAGGAAGGAAGAAAAAGAAAGAAAGAAAGAAAGAAAGAAAGAAAGAAAGGAAGGAAGGAAGGAAGAAAGAGAAAGAAAGAAAGAAGACGAATTGATGTGATATTACATGTGATACATGTTACATGTGATGTTTCTTCATACCTTGTATTTGTCAAATTATCTGTAATATATTTCTTGAATAACAAGCAACCAGCATGACTGTTTCTTGTAATTATGATTTGTGTTGACTCGTAATGTGAATTTATATCTTACAATTGCATTTACTTTTTTTTTTTAACTTTGTATCTCTAAAGGGTTATTGTTTTACAATATCTGTGAGCAGGATAGTGTGTTCCACAGCCAGTTGCATTTCTAATATTACTTTAGGGCCTCATCAGGGCATCTTCAGTGTCAACGGGCAGGGGTCTTTGTCCCACTTATACTTAGCCTAAAAAATGGGAATATTTGAACCTGTTTCAGTGAACATCATCATTATTCAAGAAATTCTAAACAGTTTTCATTGCAAATGTCTAAAAGAGCTCCTGATTGCTGTATGATGTGGATTTTGGTCACAAAATTAGACAGAGATATTGGTTAAGTTCTGTGCATTTAGCTTTAGGTTTTTAGTTTTAGTTATAGGGATAGTCAAATGCATATTTATCTTCTTCTTCTTCTTCTTCTTCTTCTTCTTATTATTATTATTATTATTATTATTATTATTATTATTACTTCAGATACAGATCAAAGCAAACTGTTACCACTTTTGAAAAAAGCTTAAAACCACATTCTGCTTTAACATTTTTCAAGGGTATTAAGCATTAATTAAAGAAGATCAATTCTCCCCCACCCAACCCTCTGTAAACTCCTTGTAATTTGCACCCTGCATTGTTATCCCAGTATAAATCATGACAGGCAAGTTGTATAAACCTGAAGTATTTAATTAGCAAAAAACAACTGACTGGATGTAATTTATCCAGGTTATTACATTTGCCACAAAATGTAAAAAAAGTTGGCACAACGCATTGTTTTAAGCCATAATAGTTTGTTAATTATTTAATTTAATTCAAAGCAGACAGAACCAAAGTAGGGTGAATGCAGCATACACTAACCTAATTATCATTCAGCCACTAGATGGTGCCCAAACGTCAAAAATGGCAGCATAGAAATAGAAACCATAGAAATATGGATGTGAAGGTATTTACTGACGGTCAAGATGATTCAGATGAGTCTTTGTTAGTTTAAAGGGTTGTTATCTGGGAAAACATACCTTGGAATGTCATGACTGCTCAATCAGAATCCATGAGAGCTATGCATTAATGGTAAATAAAGAACAAGCATGGACTACCCTGTTAAGCAGCCTAACTCTTTCGTTCTTACATGCTTGAAAGCAGACCCTCCTGATAAGGGATGACCTGGCTTAGAAGATCCCCCATGACAAATACCATGCATTCCCCAAATAACTGTTTACAGCAATTTACTCTGATGTTGCTTAAGCCCACACACAAACACAATCCAGTCCAACACAAACACGTCCAGACATTTTCATAATATTCTGATTTGTCTGAATTCAACTGTCATCTGTGCATGTGGAAAACTAATCTAATTTGCATGACAGAGATAGTCAGTTTTTGTATGTGTGTACGAGAGAGAAAGCGGGTTCCTTATCTTGGTATGGACAGATTTATTCTAGCCTTTGAAATGAGACACAGACTAACATAGACTTTCCCTGTAATCCTCTCTAATGAGAGGACAAATCATGTCCCTCATCCAAATGCTTCAATGACAGCTGAAGGAAGAGCTTTAAAATGGAGAGAAACTGAATGGATTTGTGTTTTTTTTTTCTTAGTTAAACTCTCTTTGACTCATCTCACTAATCAGACAGGGAAAAGAAACAAACGTCAGAATAGTCATGAGAAGAAATGAATCACATTACGTGTTAGTCAGTTGCCGTTATCTAACTTGACTGGTAGATATCTGATCACTAAATATGGTTGATTTCTCAGCTATAATCAAGTTTTTTTTTTCTTTTGCACAGTTCAGCCAATTAAAATTGGATTAATGTTAGCTATAACTTGATGTTTTTCTAATACTGTACACACACTTCTTACTTTTTTGGACAACAAAGGGACAACGAGTGGAGAAAAAACAAGAAATCCCCTGTTTGATATGTAAGTAAGTAAGTAAGTAAGCAAGTTAAGATTTATTTATATAGCACCTTTCCCAGACATTGAGTCACAAAGTGCTTTACAATAAGTGAAAACAAGTAAAAGAACACATATCAATAAAAGAAAACATGCTAAAACATATTAAAATCAAGTTAAAAATCCAAGTAATAAAAAAGCACTACTACTGTTAATTAAAAGCTTGACCAAAAAGATGCGTCTTTAAATGCTTTTTAAAAAGATCAACTGATCCCAGATTTCTCAATGCCTGAGGAAGAGATTTCCAGAGCCTTGGGGCCACCACACAGAAGGCACGGTCACCCTTTGTCTTGAGACGAGTTCTGGGAATGACCAAAAGGTCTTTGCCAGAAGACCTCAGAGACCGCCTACATATGTGATTGTGTAAAAGCTCTTGAATATAAAGGGGAGCTTGACCATGCAGAGCTCTGTAGGTAATAACCAAAATCTTAAAATCTACTCTAAAACTAATAGGAAGCCAGTGAAGTGCCTTAAGCACAGGAGTAATGTGTGACCTCCTACTAGTGTTGGTTAAAAGCCTTGCCGCTGCATTGTGCACAACTTGCAATCGATCCATAGAAGATTTGTTCAGACACGTGAACATTACAGTAATCCAATCGCGAAGAGATGAAGGCATGGACAAGCATCTCCATCTCTTCCTTTGAAACAACACCTCTGATTTTTGCGATGTTTCTCAGATGGAAAAAGCATGTACGAACAACAGACTTACTGTAACATGGCCATTAAAACACAGCGCTCTATCAAAGATAACATCCAGATTTCTAATATCACTGCAGTTCAAAAATGACAAAGGCTGGCCTTTGTTACACTTAACCCCCTAAACCTCACTCCCATCCCGGACGAGCTCCCATTTGTAACCCACCGGTCTTACTGCACCCAACCAGGTCTGAGCTGGGAATTGGCGATTCTTTGCATGGGAGTCAGTTGCTCTAAAAAGAAGGCTAAAGATCATGGCCTTTAGCATCTGTTGCAAGAGCACCTTTTGAGGTCAGAGGAGCAAGGTTTACCTGCACAGGAATTCGCAAGCTGGCCTTCGTTACCATCACATGGGGGTAATGTAAGCCACCGGTCCTGCTGCACCCAACCCAGTCTGAGCTGAGATCGAACTGGCAATGCTGTGCATGGGAGTCGGTTGCTCTTACAAGGAGGCTTAAGACCATGGCCTCTGGCGTCTGTTACTAGAGCACCTTGAGAAAATATAATATAATATAATATAATATGATATGATATAATATAATATAATATAATATAATATAATATAATATAATATAATATAATATAATATAATATAATATAATATAATACAGTGGTTCTCAACTGGTTTGGTCACGGGACCCACACTTTTACATGGTCATCAAGCCGCGACCCAATTTTTTAGGAACTATAATTTTAGAAATTATAATTAGTTTGTTTGTTAACATACACAGGTAGTGACAGATAAATCATAAGAAAATCACAAAGAAATATTTTATTGCTGTCATTATAAAAATGTATTAAATTATAGAAATATTCAATGCTATCTCACGGCAATTCATAACTTTTTATTTAGTGGCTAATTTTTATTAATTCATACGATCTAATTCTTACAATTCAGTACGATTTGCTCATCAACCAATGACGGTTGTGTTTAGGGGTGGGGTTAGGTGCCACACCTCTTTTTTTAAATCGTACATTTTTGTACGACTGAACTCATATGAATTCGTACGAATTAGCCACTAAACTGCCAAAACGTAAAATACTTACGTTTTCTCGTGAGATCAGGCTGAAATATTACAAAGTAAAAACGATAAATACTGTAAACATCGGTTAAGATAGAGAAATGTTCAGTTACTGAACTAAAATGAACTGTTGTCCTGCGCGCGATTGAATAGATTATGGCTATAAAGTACACAAAAAGAAAAAAAACAGTGCAGGAACTATTTCTATTTCTATTAATGTTGATTTTGCATAGCTTGAGTGCTTCTCCTCATTGAGTTATAGTGACAAAATGATGACAGATATTTTGGTATATTCGTTTTCAAGAGAACTATTCTTTCATTGTTATTATTTTTTAGTTTCTCATGAAAGCAATAACACATTGGCTTGTTATTCTGAATATCAACATTCAAATAATGCATACAGTTTAACAGTGTGTTGACACTGATTTGCTTACATTTATCACCATATGTAAGTGTGTGTTTTGTCTCATTGGGCCCCTGATATGGGTTATGACTCAGGCACCGGTCAGTTCTGTCGCCAGAGAGCCATCATTCACAAAACTGAACTGCTCAGACCTGACCATCTGGAGCCTGTTAAAACACACTCCACCTTTCTCTTCCCATCGCTCGTCCACTTCACCTCTCTCCAACCCCTTTCATTTCTCTCTTTTACGCCGTCTCATGCTGTCCTTCCATGTTCGTCTGCTGTTTGCCTTTCAGCCTGTCTGTCTCTCATTCTGTGCGTTTCAGCAGGACCACATGTATAAACATTATCCAGTCTCCATTATGCAAACGAAATGACCAAGAAATAAGGAAATTAGATGGAGTTAAGTGCAAATTACATGGAGTATAGACATGCAACAAACAACAAAGAAACTATTTTTAAGAGTTAAATCATTGCTATTAATTCACTCACCCTCAGGCCATACAAGATGCAGTTGTCTTTTTCCTTTAAAAGATTATTGATGTTTTTTTTTTTTTTTTTTTTTCATTTCATTGCATTGCATTGCATTGCATTGCATTGCATTGCAGGCCTTACAGATGTAATTGACTTTTTTCGCTTAGTAAAATATTAATAAACATTTTATTTATTTATTTATTTAATAATTCATTTATTTATTTATTGATTGATTGATTGATTGATTGATTGATTGATTGATTGCATTGTAGTGAAAATTTAAGTCAACGAATACCTAAACTTTGAGGGTCAAACAAACATAGAAGCAAAACAAATGTAACATTTGTGATCCACTGAGCTCTAATTATGCAAAACATTCGGTTTGGTCTTTTCTAGAAATTATATAAATTATTTAGCATTAATAAAGATAGCTTTAATTCATAAGATCTCAATGTATCATCAAGAGTCATGTATATTAATGCTGATAGAAAGCTGCTAGAGTGCTTTCTAGAGCAAAGAAATATGATCATATTACTCCAGTTCTTTCAGCTTTGCATTGGCTCCCTATTAAATATCGTATCAATTTTAAAATCTTACTGACTACCTACAAAGCCCTGAACAGCTTGGCTCCCCAGTATTTGCGGGAGCTCTTGGTTTATTATAGCCCATCACGTCCTCTATGCTCAATTAATTCTGGACAATTGATTATTCCCAGAAAATCAAAATCAACTGTAGGTGGTAGGTCTTCCTCTTATCTGGCACCTAAACTCTGAAACAGCCTTCCTAGCACAGTTCGGGAAATAGACACACTCTGTCAGTTTAAAACTAGATTAAAGACACATCTCTTTGCATTAGCATACACATAAAACACAATCGCTTTGGAATCCAAATCTTCAAAAGGATTGTTGCATTATTTAGGGCAACCGGAGCCGGGAACACTTCCCAAAAGACATTATAATTTGAACGGCATCTGCGCTCATGTTAGTCTGTTTTTTATTATTCCCAAGGTTTCCATAATCCTGGACCAGGCTGTATCCTGAGCAGCTGCTGTGGTGGTCATGGAGGAGTGGAGAGCATGAGACCGATCCCTGTAAGACCTCAGTGACAGATGAGTCCTCGCATTGTTCCCGAAGGGCCAGCCTGTTCACCAGTCGGTGACCCACCTATGGTCTCTCCGTGATGGATGTCCAGCGTTCTCCAGCCCCGGTGCCTAGACTGCAGCTCTGCACAAGACGTCTGGCCATAGGAGAAATGGTTGTGCCCAACTAAGCCTGGTTTCTCTCGAGGTTTTTTAATTCTTCACTTTCGCCAATTGGTGAAGTTTGTTCCTCGCCGCTGTCGCCACTGGCTTGCATGGTTCTGAGGGCTGATGGGCTGAGCATCGATGGATTAATCTTCAGTGTTTGGACTCTCAGCAGTGAATATTAAACCTCGCTGAATTGAACTAAACTGAACTTCAACACTGAAAACTGGACTGACACTGTTTAAATTTTTTTAAATGTATGTGAAGCTGCTTTGACACAATCTACATTGTAAAAGCGCTATACAAATAAAGATGAATTGAATTGAATTGAATTAATTTTGTTTTGCCTGTATATGTCTTTTTTACTATCTAAGTTCTAGAAACAAAACTGTTTACTTGTCCATTATGAAGCACCAAGGGCAACGCCTTTAATTGATGCTTTGCGGAATAAAAAAAAAAAAATTCTATATCTCCGATTTCCCCCACTAGTCCAAAGATATGCGGTACAGGTGAATTGGGTAAGCTAAATTGTCCGTAGTGTATGAGTGTGTGAATGACAATGTATGGATGTTTCCTAAAAATAGGGTTGCGGCTGGAAGGGCATCCGCTGAGTAAAACAAAATGCTGGATAATTTGGCGGTTCATTCTGCTGTGACGACCCTGGATTAAAGGGACTAAGCCGAAAAGAAAATGAATGAAAGAAATGAGGATAGGACAACATTTGGCCAATACTCAACTTTTTAAATATATCTGTAATCTGAGAGTTCACAAAAATCTAAATATTGAGAAAATTCATTCATTCATTTTCTTTTCGGCTTAGTCCCTTTATTAATCCGGGGTCGACACAGCGGAATGAACCGCCAACTTATCCAGCATTTGTTTTACGCAGCGGATGCCCTTCCAGCCACAACCCATCTCTGGGAAACACATCCATACATTCTCATTCACACACATACACTACGGACAATTTAGCTTACCCAATTCACCTGTACTGCATGTCTTTGGACTGTGGGGGAAACCGGAGCACCCGGAGGAAACCCACGCAACCACAGGGAGAACATGCAAACTCCACACAGAAATGCCAACTGGCCCAGCCGGGGATCGAACCAGCGACCTTCTTGCTGTAAGGCGAACGTGCTAACCACTCGGCCACCGTGGCGCCTATATTATATTATATTATATTATATTATATTATATTATATTATATTATATTATATTATATTATACACACCGTGGCGCCTATATTATATCATATTATATTATACACATACACTATGGACAATTTAGCTTACCCGGAGGAAACCCACGCAACCACGGGGAGAACATGCAAACTCCACACAGAAATGCCAACTGGCCTAGCCGGGGATCGAACCAGCGACCTTCTTGCTGTGAGGCGAACGTGCTACTCACGCGCCACCGTGGCGCCCATTGAGAAAATTGTCTTTGTACATTTAGTTTTTATCAATGCATATTACTAAATTATTTTAACAATACACATTTTTATAGATTTACAGAAGACAATTTACCAAATATCCTCATGGAACATGATTTTTACCCATACTATAATGATTTTTGACAGAAAAAAAAATTGACTCATACTGGCTTCTGGCAAAAAAATGCAACAAATTAAAAAATGTTGGTGAACAGGACATATTATACCTTTTAATGCTATACAAAAAAGTCACCTACATTTTGGATGACCTGCAGATGAGTGAATGAACAGCAAATAATAATTTAAAGAGTAAATAAATAATAAAAACAGGAATTTTTTGTCATTGTTGTGTTAAGAAGAACTAGTATGCCTACATCTTAGATGACCTGAAAGTGAGCAAATAATCAACAAATGTTTGTTTTAGGGTGAACTGGAACTATTACACTATTAATGCTCTACAAAAGTAGTCGCCTACATTTTGGAAAACCTGCGGTCGAGTAAATGAACAGCAAATGTTCATTTTAGGGTGAACTATTGCTTTAAGGCATGGTTCACCCTAAATCTCCACCCAAGTTTAATGAAGCAATATCCTGAATGGCAATTGTTTAATCAGATATACAGACTTAATGAACCTTTACCTCAAAAAAAAAACTGAGATTTAGCCATTTACATGGACATTGCACACTTGATTAATCAAATAAGGATTTACTGCCCAGCTGAATCTGCATATTTTCCTTCAGAGAAAACACAAACCAACTGTGAAATATCCATCAAAGCATCCATACCCAACCCCACAGAGGCCAGACTGGTTGTAACTGGTTAGTTTACCCTAAATTAGCACTGTAGTGACACCATAAATCTGATATTACAGGATAAATGGCCAGCATTACGTTCAGCGTGTTAAAGTTTAATATGAGAAACTGAAGTAATAAATTCCTTCTGAGAGGTTCAGTTGCTCTGTAACTCGGTTCTGCTGAGCCTTATGGTGAAATACTTAATAAAAACTGGAAGTGCTGAGTACGATCCCTCGGGTCAGATTTACAAACAATATCACGACAATGGTTTCCCCTCTTTCCTCCAGCTAAAACACTTCTAGTTATTTCTCCACATTGGCAGGAACTACTAACCACATGGTCCAGATGTGGGTTAAAGGCTCACAAGTGAGATTTCTGAAACAGACTGTGAAAAATACATGGGATATGTAACAAATATGTGGAATACTTGCACAACTACAGATGTTAAATATTTCTGTAGATGTTGGATTTAGTTTTGTAGAGATCAGTAACCAATTAGACAAGCATGCATACAGCACTGCTGGACTCAGTTACAGTAGGTCACGGCGGCGCCTCATAAAGTCGTCACTGTGGGTGAAAGGTCAACGTTGTTACAGACAGTGAAAGGAGACGTAACAGCACGTTACTACTTGCCTACCAGCTAAACAAACAGATCACTACGACAGTAAACAAGCATCAGATATGTAAATAAACAATGGGTACAAGATATTTCTAACATGTGTTTGATATTTGTAAAAGTCATTACAGCATAGAAGGTTTCCTGGTCAGTGTTTGTGGGCTTCTTGTTTAAGTGCAGATATGTAAACATCCGTAACTCAAAATAAATGGTTAAAATTTGCATATTTTGCATATATTTAAGTTCATTCATTCATTCATTCATTTTCTTTTCGGCTTAGTCCCTTTATTAATCCGGGGTCGCCACAGTGGAATGTACCACCAACTTATCCAGCATTTGTTTTTTACGCAGCGGATGCCCTTCCAGCCACAACCCATCTCTGGGAAACACATCCACACATTCACACACACACATACACTACAGACAATTTAGCTTACCCAATTCACCTGTACCGCATGTCTTTGGACTGTGGGGGAAACCGGAGCACCCGGAGGAAACCCACGCAACCACGGGGAGAACATGCAAACTCCACACAGAAATGCCAACTGGCCCAGCCGGGGATCGAACCAGCGACCTTCTTGCTGTGAGGCGAACGTGCTAACCACTCGGCCACCGTGGCGGCCTATTTAAGTTAAATTCATGTTTATTTACATAACGCTTTTACAATGTAGATTGTATCAAAGCAGCTTAACATAGAAGTTCTAAGTCCAGATTTCAGAGTTGAAGTTCTGTTTAGTTCAGTTCAGTGTGGTATAATTTTCACTGCTGAAAGTTCAAACATCGAAGAGCAAATCCATCGATGCACAGCTCCACAAGTCCCAATCCAAGCAAGCCAGTGGTGACAGTGGAGAGGAAAAAAAACTTCTCCAATTGACGAAGCGAAGGAAAAAATTGCAAAAATTGTTGTTTCAGATGGGTGAACTTTTTAAAGAGCTGACAACCTGACAAGACTCGATGTACCTTTATCCAGGTTATTAGACAACTACTTGCCACAAAATGTGGAAAAGTGGACACAATACCTTGTTTTGGGCCATAATAGTTTGTTAATTATTTAATTAAATGCAAAGCTGACAGAAACAAAATTGGGTGAATGGAGCATACACCAATTTAATTATTCAGCCACTATATGCCTCCAAAATCAGCATGTTTTGGCATATATTAAATTGCACAATTGTTTTGGATGGGTGAACGTAAACCATAAAACTAAAATCATTGTTGATAACTGAATAAATGTTACTGAAAAAATATATGAACTGTAAAAAGAAAGAAATATAATAAAATAAAATGTTTGTAAGCTAGACTTATTTTTGACACTGGACCACAAAACATAATAAATGTCATATATGTCATAAATGACAATTTTTGGAAATTGGGATCAATTGGAAGTGGAATGAAAAATATTTTTATTGATGTTCAATTTGTTGGGATAGATCAATCGGCTGATTTATGACTAGGCTATTTGAAAAACTATATATAGCCTATATGCATTTTAATATATCTGCACTGGGGAAATTTACGAAATATTCTCATGGATCTTTACTTGATATTAAAATTATTTTTGGCATAAAAGAAAAACCCGTAAATTTGATCCATATTGGCTATTGCCAAAAATGTAACATAAGATTGGTTTTGTGGTCCAGGGACACATGAACAAATCTAAAAATGACAAAAACAATAAAATTCAATATACTCAAAGTATATTTTAAAATATATATTTAAGCTGGCGGTTCATTCTGCTGTGGCAACCCCTGATGAACAAAATAAATAAGCTGAAGGAAAATGAATGAATGAATGAATGAATGAATGAATGAATGAATGAATGAATGAATGAATGAATGAATGAATATTTAAACTACTAATCAAAACACTAGTATACCACGTCCAAAAATAATTTCAGTTAAGATAAGAATCAGTTAAAATAAAATAAAAATTTATAAATTTTTTTATTCACAACTAACATGACTTCGAGTGGAAGAACCCCAGACATGTTTTTTTCTGGAAGTTTTAACATTTAATGCGAGTACAAACAAAATGAATTTAGTTTTAGATGCAAATACTTAAATAAAAATAGCTTTTGCATCTAAAAGTACCCTTTTTTGTGGGGCTGCGTAAGTGTGAACCTCTCACTGTGATAAGAGTGTCCCGTGTTTATCCTGGTGCTAGTTCATAAGTCATCATTGTTTGCATGAAGATGTCTGTATCTGCTTGTTGCAGAGGAGCATGTGGAGCTGACACCTCTGCTGAAGTGTCCGGTATCAGTGTGAGGAGATACAGAGAGAGTGAGTGTTGTGTATGTATGACTCTGTGCTGACAGATCTGCACACCGGTCATTCAGCAGCTCAGGTAAACAGCACATTAATCTTGGCTTGTCAGGATGGTGACCCCGTGACCTCTCTGAGCTGTTGCTGAATCGTCCCACAAGGGTGTAATTGAACATTAGCCTGCTGCTACAGGATGAGAGCTGAACTCTGGGTAAAATAACCATTAGCCAATTAGAGTCTGAAAATGTGTAGGCGATAATAGTTCACTTACTAATACTATCCAGCTAACAGGGAACGTTCCCAGAACATTCACTAACGTTCTTTAAAAGTTGTGAAAATGTTAGCACAGAACGTTATCAATGGAACGTTTTTAGAATGTTCTCATAACAGTGTTAATGTTCATGTAACGTTGTTAAAAAACGTTCTTGGAACAAAGTTTTTGAATGTCTTCAGGATTTTCTTTGTACTTAATGAACGTTCGCATAATGTTGATGAAAAACGTTCTTATAACAAAGTTTTTGGAAATGTCTGTAGGACGTTATTTGTGCCTGATGAACGTTCTCATAATGTTAATGAAAAACGTTCTTATAACACAGTTTTTGGAAACGTCTTCAGGACGTTATTTATACTTGATGAACGTTTTCACAATGTTCATAAAAAAAGTTCTTGTAACAAAGTTCTTGGTTTTGAAAACGTTTCAAGGACGTTACGCTGACCATAAAAAAACGTTCTAGCAACATTAAGCAAACTGGACATTTCAACGTTCTCGGAACGTTACAGATAACGTTATGAGAACGTTCTCACAACCTAAATTTGTTAGCTGGGTATGAACTTAATTGGAAGAAAACTGCAGTGACAAGCTGCTAGTTTATGAGCGAAACGACCAGCATTTGTACCTGATTATGAGACATTAAAAAAACATTTGTCATTTTATGAACTGGGCTTTATTGCCTTTGTTGTTTTCATTTGGCTGTGTGTGTAACCTTGCACAAACTCACTCATGGCTCACAGTTTTGGCTAACCTTTTTGCGTTAATACATTTATAGATCATCATGAATTCGTTTCAGGCTCCTAGTTTGACAGGCAACTTGTTATCTTTGTTTTCTTTTAGAGAACTTTGCTGAAAAATATCCCCTTAAGTTAGCTAAATCAAAACCTCATGACAAGACACGTACATACGAGCCAGGTTTGGCAAACCAACGATGAAAGTCTTGAAAAATGATCTCTTTTTAAAATGTGCTTCCTTATATCTAAATATTACATGCAATGATGCATTTTGTTTGCTTCCCAATGTCAGATTTAGAAAGGATTAATTCTATTTTTATTCTTGTGATAGACGTTTATTTGAATAAATCACTAATAAATGTTTTAAGTAAAAATGTACAGTTTAGCAGACTTTAAAAGAGAGTACAGTTTAGAGTGCTTTTTCAACTGGTAACACTTTACAATAAGGTTATTAGTTTATGCATTTACTAACATGAACTAATCATGAACAATACTTGTACAGCATTTGTTAATCATAATTGAACATTTACTAATGCATTATTAACATCCAAGTCCATGTCTGTTAACATTAGTTAATGCACCGTGAGTTAACATGAACTAACAATCAACAAGTGTGTTTTCATGAACAAATACTGTAGTAAATGTATTGTTCGTTGTTTGTTCATGTTAGTAAATGCATTATTTAACATTAGCTAATGAACCTAATTGTAAAGTGTGACCTTTCAACTTATTTAATCAGGATAAAAATAAATTTTATATGAAATTGTATTAATATTTGTATGGTTTTGAATGTTCTCAGACATATTTATGATAACTATTATCCACATTATTTCTGTTTAACTTTTTAAATGCTAAATGATTTAAGCTCTTGTGTAAATAATTTGCATTGAGTTATTTAGTGAATTCAACTTTTATTTTCATTGTAGATTTAAACCATAAACAATAATAATAATTTGGGTTAACAATATATTTAGTTAACAAAAAACTTCTATTGACACTTGGGTAACACTTTATTTTAGGTTGTCCTTTTACAACTTAAGTTTACCATGTACTTACTGTAGTAATTAGAAATACTTATGCATAATTACACTAACTGGCATTCTAACTCTAAACATTCATTCATTTTCTTTTCGGCTTAGTCCCTTTATTAATCCGGGGTCGCCACAGTGGAATGAACCGCCAACTCTAAACACATAGTATGTAATTAATGAATATTACATAGTAGGTAAATTAATAGTTACACTGTAACAAAGAAAGCTTAAAATAAAGTATAACCATAAGTTATTTACTTTAAATATAATACATTTGTAGTTGGTGAAGTGTAATGTTGCTGAAGTTTTAATATAATTTTAGATAGTACAGTTAAATTATAATCATGTACATTACAACTGCTGTAACATGTTGGTCAATATAAGCACACCTTTTAATCATACAAAAAAATTAATTGACAAAAAGAGTTGTGAATTAAATTATTTAAAAAGAATTTATCAATATTACAAAATGTACTATTTAGAAATACACTTATTTACTTAGGTGTGTTAAAGTTTTGCAATAAAAAATGATTAAATAAATAATGTTAATTAATATAAATATTATATATAATATATTCAGATATTATCTGAATATCCGAAAGTGCATTTAAATATGAAATATGCACTAAAACTGCACATACAGTTATAGCAGTCAATTCAGTTTAGCACATTTTTTTTCACCATTGTTGACATGATTCAAAACATACAAGTTATGTTTGCTTTAAATCTACAGCCCAGCAGGCACACAATGTCATTAGGTTAGATTTAGGTTGTAATGCTAGGTGATCAAAATCCAACACTTAGCCAGGGTCTACGGACAGTGTTATTTTGACGTCCAATAAAGACATCACATGATGTTGATATTTGGTTGATTTTAGGTTGTGTTGGAAAGTGACCAAAATCCAACATTGAGTCTACAAGCTTAAACCAACGTCAGGCATGGCAACAAAAATCCAACATCTGATAAACGTTGTAGTCATAACGTCCACACAACATCAAGTTGTAACATCAACCGTTGGTTTTAGGTTGAACGTATGGTGTTGGGTTCTGACGTCAACCCAATTTTCATTTCCAAACAAACAAAATGTCCCCATGACGTTGGGGTACAACGTCAATCTGACGTCATATTGATGTCCTGTGCTTGCTGGGAGGATTGCATGTGTTTATGATTTGCATCCATTATAAAAACATTGCATCCATGAACCATCTGCACAGATGAAGCATCACCAAAATGTGTTTGAGTGTCTCCATTCCTGTCCTCTGTTTGTTGCAGGGAGGTCATACTAGGTTTTAGCTTTCTCCTCTTGTCTCCTCATGTAATGATAAAACATCTCAGAGAGCTTGTCAGTTATAAACAATGACTTTAGCAGACTCTGTCTCAGCGCCAGGATAGCTGCTGCCAGCACATTCATAAAAAGCGCTTCCAAAATGAATTACAGAGCTTATACGCATCCCTCTTGAGGACACACGAATATGGCCCTTCGATCAGCCTTTTCCAATCAAAGCTGGGCGTTTCCAGCATTACTGGAGGTTTTGGGGAAGAGAGATACTTCCATCATGAAGTATGTCATGCTCGGTTTTGACCAGCGGGATGCGGGGGCGATGGGTGTTCCTGTGGTGTTGTATGACTGATGGGATGGTTTGCTTGTCTCTGTGTTTATGCTGTCTTGACCTTTGACCCTTGAGGGTCGGCGTGAGGTTAGTTTATGGCGGATCGGCACAGACGCTGACCATGAGACTCAACACTGGCAGAGACATCTGACAGACCGGCGAGAAAAGCGAGAAAAAGGAACATGAGGATAATTTTGGATAAGGGAAATTTGTGTGTGTGTTTGTTTGATTGTTTGTATGTTTGTGTTTGTGTACTGTATGCATGTGTGAGAGTGAGAGAGAGATCTGTGTTCTGGGAGAAATTAGGTAATGTTGTGAGGCCATGGGGAAAAAATCGCAAAACAACATAATTAGAAATTGGGGGTGTAGATGGTGGGGTCACTGATAGATTTATTATACAGGCTTGAATAAATGACTCAGGAAATTGTACATGCACACAAACATTTTATCCATCATATGGGACTACTCTGAAATTAGCAATAAGAAGTCTTTCATTTAACATTTGTACATAATATTATAGCAATTATTAAGAAATTTGCCATTATTATTTTATTGAATATTTAGCTTTTAATTAGATTTGTTTTAGTTTTAGTTATTTTACCAGCTTTTTTTGCCCTTTTTATAACTTTTTAAAGTATTTCAGTATTTTTTTATTTGTGTAACAATACTTATGATAATTTTTTATAGGATTATTTTATTGGATTTTTTGTATAAAATGATTACTACTTTGAGATAAAGTGTATTGTGTATCATTTGTTGTTTATATAATTAGAATCTTTGGTCCCCCTTTATTTTAAGTGTCGCTTATACCTGTGAACTTACATGGTAATTAGATGTGTAAGTAGTATGTAACTAGGGTGTATGTACACACTTGTACATAGTATTTACATAGTATTGTTTAACACTGGTGTAACTACACTCATGTAACAACCCGCTGAATATTTGTAAGTACAAATGTGTAACAGGACATTGGTAACAACACTAGGAAAGTACATATCTGTAACAAGAGTTATATAAGTGCATTGTGTAACAACAATATGTACTTGCAGATGTTTTCCCACCTTCACACCTGTTTGCAGATCATGTACTTGTGAACACTGTATGGCAGAACTAATGCTGCATTAGAAGGTTTCACCTTGTGATACCAGTGTACTTACATGGTAAATCCACAGGAACTGTCCTGGTACACACTGGTACATAGAAAATACTATGTACCAGTGTGTACATATACTGTAGTTACATACTACTTACACATCTAATTACCATGTAATTTCACAGGTATAAGCGACACTTAAAATAAAGTGGGACCGAATTTTTTTTTATATTCATTTGTTACAGTAAACAGTAACAACTTTTATTCATTCATCCATCCCTAGGATGGCAATTTTTCTGAAGTTTCAGAATCATCTCTCCACTCTGCAGTGCCACATGACTGTAAATTATACTAATATGTTGATTTGCTGCTAAAAACATTTCTTACTATCCACACTGCGAACACAATTTTTCAAAGGCAGTGATTTATTTGAAAGAGAATTTAAAATATTTAAGTCAAAGTGTATTATTTTTCATTCATTCATTTTCTTTTCGGCTTAGTCCCTTTATTAATCCGGGGTCGCCACAGCAGAATGAACCGCCAACTTATCCAGCATTCGTTTTACGCAGCGGATGCCCTTCCAGCTGCAACCCATCTCTGGGAAACATCCATACACACTCACTCACTCACAAACACACTATGGACAATTTAGCTCACCCAATTCACCTATACCGCATGTCTTTGGACTGTGGGGGAAACCGGAGCACCCGGAGGAAACCCACGCAACCACGGGGAGAACATGCAAACTCCACACAGAAATGCCAACTGACCCAGCCGAGGCTCGAACCAGCGACCTTCTTGCTGTGAGGCGATCATGCTATCCACTAGGCCACCGTGGCGCCTGTATTATTTTTATTAAATATAAAAAATGAGGAAATATATTTATAAAAATGCATTTGTAATACCAATGTCATATGAAAATGTAAGAATAAAATAATTAGTAACTACAGAGAATATGACTGGTGATTTGCTATGCATGCTGTTGATTTGACTTGAATATGTTGACTCTTGATGCATTTTTCAAAATGAATGCCCATGGTTGTTATTGATATTTCTAAATTATTTTGAGAGAACTCAGCTCTTTGCAGAAATGCAGCGGGTGTTCCGGCAACATTCTTGCTTGTTTGGTCGTAAGGTTGCAGGTTAGGCTCAGGACAGGAAGCACTGGTCATAAATCAGCTGGAGATCACAGAATATAGTCAGTTACTCTAGTTCAGAGCAGCCAGAGACTCAGACCCCCCGGCATGAGGATCAGACACTGCACACATTTCATCTCAACAAGACTGAGAAAGACAGAATAGATGGAAAAGAGTGCAAGAGAAACTCTTATGACAGAAACGATTACCTCAGATCAGAGATGAGCAAGAGTCTGCAAGAAAAGGATTTACAAAGAATTGTGAGGTAATCAGATAAACTGGGTTACGGTTTATTTTAATGCCCCCCTTAGATTTTCTGTTGACTATATCAGTAACTGCATATGCAGTACAACTCATATTAGTGGAGTGTTCTGCTATTAAAAACATCATCTAAGACTTGAACTCAAAGTACTAATATGCACATTTGTAGTAATACAGTCATTGTGCTTGGGTATATAGAATAAGATCTACTTTATAATCACTTATACAGTAACTTTATAATTACTTATACAGTATACTATAATTAATACACAGCCAAAATCTTTATAATAAGCAGGTAATAAGATGGTACTTAATAGCAGGAACTGTTAGTTAAACTAAAGTGTTACCCTGTTGGAGTATCAAAACAGGGTACACTAATATGAATTAAATAGTACTAAACCAATCCAAATAAACATTAAACCAATAATTTACTAATGTAAACCATTCATTTACTAATGATAACTGCATCAGCAGTATATTAATTAATCACTCATTCATTCATTCATTTTCTTTTCGGCTTAGTCCCTTTATTAATCCGGGGTCGCCACAGCGGAATGAACCGCCAACTTATCCAGCATTTTGTTTTACGCAGCGGATGCCCTTCCAGCCACAACCCATCTCTGGGAAACACATCCATACATTGTCATTCACACACATACACTACGGACAATTTAGCTTACCCAATTCACCTGTACCGCATGTCTTTGGACTGTGGGGGAAACCGGAGCACCCGGAGGAAACCCACGCAACCACGGGGAGAACATGCAAACTCCACACAGAAATGCCAACTGGCCCAGCCGGGGATCGAACCAGCGACCTTCTTGCTGTGAGGCGAATGTGCTACTCACTACGCCACCGTGGCGCCCATTAATTAATCAATAACTTGATATTAGTAAACTGAGTCATAGAAAAATTATTTCCTAATAACTGAAATACGAATGCAAAATGGACCAAACCCAACTCAACAAGCCAAAAATGGAACATGTCCACCATAAAAAGGACAAAATACTCAGGCATACCCTGTCAGAGTCACAGGTCAACACGGGCATCTTCTTGCGTCATCAGGTTTAATTGTGTGTGTGTGTGTGTGTGTGTGTGTGTCTGTCACAGGAATTTCTGTAGTTGTTTTGACTTCTGTAACGCTGGGAGTGACACTGACAACGGAGGTGAGGATCCAATCGCAGATTTATTAAGAAGTCAGTAAAGCAGTGGTCAACAGGAGCAAACATATGTATTCAGGAGTCCAGAATCATGGTCGGAGTACAGGCAGAAGGTCAACAAGTCATATACGTAGCAGACAGGGATAAATAAACAAACAAAACGGGGATCAAAACACTGTGGGACAGGTACAAAGGAACTGCGTTGTAATGTCACATACAGTTAACAAGACTCAGCGACCGGAGTGAGTGTATGTGCTGCTTAAATAGTGTGTGTAATCAGTCCTTGACAATCCTCAGGTGGTGTGTGTGCAATCAATGGTGACTTGGAGCAGGAGTGTGTATGTGTTGCATGACTGGAATTGTAGTCTGTGTACAAGCAGATCTGTAGTTCATCAGATGTGTGTGTGTGTGTGTGTGTGTGTGTGTGTGTGTGTGTGTGTGTGT
>CAIGQQ010032164.1:4605374-4619290 GCA_903798035.1 Danio albolineatus
TTTTTTTTTTTTTTTGATTGGCTACAAAACAAACCACTGTTGTACTATGACTAATTATAACTTGCTTTGGTACCATAGAGAACACTTTAACTTGCACTTTAATCTGAATCCAAGTATCTTGTCCAAAATAAGTAAAAGATAATGTACTGTTGTCATTGCAAAAACAAAATAAACTAGTATTTTTAACTACTTTTTACCGTTACACATCACATGGGATTTATTAGAAAAATAATAACAAGATGACTAATAAAGTTTCCTATATACAGTACTGCACAGTTGAAGTAATTCAATTCAATAAATTATTAGCTCCTCTTTGTTTTGTTTTTTTGTTTTTTTGTTTTTTAATCATTTCCCATATGATGTTTAACAAAGCAAGAAAATGTTCACAGTATGTCTGATAATATTTTTTAGTCTGGAGAAAGTCTGATTTCTCCAGAAATGATATGATTTCTCCACCTGATAAAGCAGTTTTTAATTTTTTAAAGACCATTTTAAGCATTTTTTTACCAATCAGTCTACAGAACAAACCATTGCCTAATTTCCCTAACCTGCCTAGTTAACCTAATTAATCTAGTTAAGCCTTTAAATGTCCCTTTATGCTGTATAGAAGTGTCTTGAAAAATATCTAGTCAAACATTATTTACTGTCATCATGGCAAAGATAAAATAAATTAGTTAATAGAGCCTATTATAATTAGAAATTTGTTGAAAAAAATATTCTCTCCTTTAAACAGAAATTGGGGAGAAAAATAAACAGGGGGCTAATAATTCAGGGTGGCTAATAATTCTGTATATTGTATGTATTTGTTATCGAAACCCCTATTTTGGTTCCTCCTAGGATCTTTATTTGTAACAGTGAACAAATGGTCAGATTTCTGAAATAGAAGTCATGAGGAAAGAATTAAAAGTTGACGATACTGTCATGATTCATTCATGTTTTCTTGATTAATGTCTTTGATATTTGTTCTCACTTTTTACTTTAACAGGCTTGTGGTTAGCGTCTTCAGCTCTGACTCACATTAAAGCTATGTAAGGAGGCCTGATCTCTGTTTATGTGTGTTCATGCCTCTATATGTCAGTGTGAGAAAGGACTGTTTCTGATCAGTGCATTTGAAAGTAGTGTGTGGGCTTGTGATGTGTCATTAATAGTTTTGGCATGCGTGTGCTAGAAGTTTATCACTCAGTAGTTAGCAGCGAGTCTTGCAGTCTCAATGTATGTCAGCATTTAAGTTGTGTGCACTCACTGCTGTTTTGTTGCGGTCTGGAGATGCTCTTGAAGTTCATGGCTTTGTGTTGCTTTTTTTAGTGTCTGGGAGTTAAAAAAAAAAAAAGATGTATTCACTTGGCTAACACACGAGGCAAGGCTCTTTTTTCTTAGATTTTTTTTTACCTCTGAAGTGGCTTTAAACCCTTTAAGTAAAAAGTCTCCGTTCACAATTTACTGTGATTTATGCTTCCTTTGACATTGTGAGAATAAACAGTAACAATAAGCACTTTGTGGTATCAGCAGAAATAAAGACAGTGACACTGATGTGTAAACTGTAGTTTGTGCAACCAGGCAAAGTGAGAGGAAAGAGGCAGACTGACAAAATATAAGAAAATGGCAAATTAAAGACACCTACATGAAGTTTGCTTTATTTGTCCTTCTGATCTTTTTATAAAAATCTAAGTAAAACGGCTCAAAATAATATTGTGAAATTATATTCATTCATTCGTTTTCTATTTAGCTTAGTCCCTTTATTTTCCTGGGGGCGCCACAGCAAAATGAACCGCCAACTTATCCAGTGTATGTTTTACGCAGCAGATGCTCTTCCAGCTGCAACCCATCACTGGGAAACATCCATACACTTTCATTCACACTCATACACTACGGACAGTTTAGCTCACCCAATTCACCTATAGCACATGTCTTTGGACTTGTGGGGGAAACCAGAGCACCCGTAGGAAACACACATAAACAGGACATGCAAACTCCAAACAGAAATGTCAACTAACCCAGCAGAGGCTTGAACCAGTGACCTTCTTGCTGTGGGGCGTTGGTGCTACCCACTACGCCACCTTGACAGGCCATTATGTTACCTACAATTATTACCAATTGTCACGGATGAAATATTTTTGAAGTAGCATTTTAGACTTTTAAATTTGTGGATTGTCACAAAATAATAATAATTTTGGGGGGATAAATAATTGTTTTTAAGCAGTGGTGTTAGAATCTACATTAAAAATCATATGACGTTTTATTCACTTGCATTTAAAATGATTATTTTTACTTTTTATAGTTTTATTGTTTAAAATTTATTTCATTCATTCATTTTCTTTTCAGCTTAGTCCCTTTATAAATCTGTGTTCGCCACAGTGGAATGAATCGCCAATTTATCCAGCTAATGTTTTTATATAACAAATGCCCTTCCAGCTGCAATCCAGTACTGGGAAACACCCTTACACTCTCGCATTCACACACATACACTACAGCCAATTAAGCCAATTTTGACAGTATAGTCCCCCCTTCACTTTACTGGGGCATTAGGACAGATCGCAGGTTGAGCGCCCCATGCTGGGCTCACTAACACCACTTCCGACAGCAACCTAGTTTTCCCATGAGTTCTCCCATCCAGGTACTGACCAGGCTCGGCCCTGCTTAGCTTCAGTGAGAAACCAGTCTTGGGTTGCAGGGTGATATGACTGTGATATGACTATTTGAATAAACAGTTATAATAAAAAAATTGTAAAGAAAATTGTAATAATAATAGTAATAATAATAATAAAAACATAAAAAAGTAATAATAATAATAATAATAGTAAAATAAAATCATGTACAATTAATTACATTTTAGTTGTTTATTTTCAACCGTCATTTTAATTTCTCCTAACAACCACATCATGAAAATAATGATCATATTGGCCATTGTTTAAAAATGCACCAGCATTTTTAGTACTAGTTTTACACAGAACAAAAGAAATCATAAAAGCACTTCTGTTTTTTTCTTTTCATACTCTCTATCACTTTCTTATGCCTGTGAAAATATGTCTGAGCATTACTGCTTCTCAGCATCTTTAGTGGTGCGTCTGTCTTCTGAAGCGAAGCTCACTGTAAAGGCAGCCTGGGGGAGCGTTTACACAGCACTAATGTGCATGAAATAGAGGATTAGGTTTCGAGGTGGGAGGGGAACGGACATCTTAGGGCCCAGTGGCTGCTGTGCCGTGTTCGTGTTGCTCATGGGAAGGCTTATCCTAATCGCCCCACTGTCGCACCGGCCCCCCCAGGGCCCCTACACAACACCCAGGGGCCCCAAGTCTTTAATAAAACAGGGTTATGAATGTATTTGTCTTAATGCTCCACTACTGGTGGTGTTTGTGGGTGGCAGAGCGCAGACGAGAGGAATGGTGCCGTCTTTGAATGGCAAAAACTGTGTCCAGTTTAACCGAGCCACTTTAAGCCGATTTTTTTCGGGTCACATCGGCACCAATGAGGGATTAACTTTGTTCACATCAACGCCCGATTGAGATCTCGGCCCCGCTGCATCCTACATCTCGCTCTGAGGAGAAAAGGTCCACAGTTGCCCAATTTGTACCAGCCAGGGAGAAGAAAGAATGGGCCATCCTAAAGAAGACAAAAAGAAAAAAAAAATAGTTCAGTGTTACTGCTTTTATGTTGTTGTTGTTGCTGTTCAGTCCCTGTCCGAGAGAATTAAGGCTTTTCCCACAAGGGATCAGATAGATGGTGAATGCAGTGTCTCTGATTCTCTGGTTATTGGCATCAAAAGAAGAGGCTTGTTCTCACAGGCATCAGCGTTCGATTGTTCTGCAACAAACAGGTGCAATCAGGCTGTGGTTCCGCCAAATCGTCAGTTCAAAGTACCACTCGCTTTTCTAAAAATGTCTAGGTATGACTGTTTTTTTTTTAGTTGAGACACTTTTTTTGCCATGAATCAGAGTCAGGCATACTATAACCCCCCCCCTCAGGGGAACCTATATCAGTGTTTCTCAACCATGTTCCTGGAGGACCGCTGACTCTGCACATTTTCCATAGCTCCTTAGCCAAACACACTTGATATGATTATAGATTATATGGAATATCTATTTAAAAGTTAGAATGTCATCATATTTTTTTCTTTTTACTTTTTGTTAAGAGATGGATGGGGAAAATCTTGCACTGTAATTAGTAACTTTGAAATTGCTGATTTGAAAGGCTGTCAGTTCAGCGAATCTATATGAACTTGAACCTAGAAATAATTATGGGAAAATAGTTTTACACTGTGAAATGTTGTGCATTCCTGTTAAAATGACTGAAATTGGACTACACCTTATTAGGATCTGATTTTGTAGGTAGTTTGTAGTTACTTGTATAGGTACAAAGAACTCAGATCATCGGTCACACTTTATTTTGATGGTCCATTTGTTGAATTTAAAGGGCACATACATGACACCTTTTTTATATTTAATATAAGTCTTTTGTGTCAGCAGAATTTGTCTGTAAAGTTTCAGCTCAAAATACCCATCAGATTATTAATTATAGCTCTCTAAAGCTCTTCCATTATAGCTCTAAACAACTTTTTCCTGTTTTTGGCACTGGCCCTTTAAGAATAGTTCTCCCCGCCCACCGTTCCTGTCATCGTGCCTCAATCTCCGCCCTCGGCTGCGTCAGACACACAGACGCTACAGGAACAGAGGTGAAAGAAGCAGATCTCACTACGTTTGAGAAATACAACAGTAAGAACTTTACCAAAGACTGTTTAATGTGTTTGTTAAGGAGTTGCAACGATGAGTCACGCAAAATGCAGTTACAGAGTTCGTCCACTGCTGTATGGATATCTGTTATGTTAATGTACACAATAAACCTGATTTAATGTCAACAAACCGAGATTGAAGTGTATTTTTTGCTGACACGCGGCTGTGGTGATGAAGTAAAGCTGAAGTAAATGGCTGTAGTTCATTACAAACATGCACTGTTTTAAACACGTGTTAAACTTGTGAAACTCACTCTTGATCACATTTGATGATGATTGATGACCTTCGCGAACTGAACAGACCTTTTATTCCCGGTTGTTTTGCGCATGTCCTGTCTTGTTGATATGATTATACACGTTACTACGGAGACATGTTAATACGCAGCTGTCAATCAATTCGGTGGGCGGGGGGGACCACACTCCTACGTCAAGTTGCGGTCGATCTCAAAACCGCTCCAATTGGTCCAGCGTTTTTATGCTGTTAAATTGAAAAAATAAAAGGACTGGGTGTGTTTATATCACCCCAAAAAGACCGTCTGTCCAAACAGCTTAAAAAGTAGATTTTTCATCAAAGGTGCCCTTTAAGTTATATTGCAACTAATTCCCATTAGATTATAAGTAGACTGTTAGGTTAGGGTTAGTGTAAGTTGACATGTACTTGCAAAGTTTCTTATATTCAGTTAAATGTCTGTTGAGCGTCAGTATCAACAGATATTAAGCAGACAGTCAACTAATACTCAAATGGACCATCAAAATAAAGTGTTACCATATCATCTGCTCTTATTAGCAAAGACTGAAAGACCTGTAAATGGTGTGAAAGACAAAGGAGACATCCACAACATGCAGTGCTGGTGGTTCTCAAGGAACGTGGTTGAGAAACACTGATGATATGATTATAGATAATATGAAATATCTATTTAAAAGTTAGAATGTCATCATATTTTTTTCTTTTTACTTTTTGTTAAGAGATGGATGGGGAAAATCTTGCACTGTAATTAGTAACTTTGAAATTGCTGATTTGAAAGGCTGTCAGTTCAGCGAATCTATATGAACTTGAACCTAGAAATAATTATGGGGAAATAGTTTTACACTGTGAAACATTGTGCATTCCTGTTAAAATGACTGAAATTGGACTACACCTTATTAGGATCTGATTTTGTAGGTAGTTTGTAGTTACTTGTATAGGTACAAAGAACTCGTTCCATTGTTGAGTTTGGTGTTGTCATCTGTTGATAGACAATTACAATGTGTTTTGGTCAGTATGGTATTTGCCACGTCCCTCCTCCAATGTGGTTGGATGGCTGGCTAGCAAGTGACAGTGCATTTTACCCAAAGCTGTGCATTTTTAAGCTTTAAAGTGTGCAGTGGTCAGCCTGATATATTGTCTTATCATGCTGCTGCTTTTTTTTTAGCAGCCATCTGTTGGTCAATAGGGCAAATCTACATCATCATACAGTACAGTCATCATGACCAATGTCTGGAAATCTTTTTTTTCTTCTTCTTCGTCGTGTTGAAAATACTGAACTTCACTCATGAAAATTGGCAGAACAATGACAAAAGTTACTGGACCTTGTGCTCAAAAAGTTAATCTTATTTCATTTTATAAGCATCGCATTAGTAGAATGTTGTGTGATGTAGGCATGGGCTGATATACTGTAAGATCATGACAGTATGATAACCTTGGATAAAAATATCACAGCATTACAGTACCACTCTAAAATAAGCTATTTTTGAATGAATGGGTTAAAAAAAACATTGTTTTCCCCGAATTGAACACAATATATTTTTTTTAAGAAATATTTTGGAACAGTAAGCATTTCAGGCTAAATAATTAAGATAAATCACTGACATCTGCAGTCTTTGTTACTTTAAAAAAACACAGTTTGATGTGGAAGCTCTTTTGCTGCTGGAGATACTGTTGCCTTAACAAACTAAATAAAATCGTAGTAAAAAACAGGTAAATTAAAAAAAAACTAAAAAAAAAACATACATATACTGCAGGAACGGTATAACAGAACATTGACTTTTCCAAACTGCTGTAAACCTTGAAACCAGTTACCATCCCATACCTAGTGTGATGCGTGTGGCCCTTAAACACATGCAAGATTTGAGTGCAGCATACAAACTTTAGAGCCTATACTTCACAGATAAAATGAACAGGTAACCTATAGTGGAATTTAAAAGCAGTTTCCGTGTAAACAGCCCTTTAATTAGCACAAGTGTGTTGAAGGTGATTGCTAGCATATATTCACAGCAAACAGGTGTGCTTCTGACGTCTTTACACCTGTCAATAACATTAATGCCTTTTCTGTCAGTTTCCCACAATAACGCAACCTCTGCCCTGAAGCGGTTCACGCAGCTTTGACACCATTTTCATTTGTAACACACAAGTAATCATAAAAACCATTGTGATTGTGGAGAGTCTCCGAGGCGGTTCTGATTGTCTCGGGTTGAGATGTGTACGTCAGCTAGTATCATGTTTACCATTTTCTCCTGGCTCATTCTCCCTGTGTTATTATCTATAATCATATGAGTAAACAAACTCTCTGAAATCTACATAATTAATGCTGGCCTTGTCAGCTCCTCTGGGCTTCTCTCTAATCTATTTTTCGAACACACTCTCATTATAAACATAAAAGACGGATTCATAAATGTGCCAGAGTAGAGGACATGCACAGACTCAGTCGAGCAGTCAGTGGTGTGAAAGAGAGGAGGAGAAAGAGTCAGACTGGAATATGTTTACTTTACTCAGCAATGTTAACAACAAAGCTTAATGATACTTAAAGTAAACATCAGACACAGTTTGATCTAAAAGTGAAAAGTGGGTCAAAAATTCAGTTCTAGAGTTTACTTTGTCACATCATTACTAAAAGAGTTTTGCACTCGCATGTGCAAGAGTATGTTACTTAATCACACAGTTGTCACGTCCACACGTTTGATAGTTCATTTATTGCTTGCTTGCATTAACATTTCATAATATTACATAATGCGTAATAAACCATAATATGACCATCATGACTGTGAAAATGTTGTTTCTTTTTACTTAATAGTTGGTTGAAGTAATAAAACAAAAATAAAATAATGTTTGTAACCTGAAATAAAGTAAACTGTAACCATTTATATAATTGTGTTTGTCTATATATATATATATATATATATACAGTGTAAAAAAAATCTGTAATTTCACGGTTTAGTTCCGGCAGCTGGGGTGTAAAATTACAAATGTTAAATTACAGATAGTAAATTTACGGATCTTAAATTACAGAAATTTGCCAGAAATTAAAATTTAAGGATAGATAGATAAATAGTTTTAACATAATATATTATGTCATAACATTATTGTGTTATAAATAATCTTATGAGATAATTATTATATTATTATTATGTGATACATATAAATAGAAACAAAATTATACTATAATATTTTGTTGCATAGATATTTATATGTATATATAATTTGTATCATACACACACACATATATATATATATATATATATTATATCCTAATAAAAATTTATATTTATTTTTTATTAAAAACAAATTCTCAAATATATGTATTTATATATATACGTAAAAAAAAATTTAATTAATAATGATCAATTTGTGTGTGTGTGTGTGTGTATGTGTGTATGTGTGTGTGTGTGTGTGTGTGTGTGTGTGTGTGTGTTTGTGTGTGTGTGTGTGTGTGTGTGTGTGTGTGTGTGTGTGTGTGCGCGGGTGGGTGTGTGCGGGTGGGTGGGTGGGTGGATGGGTGTTCTAATGCAATTCTAATATAAACACTGTTAAGTATGACAATAAATACAACACAAACTAAATATTAAAATAAAAACAACCTCATTAAAGCAATGAATAAAAATAATTACTCTAATAATTATACTATGTACTATACTATACTATAATTATAACTATAGTGCAGTGGTTCTTAAACTATGGTACTTGTACCAGTAGTTGTACACAAGCTTCCTTCTAGTGGTACGCGGAGGAATCTCTGAATAATTAAAGAAAAAAAATTAGCACACTTTTAACCCTTTGATGCATACGATAACACCGATGTGATCAGTAAATAGATTTTATTAGGCTAAACCTTTTATTAAAGTGGCTGACAGTAATAAATATTCTTAATTAGAAGAATTAACCTGCCTTGTTTTTGAACAGTGCAGTGCTGTAGCTGCTTAATTAGGCCTACTACGCTACTGTACTTCAATACCGTTAATTATGGTGGTACTTGGAGGGACAATTTTTTTCTGAGGTGGTACTTCGTGAAAAAAGCTTTTGTTTGTTTAAACAATTTTTTTTCCAAAATAATATGACCAAATGTTTTTTTTTTTTTCTTAAATTATTGTTTTTCCTTTAAACAATCAGTTTTTTGTGCAACATGGCTTGGTCAGTCTTTAGAGACAGACATACATAATTTACAGCTCTGGATTCATCTGTGCCCTCAAGGCAAAGTCATTGCAATGGCTGTCAGCTATAAAAACAGCACTTGTCCTTTGTTGTTGATCAAGGTCATTCGTGGCCCCACATTCAGCTGCAATGACTTAATCCTTCAACACACAAACACACACACACACAAATTGTGCAGATTGTCGAACTTTTAGGAATGTTTTTCCAATGTTGTAACATCAATGAGTAACATCTAAATGAGATGAGTGAAAAAAGAAAAATCTGTGAAATTCTGTAAAAAGTATAAGCCTGCAGGTGCAGTGGAAGAACAAGCACGGGGGGCCTCAGAGGAAACACATCACACATATAAAATCAGTCACATGTCGTGACCTCTGACTTTTGGGTGGCTGCAGCTGCAGTGGGCGTTAACAACTCTTGTTCCTGTCAGTTCCTTATTTAGCTGCTCTCTGATTGGCTGATGAAGTCGAGAATCCGCAAAGTGGCAGCTTGATTAATTCTCTTCACATCTGGGCAGAGTAGAGCACTGTAGCGCTTGTGGGAGAAAGAAATGAAGATAGAGACAGAAACAAACAGTATACAAAAACAGAAGATTGTGCATAATTCATGTCACATACAAAAAAAAACTAGAAAACCACTGAGGTCACCATTCACACCATTACTGCAACCAAAAATTACAGAGTGGCTGACAATGGAGGGGAAACAAGGACAGCGGTGAGAGAGAGATTTGTTGAAAAGATGCCTAGAATATTTCAAACAGTTATCATGCAATGTTTGCTAAGTTATTACAGTTCATGTAAATGTCATGTCTAATGGCTTTATTGGTGGGTGATGCTAATTTGGTGTACAGTTTCAGTTGTATAAAGAGGATTTTCAAGTTTTCCACCAGTATTTAAAAAGTCTTAACTTTTATGTGAATTAAGGCCTTAAAAATCTAAATTAGAGATGTGCTACCATTTTTATTGTATTTATTTAATGTTACTATTTTATTTTGCTTTGAATTTTCTTTGGACTATTAAACTGCTAACCCTTTTCAATACATGTAATGTCTATAGAGGGCATGAAGAGTTGTATTTATAGCAGCTAGTTCATTTATAGAGGCATATTGATTCATGGGTGTGATCTGAAGGTAAAATTTTCACATTCAAGTCGTTAAATCCGCAATATTGAACACTTGAAGATTCGAAACACCCTGGAGTATTTTTTTTTTTTTTGAGCATCAGTTAAGGCAATGTTAGCACCCGTTAGCTTCAATTGTGGGGAAAATCAGATAATTTTAAGCTTTTGTCAGCTAATTATATCTTCCGGGTAGGGCTGTGCAATTAATCACAATCGCAAAAAAATCGCGATTTAAGCACATGCAATTTCTTAAATTTTTCTTCTTCTTCGTCGTGTTGAAAATACTGAACTTCACTCATGAAAATTGGCAGAACAATGACAAAAGTGACTGGACCTTGTGCTCAAAAAGTTAATCTTATTTCATTTTATAAGCATCATAAGCAATTTCTTAAATCGCATGTTAAATTAAATCGCTTAAGGCTGCAATTTTATCTATTAATTTATTTTTGTTCTTGTGCGCATGATTTTAATCTTTTAACCAATCAGAGCTGAAGCAGCACACCGGGCAATTACAGCTAAGCTGAGCAGGAGAAAGATGTTAACCAATCAGAGCTCACTCCGCACATGACAGAGTTGAGCGGGAGAAGCGAATAGGTGGTTTTGATGTACGTTAGTTTTAATTTATTGTTCTGACTGGAATTGAGGTTAGTTAATCTTTATTGATTCATGTTGTCTGTTTTAAGACAATTTATTAGTTTTGTTTATCAAGCAGTGAGTGCTACATGTTTACAGTATATGTTTAACTAGAGCTAAGGTTAGTTCATCTTCAATAACTTTATGTTGTCTGTTTTAAAGACAATTTTACTACAGTTTTATTTATTAAACTGAATACTATGTTGTTTCATTGTGAAATGTTTTGTTCTGCACTTCTTGTGCGCTGAATACATTAAGAATGTGTGTATGTAGCACATTTGAAAAAGCAAAAACAATTGCCATGATCGCAAATAAAATCGCAATCGCAATATACATTCAAAAAAAAATCGCAATATGATTATTTTGTCCATATTGCACAGCCCTACTTCCGGGTTTAAAATAATTATTGGGGCGGGATCAAGTGATGTATCATCTGTCTGCTAGTGGAGTGATGACGCGTCGGTTTCTCATTATTATTCATAGTGGAGTTTTCTTATGCTGTGAGAAGACCCTGTTTCTTAATTATCCAAGACAGCATATGATTTCCGATGACAGACTAATATGGACAGACCCCAGACCCCAGACCTGCCAAGCTGTCAGACAGCGCACGACACGCAATATTTAGCTGTTCAAGAAGGCTTGTTTGTCTCCATGATACACAGAGTTTGTTGCATGGCTTTCTCCGTGATGCTGTCAGGGCCACCGATATAGCCAACCTGTTTGTGTGCAGCAAGCATTTTTGTCAGGAGAGCTGTACGAAAATTGGAGAATGGCGGACTTTGTCTTTTATCAGTTGAGTTTGTTACCATTCAGACACTTCATCTATATCCGTGCTGCTGTGTTCGCATGCTTAAAATCCTCCAGATTACCGGCAGGGCTAAAGGTTGGAAACAATAGGTAAAGAGACCTGTTGCACTGCTATCCATGTTGTCTGCATTCAGACCCTGGATTCAAGAAGAGAGAAGTCCTCCTTATTTATAATGTTTATATAAACATGATTATGTGTAACGGCATTAAATTACTTACTGTTCATTTCTTTGCATTTTAACTTAAAAGCCCTTTTTCTTTTAACTTTTAAGCCCTACTTTTTCCCATGCTCTGCCTTCCATGCCCACTCCTCCCTCTGCTCGCAGCACTCCACGCCCATCATGATGCATTTCTTTAAATAATTCTAAGGGTAGACTTGATCTGAAAGAGGGGATTTCTTGGCTCTTTAACATACTTTATTTAAAATATATATAAAAGTTAGATCTGTTTGTATTTTTACTTTGAAATATTGCTATAATCATCTCCCATGACAATGCTGGTCAGTGCAGTTGTTGGTTGTGTATTAAAAAGGATGTCTTTATTGCCCTGCTATGATATCTTTCAGTGTCGTGCCACTGATTTGTTTGTAAAGCAGTTGAACTGTTCTTCAAGTTGATATTGGAAAAGTATCGCCAGATTCCCTTTGTATATACACTTTGTTTATATATGTATCCACAGCCTTTGGTATAAAAAAAACTCTCAACCAATCCGTTTCCATCTCAAGATCTAAGTCTTCTGTATGTAAAGAACAACATGTGAGGTGTGCATCATTTTAATAAAGGAAGACTTATTTGAAGTAAATGAATGAAAACTGCTGTATTTCATGACAAGTACAGTACTTGTCCTCAAGCTGCATTTGTGTTAAAGACGCATCTCAGTCAAAGGCTGTTTCTCAATATGCGTTCTTCAGAGGTCTTGCGTCCTCGTGTTCTCGTGTAACATCATCATCAACTGCCAAAGTTCAGTTCCAATACTCAAGACCGCAAGAATGGAGGACGCGTGAAAGTTCCCGGATGTGTTCTTGATATCGAGGACGCACCGATGCAGACTTGAGCACCGAACTCGCTTTAGAAGTCCCAGAAGTCATTGCGACTGGAGGTGGAAAGCGCAGCATTTTGTATAGATTTATTATTAAAGTTCAGAGATATACTTATTTACCTCAGGAGTTTCCCTAAACGAGACGGTGAATGTGAACAATACCGTGAAAATCTTAATAAAGGCATAAACACATTAAGGGTGTTTATTTGTTAAAATTTGTATTAAAATTAGTTTTATTTGTGTTGTGCAACGTATATTTGTGAAGTCTTTATGCAGAGTATATATTGTGAAACGGGGGAAAACAATACATTTTTGCATGAATGTTGTAATGTTTAAATAATCTTTGGTTAGATGCGTGAGGGTCATGTGACCATCAGGAAGAACGCAGCATCTCATTTCTCACAGGACGCGTTCTCTGTCCTCTCGGTCTCCCGAGTTCGTTCTTCCGATGTGACCTGGCAAGACCGGTCTTCTCAAGAACAGGAGTCCGTTCTCTGCATTCTTGGAATTGAGAAACAGCCAAAGCCTCTGTGTTTATTCTAAAACATAAGTAGCAACATAAGCTTGATAAGACAGAGCATTAAGCCACTGATAACAGACAGTTAAGTTGTTATTAGGCTGTGACAATTCTGTCTGTAATATTTTCTTTCTTTCTTTTCTTTCTTTCTTTCTTTCTTTCTTTCTTTCTTTCTTTCTTTCTTTCTTTCTTTCTTTCTTTCTTTTCTTTCTTTCTTTCTTTCTTTCTTGTGAATAACAGTAAAAATTAAAAATGTGAAAAAATATAAATTAATTGGTGTAGTCAAGGGCGCCGCTAAGGGGGTGAAAGTTAGGACGATTCTAAGGGCCCATGCACTTTAGGGGCCCACAGAGATCTGCTTTATAATTGATAACAGTACTATAATGTAATATAAATTATGAATGTATCTAAATTACAAGTAAAACAATTTGTTAGAAAATAAATGCCCTCGTGTCTGTCACTGTCAAATTGCACCCCCTCTCCTTTCACTGTATGGTTCAGTCCGTCAGTAGCAGGAAGAGAGTTGATGCTTTGTTGAGTGTGATCATCAGGTAAGCTGTCAAAGCAGCGATGTCCTCGAGGTTAACATCAGCTGCATCCCAAATCGCATACGTATTCACTATTCTACTGTTATGAAGCAGACAGAGATCGGAGGTAAGTGAAACGTTGTGATG
>CAIGQQ010032164.1:4619300-4630686 GCA_903798035.1 Danio albolineatus
TGCTCTGGACGGATGAGTGCCGGGAGAGCCTGGCCAATCCGTGACATCTACGCCATTGTGTAGTATAAATAGTGTAAGTAGTGCGTTCACACTGAAAACTCTACAAATAATAAGTGTACATTAATTACCTGGATGATGCACTCAGCATCATTTATGGGTCTCGGCTTATTTATGGGTCTCATTATAATTCTGTGTCTTATTGATTTTTGTCACTGTTCCAGTGTATTGCACATTGTATGAGACACTGTTGCAGTACAGTTATTTAAATAGTTACACATTGGTGTTTTGTATGTTTAAAAATGTACAATTTTCAGTGAATATTTGATTACTGCTCCTTTTTTTGTACTACATTTACATTTGAACAATAAATCATCTGCTAGCTATAGTCATGGCCGTTCTCTTACTAAATACTGATAAGTAGTGGACAAAATCAATAATAAAATGCATACGTCAGTATAACTACATTGCAGACAAAGAGTTTGGATAGCTAGGTCGGTAGTAGGGGGCCCATCCTCATATTTTTTCATGGGGCCCAAAATTGCTAGCGGCGCCCCTGGGTGTAGTAACCGCATTGCAATCGAACCCTGCCTGGAACTACTTTAGCTGTAGTTCAAGTAATATTTGGAAAAAGGAAGGCTAATTCACTGTTGATTGTTCTTAATCTCGAGGGAAATTAGAAGTAATTTTTTGGTAAATTTGTACAGTCTTTTTCACACCATCTGCTTAAGCCTTTGTGATAACTATGTTTATAGCTGGATCTTTATGCTTTTTAAAATTATAAAACACAATTTGCATTATACAAAATTCTCATATTGTAAAATAATGACATATTCCCCATGAGATCAGATTGGAAATTGTTGCATGATGCTCCAAAAAGGCATAGTTCACATTTACTCATCTTTTACTTGTTCCAAATCAGTTTGACTTTCTTGCTGTAAACCTATAAACATTGACTTCAGTGGTATTTGTTTTCCCCACTATGGAAATCAATGGTTACAGGTTTTTAGCTTTCTTTATATAAACTATTTTCTTTTGTGTGTTCAACAGAACAAAACAAAGTTTGGAACCACTTGTGGTAAATAGTTAATAATAAATTAATAATTTAATAATTATTGAACTCTCTTTCCTTCCATTTTCAGGCCTTTAACTGGAGCTGATGGCTCTCCTGAAGAGTGATGGGTATTTCCACATCCAGTGTGACTGGCACGAGCGAGGAGAATGGCAGTCCTCGCAAGTCCACCTGTGAGTGTTTTCTGAAGAGAGGATAGAAAATACAAGTGGAGTGGGTGGCCACTGCTCCTCAGTTTTTTTTTGTGTGTGCGTCTCGGTGAGCCAGCTCCCATGCTTGCTAAAAATCACCTAATTTTTCACTTGAGTGGCTCTCTTTGGACAATCCACCCCCCCTTCACCGACCCCTTCAGAGTAAAATTCCTCTAGTCAGTGTGAAGACTGCACTCGCGGAGCCCCCCCACTCCCCCAGCACACACCGAGGGGCATTGAAAATGCATTAACACCAAATCAATGGAAAACAGTGGAAAAAAAGCGAAAAGAGAGAGGACGAAGAAAAAAAAATCTCCTTAGCAACATAATCTAGATGGCCTCACGAAAGGAGGGGGAGAGTGAAAAGAAAGGGGAAAAGGGGGAGAGAGAGAGAGAAAGGGGAGGGGGTTGCTGAGCGTTTAGTGCAGAATAAGAGACTGAACACCGAGAGGTCTTGCACACAGACATCGACAAAATGGAGAATTAACACAAGAGAAACTGTTCCTATTTAACACCAGGGGAAAAGCGACTATATTAACACCCTCCCATTAGGGGGCAGGGGGGACGAGTGGAGGCTGGGAGGACAGGAGAGACCTCTAAAAACTCTCTCCCAAGGGAACAGAAAGTCAGGAATAATTGTTTTCCCCCTGTTTTTGATTGGAAAAAATAGAATTTTTTTTTATTTACTGATTTTCTTTATATATTATAATGCTAGTTGAAGAAATTATATTAATTATTATATTATATTATATTATATTATATTATATTATATTATATTATATTATATTATATTATATTATATTATATATATATTTTTTCGACTTAGTCCCTTTATTAATCTGGGATCGCCACAGCGGAATGAACCACCAACTTATCCAGTATTTTGTTTTTACGCAGCGGATGCCCTTCCAGCTGCAACCCATCTCTGGGAAACATCAATACATTCTCATTCACACACATACACTACGGACAATTTAGCCTACCCAATTCACCTGTACTGCATATCTTTGGACTGTGGGGGAAACCGGAGCACCCGGAGGAAACCCACGCAACCACGGGGAGAACATGCAAACTCCACACAGAAATGCCAACTGACCCAGTTGAGGATCGAACCAGCAACCTTCTTGCTGTGAGGCGAAAGCATTAACCTACTGCGCCACCGTGTTGCGCTATTTTATTTTATTTTATTAATTTGTTTAACCAAATATATTTTTATACAAAATACCAAACTTCAGAAGCAATATTTCGAATATCCCTGATTTTCAAACACAACAAATCCAAATATTTGGACCACACTTTACAATAAGGTCCCATTAGGAAATGTATTTACTAATATGAACTAATAATGGCCAACACTTGTACAACATTTATTAATCATAGTTTAACATTTTTTCGAATGCATTATTAAAATCCAAAGGAATGTTTATTAATGTTAGTTAATGCACTGTGTACTTACATGAACTAATGATGAACAACTTTATTACCTTTAACTAAGGTTAACAAGCATGAATAAATCCTGTAATAAATGCATTGTTCATTGCTTGTTCATGTTAGTAAATGCATTAACTAATGTTAACTAATACAACCTTATTGTAAAGTGTTTCCAACATTTGGTATTTTGCCTATTTTTTTTTTTTAGTTTGCTAAAAAAAACTAAATGGCAATATTCTTATTTGAAAATTGGAGGAAAATGTATTAAATGTTAGTAGAATAAACAACATTTTAAAACAAATAACTCAAACATATACTTAATAAGTCCAGTACATCCACAGAAGCTGAGAGGTTTCTTATTTTTTATGTATTTATAATATATAGTGCTCAGCATATATGAGTACACCACTCACAAATGTATCTTTTATATTCATATTTAAATAGGAAATAGATGTTCAATATTATATTTGTGCATATACATTAGATTACTCAGTACTGAAGACAAATTTGGAGCTTATCTAACAAAATAACTTATAACCATCCAAAAATGAACTAGTACAGCCAAATGTATATCTTATAGAAAAATATTTAATATAAATTTTAAAAAGAGGAAAAATAAAGAGAAGCAAAAAAAAAAAAAAAGTTAACATTTTGTGCATTTTTTTTCTTGAATTTAATTGTATTATCTGTGTTTGGTAACTAAAATATTATTTTAATAAATATATCTGTTTAATATATTTGTTTTGTTTAAATGCTCCGAAATACATTACCTATGTTCACTGAGAAATGAAAAAATGAATGAATGAAAATTACAAATGGGGTGTACTTAATTATGCTGAGCACTGTAGATTTGATTTTTATTTAATCGTATTTAATAATTTAATTTAATTTAATTTAATTTAATTTAATTTAATTTAATTTAATTTAGTTTAGTTTAGTTTAGTTTACTTTAATTTAATTTAATTTAATTGTATTTTATTTCATTTTATTTTATTTCGTTTTATTTCGTTTTATTTCGTTTTATTTATTTATTATATATTTATACATATATTTGTATGTGTGTGTATATCTGTGTATATCAAATATTTTTGCTAATTTTACTGATCATTAAATTATTGAAGCGTATGCAGTTGAAAGCACAAAACCTTTTTGGTAAATATAGAGTATAGTATAGTATAGTATAGTATAGTATAGTATAGTATAGTATAGTATAGTATAGTATAGTATAGTATAGTATAGTATAGTGGGTATTAGTTATATCAGCTCATTGGCCAGAAAATAAATTAAGTTTATTAAAAGGTGCTATCAAATTTTGTTTAAAGTTGTAAAACTCTTGAGCCATGAACCAGCAGCCATGTTAAGGTAGACAAAGCAGAGACTGAAAGGTGCTAGATCTATTATTTTGATTGCGGATGTAAAGAATCTCTAGAAAGAATAGGAAGGAAATATTCTACAAATAGGTATTCCCAATTCAATTAAATTGGTGGTGGACACTGGTTACCAGTCTCTATGTAAATGACCTTTAACCTCTACTACATGATCTGGTCAATGGTGGGAGGGTTAGACTTAATTAGGAGGTCATTAAAACCTGCCCCCTGCAAGCCATTAGCTCTATAACTGGCCACACACAAACCCACATCTGACCCACGGCTGTAATGAGCTGCTTAAGACAACTTCATCAAGAAACCTCTGCATTTCACTGCATCTGCACACACATCACATCCCAGATCTAATAGCAATAAGGAAAGATTCATCTGATGATATTATGTCACTTCTGTCACTTGAGTCATGCTATTAAACGATGAAGTAACGTGTCGTTGATTGATGAAGTGGAATCACGCGAACTGAAACTAGCATCATGTTCTTAAAAGGGAAAAGCACATATTTTCCAGCTGAGCGTTTCTGGAGCGTTCGGCCCATTATTTTCTAGGCTGCGTTAAATTACTCTAGCAAAATGTGTTCCCATGCTCGCTGCCAGGCAGAAGTAGAATAAAATGAAGACTAAATTAGCACATTCAACGTAAACACTGGTGTGCTGTAAGATTGCATTGAGAAAACGAAGCTTTATCTGCGTGTTTATGGAGAAAAAGATACAATTTGTATTAAATGAGATTCCGGCTCTGCAAGAATCGATCTAAAGACTGAAAGATTAAGATAAAACAAGAAAGGCTGAATGAGAAGGAGAGAATAAGTGAGAGCTGACAACTTCATCTACAGAGGCATCAACAAAGACAGTACAAAGGCGAAAGGCGAGAAAAAGGGAAAGAGAAAAGGGCCAGAGGTTAGAGAAGACAGAGAGAGATGGAAAAACAGCGAGAGAGAGACAAGGCGTAAAAGAGGGAGAAAAGAGAGCGACTGATGTAGATAAACAGTGAAGAAAAGGAGCGAAAGAGAGATTAATAAAGAGGCAGAAGTGGAGAAAAATAGAAACTGAGGGAGAAAGAAGGGACTCCAGCGACTCTCTTTGTCCCAATCGCCGATTTCACACCGACACAAAGGGTTCGGTGGACGTTTCATCCTTTCATGAACGTTTCTCTGGCGTTTATTCAGCGTTAGTCTGTGACGTTATGAAGTCAGCCCCATTCAGGCCATGTTATAAATCACCTCCGCCGCTGCAGAGCGTGGCCAATCGACCAATTACGCAGTGTGGCCGCCCCTGAACACGCAGGACAATGGCATCACAAGGCCAATAAATAAGCCTCTAATAGGGCGGCGGGGAAAACGCGCCCAAAACAGGCCCCAACCGCCCGCCGCACGCACGTATTCCATCATCCCCATGCCCTCGCATTTCCTCCCGCTAATGCTGGCGCACACACACAGCTGTGGAGGGAGCGGGGCCGGGGCAGAAGGGTAGCACTGGCAAAACGGGAGAAAAATGACCCGGCGCTGGAACGCCATGCAAACCCCCCCGTGGCCCTTTTCAGGCTGCGAGCCAGAACAAAAGCATACTGTTGCCATACTGTGACGTTCATGCTAGCCAGTTAGCACAGCTGCAAGAGCTCACCTTGCGCTAGCGACTATTGTTGGTCTGTTTTAGAGCCTCTTCCATCCATCTTCTAGACTGGATGAGACAAATACAGACTGAGAGAGAGATAGAATGGTCGGGTGATGCAGCTGCAGAGTGAATGAATGCCAGAGTAAGGTGAAAAGGGGAAGACTGTAGAGAGAGCAAGAGAGAGAGAGAGAGAGAGAGAGAGGTGTCAATGTAACTGAGCACAGGGTGGTCCCACCCACTCACTTACAGAGCAGCTGCAGTTAAACCATCCCATGATACTTGCCACTTTTTAAATATCATTTATAAGCTGTTTTAAAACCATATAGCATTTTGAATCACAGATTTGACAGAATTGCCTTTTTTTATTTTATACCACGGGTGTTTTTTCAGTACATTTTTTTTCTCTCCAAATGGTACAATGTTTTAGCACTTAAAAACATCAAAGATATCACTCAAAAAGTTTAATTTACAACAACAACCAAACAAAAAAAATACAGTTTGTGTGTGATTGTGTTTTTTTTAATAACAATAAATTTATAGTTCTAAAACTTCTTTTTTTTTCCGCAATGATAAATCAAGAGTCTTTTTTAAACAATAAAGAGTAATAAACACATTTTTAAGCATTTAAGATTTACAACCGTTTTAGTTGGAAGTTTCTTTTAGTGTTGGGGAAAGTTACTTTTGAAAGTAATGCATGACAATATTGAGTTACTCCCCAAAAAAGTAACTAGTTGCATTATTTAGTTACTTTTTATGATAAGTGATGCATTACGTTACCTTTAAGTTACTTTTGCGGTACTTTTCCTGACCTGGCTGAGGCTTTATCTCTTTCAGAACTTTTTGCAGGATTTTTTCCTCCTCCTTATTATTTTTTTAATTAAGGAGTAATTAACAATGCACCCTAGAGCCTATGCCTTCATTTACCTTAACAAAATGCTTCAAAAAATAATAATGCAGGGTAATCTTATCCTCTGAGAACTTCCTGACCCTCAAGCTACAGTATACCGTCACCTTAGAATTATAAGAATCTGACATTTTTGTCGAAATTGAGTTATTGACATATTCTTATTAATTATTTTAAGACTTTTTAATTTAAAAAAACAAACGTTATACACATACTGTTTGCTATGGAATGCAAAAACTTTGAAGTTCAATATCTCAAAATCATTCAGAACGCAGATAGAACCTTATAATTCCAAGGTGACGATATGCCATAAACAGAATAATGAAAGTGCAAAGCCATGTTTACTACTTTTGTATATTTTGTCTTATTAGTGAAGTAAAATCACTGTCTATTGAGACTATAATCCCCTTTTCCATTTCTTTGATCCGTTCAGAATAATGAGAATATCTCCATCACAGAAATGTAAGCCAAAGCCATCTTGGTTTCTGTCTGTTCCTGCATTATCTCATTGAGTGTGATATTTACCGTGATTGCGTTCATTTTAAATCAGCTATTTATTTTATAAGCTAATTAATTAAACTAAAAAGTAACTCTCATTACATTTTCAAAAAAGTAACTCAAATATCATAACTTATTTTTTAAAAGTAATGCCTTTCTGTACTCGTTTACTTAGAAAAGTAATATTATTATGTAAACTTACTTGTAATGCGTTACCCCCAACACTGGTTTCTAGGTCAAGTTTTCATCAATGCTCAAAAACTGATTATCAAAAAGGGACCATAACTGCTGCATAAACATAATTAATACTGTAAAATATAAATATAAGACATTAAACATAAAAAAACGTTCATTTATTCATTCATTTTCTTTTCGGCTTAGTCCCTTTATGAATCTGGGGTCGCTTAACTTATCCAGCATTTGTTTTACGCAGCGAATGCCTTTCCAGCTGCAACCCATCTCTGGGAAATATCCATACACACTCATTCGCACTCATACACTACGGACAATTTAGCCTTACCCAATTCACCTATACCACATGTCTTTGGACTTGTGGGGGAAACCGGAGCACCCGGAGGAAACCCACACAACCACTAGGAGAACATGCAAACTCCACACAAAAATGCCAACTGACCAAGCCGAGGCTCAAACCAGCGATCTTCTTGCTGTGAGGCGATTGTGCTACTCACTACGCCACCGTGGCATCCCCATAAAAAACGTTATTTGGTTAAAGTCAAATCTATTCTAACACTTAATTAATTATTCTCAGACTGCTTCATTGTCATTAAACTGTCATTTATGTATGCGCTTTTTACAGTTCTTTCATTATTAAAATTATTTATTGAAACTTCTGGGGGGTTGTTTTACAAGAAAATGTTTTTTCAGTCTTTCTACTTAAAATCCCATTTGTAACTTCATCTCTTTGTAATATTTACTGTTGCATGTACATTCTAAGTACTGATCATAGTTATTTCATAAACTATTTAATATCTACTATCCCTAAACCTACCACTGAGATTAACCTTAAACTGTGTAGTTACCTTTTCTAACTTCCTTAGTTAAGTACATGTTAAGTACAAGTCAAGTTGACATACTTTACTGTAAAATGAGGCGCAATAGTTTGTTGACGTTTTAGGGTGTTTTGTTGTAAGTTCTCACTCTGTTCTTCTAGAACAATTATTTTATTATAAAAATATTACCTCCGGCCGCACTTAATTGGTGTTCTATACATGGTCTAATCTGGTATTGCTTTCACAATTTGCCACAGAACAGCAATTGCAAGTATATTTTGTGTCATCCTAGCTGGAATGTAATATCAATTAAATTGAACAAAGAAAAAAAGTAACACTCAAAATGTAAATAGCATAATATACTGGTATGAACAGACAGTGTTGGCAGAGTAATAATTAATATCTAAATTATGTAATCAGATTACAAAAATGAAATACTTAATAATAAGTAAAAAAACAAGCTAATTCCTCATCTGTAAAATTATTTGGCAGTAAAGCTCTTTCTCATTCTGAATTTCTTTTTTTATTAAATGATTCACATCCATCAGCTGGACTATGTGTTAATAGATAAAAATATATATATATGCAACTGTATAGATGTCTTTAAATCCAGGGACTATCGTTGATTATTCATTTCTGAGGTCTGGACCAACATATTTACAATGTAAAAGACTTTTTAATGTTTATGCACTGCAAAGATTCCAAACATTTCTGTCAGTCAGTGCCCTTTGAACTGAATTAGGGCACTACACTCTTAAAAAAAAAAAGGTTCTTTAGTGGTTCTTCAGAAGTTATTTGCAATATTTGAGGTGCTATTTAGCACTTTTACTGTGTAAAGAACCTTTAAAGCACCATAAAGGTTTTTCAGTGTTCTTTGGGGGGTTTAAAGTGCTATATAGCACCAATACTACTGGTAAGCACTTGTTCTTATAGCTAATTCTCATAACTCTTATGCCGGTTTTATTTGCGGAAAGGGTAAAGTAACATTATGAGCACCTTAAAATATAGGTGCTAGATAGCACCATTTGACAAAAGCACTATATAGCACCTATTTTTTTAAGGTGCTGTATAGCACCAAAAAAGGTTCCACCCTCGTTACGACCAAAGAACCAGTTTGGTGCTATTTAGCACCTTTTTTTTTAGAGTATATTTGTTACTTGAAATATTTACGTGAAGCCCCCCCAGTGATTTAAAGTTAGTTTTAACTGTCGTTAGGTCAGATGTAATCTAAGAGTAATTCAAAAGCAGTCTGAAAAAATTACCAATCAACCCAGCACAGTTAACAACAATCCATTAGTTCGATATAATGTGTGGGACATGCAAAAAATGTTAGTGTTTTCAAATATAACTCATTCTTCATTGTTGACATTAACATATTTTCAGATTTTCCACTTAGTAGAGCTTCTTCAAAAACTCTGATTGCTGGACAACTGTGTCACTGTGTAAGTGTGGCTAAAAGATTAAAAAACATTGAAAAAAAAAATATTTTTAATGTAGGCATAGCCAAAATGTATGTATTTGTTTCATTGATACACTATTAAAAGTATTTATGTTTTAATTTACTGGTTATTTTACAGATTCATGTTCACATTCACCATACCTTTCCACTGTAAAAACTTAGATTTGCCTTTTTTTTTAAATAGCAAACATGGGACAAATTAATTTTTTTTGTTGTGTTTGGTGAAAAAACAGTATGCCACAAACACTCTTAACACAAGCTTACCTTGTTTTTGAACCCGTGTACAATATTTCATTAAATGTAAATGAAAGCGCAGGGGTGCCCGCTGTTGGCCCAGCTGCAAGTGTCGAAATTAGACACAGAGGTCATCGACGCTACACGCGATCCTCACAAACCCTCCCCGTGTCCCAACAAAATCCCACCATCACAAATCGCCTGTGTCCCGTCCTCTTACACCCATACAAACTTCATCAACATAGCTCATGAATGCTCCTCTCTAGATGCTCCGGCTGAAGTGTCTGCAGCTGCTAAGAGAATGTTAGTGTCATCTGTTGGTGGAGTGAGTCTAATAGCACTTGGTACTATGACACTAAATACCCCTCGCACAATTCTACCTTATTCATTAAAAAGACCCCAGGCACGTTACTGACCCACTAAATATCTTGGCCACAATGCCACTTGCGCACCAAATTTCCACGATACAAAAACACTCGTGCACAAAATCGTTCCAATGCGTTTCTGAAATGTCCACTCGAGTAAATCACCCTGTAGGCAATACCGAGCTCACAATGCAACTTCACGCTCTTAGATCTCTAGGCTTTAGGACTGCATTGTGTTTGTGCCAAAATTTAATCATCTTTCCTTTAAAATAGAGCCATTTGTTCAGCTAAAATTCAGCTAGAATTTGTATGTTTAAGACAAAAAAACAAAATGTTTAAAAATCTATGTTGTACTGATGTTAAGGTTTTTGCTTAACGTGATAATCTACAATGTTATTGTCAGACGATAAATTTGAAATATTATAATAACTCTTTTCTGTATTTTATATTCAAATACTACACTACTGAAATTACTATTAGTGATTTAAATACTATACAGTGAATGCCATTACATTATTATGATAAGGAAACTTATGTTACTGTTATTTTAACATAATGGAACAATAAGCATGTTATAAAAAATACTTAATATTTAAAATTAGACTTTTAAATGCAGTGGATATAGGCAATATCATATTATTGTATTTAAAATGATTAATTAATTATTAAAAAAATGCAATGTGAATGAAGACATTGCAGCATTATTGCAGGTTGAAATATGGATGTTTATTATGAGATTTGCTAAAGATCGTTTAACAGTCTTAAAATAATGTTTTTAAGAATAAATCTAGGCAAGTATGACTGCCTTTTTTTAGTGTAACTTAAACCATAAAAATTTATTAAAAAACAAACAAAGAAAATATTTAACTAGGAAATAAGTATTAAAAACCTAACCTTGTTTTATTTCAGGTAGTTGTCTTTTCATTTTGCACTTAAAACTTAAATAGCATTTAATAAAAGTAAAATAGAACATAAAACAGAAATGAATCAAATGTATTAAAAAGCAAAAAGTGATATAATATAAATCGAAAGTGTATGGAAGCAGAACAGTTGTCAATTTTAATGTTTCAAATAACTTGTGAAAATAAAATGCAAAAATATGGATAAAATATCATTTCCATGCCAATCATCGTAGCAGATATGTTTGTAATGAAACCTGTATTCATAAAACTTGACTTACTCTGCACTCTTTAATATATATATATATATATATATATATATTAAAGAGTG
>CAIGQQ010032164.1:4634623-4668310 GCA_903798035.1 Danio albolineatus
ATGTGCTTCACGCAGGTGAGTGGGCTTGCCAAACCACCCGTAGAAGACACACTCTTTTCTTTTCCATATGCACCAGACACCTTATAAATACCCCAGACTTTTTGCAAAATACTGTGCAATTCTAAATGGTCTTGACAAATCACTTGTACAAATTCTTCTCTTGTCTCCGTTT
This sequence comes from Danio albolineatus, assembly GCA_903798035.1. Taxonomy (NCBI): domain Eukaryota; kingdom Metazoa; phylum Chordata; class Actinopteri; order Cypriniformes; family Danionidae; genus Danio; species Danio albolineatus. The sequence goes on from CAIGQQ010032164.1 coordinate 4,634,796, forward strand.
ACTTAAAGAAGAAAAAAAACTAGACTAAAAAAGATGTATAAGTGATATAAAAAATATGCATTTTTATATTCCTGCTGTCTGATAATTTGAAGTGATACTTTGTGCTTTATTTTTATAATTAAATTTAATGAAATTGAAGTTACACTTGATATTATAATAGGAGCTTGTATCGCAAGCACATTTGTGGCAAAAGCTCTTCACAGTGAGTAGTTCACAGTGTTTTGTTCCTCTGGATATTTTTTTAATTCCCTATGTATTTCCTGCAGTAAAGTAATTTTTTATGTATTTGCACTATTGCTGCAGAAATAATTGTTTTGAGTTTTCTGCAAGCAATTCCTAATAAGATTCCTTTCGAAATTCAATGCTGAGTTGTTGGGAGCTCATTTTACCCATTTTATTTTTTAAATACTTCACTGATTGTTTACAGTTTAACGGAGGTTATAATAAGTGCAAAGAATCATGGTCGTGGTAGAGTTGGATATCCTTATTTTCATCTTCCATTGGCTCTCTTTTCTCTCCGTTGGTGACATCATTTATATCCAAAGTTCACTCCCGTCCTTCCAGCCACTTGTCACCGGGTGAAAAATATCCGTGATTCTCTTCTTTCGGGATAAATCTGCTTTTCAGCCGCTGCTGTCATCAGGATAGTTAACACAACACTGAGGGCCATAAGTCAGAAGCCTGAGGTCAGAGGTCAAGGTGGTCCTGAGGTTCTCTCTTTTTCTCGATTTCTATTTTATTTGGCTTTTTTTCTTCATGAGTGTTTCACACATGGTAAAAGTTGAGACAAACAGGGAAATGTAAATTATTTTTTCCCAAAGTCAGAGCACAGACAAAGCGTGTAATAAATTATGAAAATAAAAAGCCAGCTTGTTAAGTAGACATTTTTTTTATTCTTATACCTCCTTTAAAAAGTACTTGATAATAAACACATTTGTTTGTGTGTTTACTTAATTAGGTAAAGTAATAATATATTTTTAATATCTTATTTAGTTATATATACAGTGCCTATATAGAAAATCATCATAACCTGTGAAAATCAATACCTTTACTCACTTTACATCCTGCTTTCAAAAGACCTTTGGGATAAAGTTGTAGAAAGGCACAGGTTAAAAAGGCTACAAAAGCATTTTGATGGCTGTAAAAGTTATTTAAAATGTGATTTGATTTCAGGCTGTATGACAAATAAAGTAATTATTTTTTATTTATATTAAGTATATTTTTATTATTTATATTTATATTAAGTAATTATTATTTTCCATAGGCTCTGTATATTAAACTAAATTAAACTTGTTATAGCATTTATATACTCCTGCTTTCTGATTATTTGAAGTGATAAATTTATCCTACAAGTGTCTGCTAAATAAAAAAAAAAGAAAAAGAAAAAAAAAGTGTATGTATGTGTGTGTGTGTGTGTGTGGGTGTGCGTGTGTGTGTGTGTGTGTGTGTGTGCGCGTGTGTGTGTGTGTGTGTGTGTGTGTATATATATAGATAGATAGATAGATAGATAGATAGATAGATAGATAGATAGATATAAATAACCCCCCCCCCAACAACATTGGTTTGCTGATTTCCTGAAATGTTACATTTTACAATAATAAAAAAAAAACATTTAGTAATTGTCATTGTCTTTTGCCTTATTTTTTTATTAATTTGTCTATTTGCTAGATGTGAATTACAAATTCAAGATATCAAAAAATAAGCAAAGTATAATCTAGTATAATATACACTCCACTTTCACTAAAGATCAAACCTGAGTAAACAAGCAGCAGACAGAGCAATCATTCAGTGACCTTTGAGAAAACTAACAAACGACAGAGACTGAGGGAGCATGGCATAAAGATGAAGGCGGCACAGGCAGGTGCTACGAAACACTCACACGCGTATTCCACATCAGTCTGCTTGACTTGAACCAGAGTTGCCACAGTGAGCAGGTGAACGACACAGACTCTAGTGTTGCTTGCATACAAATTTCACACCCCTACCCCCAAAACACTCACAGACGGGCACAAACGGACAAAGACGCAGCCACACTTGAAAGTCTCTTCAGCTCTAGTTAAACAGGACAGAGAGCGAAAAAGAGGGGCACCGAACACAACCCATTCACATCAGCCCACTCTTGTCTCTCTACATACACAACATTAAGGCTATTTATGACACAAAACTGCCACAATTAACAAGAAAACACCTTATACCGAGGTGTCTGAAATGCTGCTGGAAGCTTTCCATACAGCATCCTTTTTAAAGCTGGCATTTGAGACCTAAAAGAGTTGCGATAATTCAATTAGTTCTTTTTTTATCCGGCTACATGAAGTGGATTCCAGACTAGAGTGCTTTTACATACACAAATTAATTGGGGCTGACACAACAATCACAAGTTTTATTGGAGTATTCGGATTGTTTAGCCCTGGATGCTTTAGCTGCGTTGCTGTGGTTTGAATGGATGCTTGCTGGAGGTGTGATGAGGGTGAATGTTGCCATGGAAAAAGAGTGGGAGATGGAAGTGTTTTCTAAATATTAGTCTTTTGGGAATTTTGGGGAATGCTAGATAACACTTTATATATCGCTCAGCAGATTAGTGGAGGTTTTTGCCTTATTGGGAAGATAAAAAGTAAGCTACTTAACACTGAAATTGAAACATTCTTTGAAACGAAGGGGGATTCAAAGTAATAGAAGAAGCATTTTTGGTTCCACAAAGAAGGTTTTAGAAAAATGTTCCTGTGATGGATGAAATGAGCCACAATATTATAGTGAGCCATACATTTTTAAAGAGTTTTGAATTTTAAAAGTTTTTAATGGAAGTATCAATGGCAATAAAATATTATTTTTGTAAGAGTGAGCATCTAATAAAATTAGCAGCGGGTAAAATAAGTATTGATTATGATTTTTTCTGGGAAATATACACTCACTGGCCACTTTATTAGGTACACCTGTCCAGCTGCTCAATAACGCAAATTTCTAACCAGCCAATGACATGGAAGCAACTCAATGCATTAGACATGTAGACATGGTCAAGACAATCTGCTGCAGTTCAAACAGAGCATCAATATGGGGAAGAAAGGTGATTTAAGTGACTTTGAATATGGCATGGGTGTTCGTGCCAGACGGGCTGCTTTGAGTTTTCAGAAACTGGGATCTACTGGGATTTTTTTATGCACAACCATCTATAGGGTTTGCAGAGAATGGTCTAAAAAAGGAGAAAATATCCGGTGAGTGGCAGTTCTGTGGGTGCAAATGCCTTGTTGATGCCAGAGGAGAATGTCCAGACTGGTTCCAGCTGATAGAAAGGCAACAGTTATTCAAATAACCACTCGCTACAACTGAGGTGCAGAAGAGTGTCTCTGAATGCACAACACGTCCAACCTTGAAGCGGATGGGCTACAGCAGCAGAAGACCACACCACATGCCACTCCTGTCAGCTAGAAACAGGAAACAGATGCTAGAAGGCTAGAAGATTAGAAAAATGTTGCCTGATCTGATGAGTCTCGATTTCTGCTTTTACATTCGTATGGCAGGCTCAGAATTTGGCGTCAACATCTTGACAGCATGGATCCATCCTGCCTTGTATAAACTGTTTAGGCTGGTGGTGTTCATGTAAGAGTGTGGGAGATGTTTTCTTGCCACACTTTGGGCCCATTAGTGCCCACTGAGCATTGTCTCAACCCCACAGCCTACCTGAGTATTGTTGCTGACCATGTCTATCCCTTTACGACCACTGTGTACCCATCTTCTGATGGCTCCCTTCAGCAGGATAACATGCCATGTCATAAAGCGTAAACCATCTCAGACCAGTTTCTTGAACATGACAGTGAGTTCAATGTACTCAAATGGCCTCCACAGTCAACAGACCTCAATCCAATAGAGCACCTTTGGGATGCGTTGGAACAGGAGATTCACATCATGGATGTGTATCCGACAAATCTGCAACAAGTATAATGATACTATTATGTCAATATGGAAGGGAATATTTCCAGTACCCTGTTGAATCTGTGCCAAGAAGGATTAAGGCAGTCCTGAAGTCAAAATGGGGTCCAACCAGGTATCAGTAAGATGTACCTAATAAAGTGGCCGGTGAGTATATTTCTGAAGAAGCTGCTAACATGAAATTTATCAAAAAAAAAAAAAAAAAAACAGACATACAAATACAACAAAATAAAACAAATTCTGTTAAAATTGTTACATGTAACAACAATGGCCACAAGGAGAAGGTACTGAGCTACTAATGCATTAAATAATTTGGATGAAATATTTTTTTTTTTTTTTTTTTTGACAGCTTCAAGATGCGTCTTTTTTGGAGAATGGACTTGAATACAGTAATCAGGTGTAATTTGATTTTATTTATTTTATTTATTTTCCCTTGACTGTTCTATAGATCTCTTTTATGAACTCTGATGTTTAGTTCTTGCTTTCTGTAAAGTGATTGGCTGGGCTATTCTAGCAGCTTTATTTTCTTTTGTCTGATACCAATTAAGAGTTTCCTTGGCTATGTTTGGGATCATTAACTTGCTGAAATGATCAGCATGACTTCATCTTCATCATCCTGGTTCTTCATCCTGGAACCACTGATGCCAATTTAAAAAAAAATTTAAACTCTTATTTTTAAGGCATGGATCCATGTAGTCTTATTTTTCTCATTTTTTAGAGTTTAGTAACTTTCACGCATTATGTATGTTTAGTATAAATTATTTTTGACTTAAGTAGTATTACAGCAAGTTAAATTTGGTTCTGCAGTTTGTACTGAAATTAAATTTAGTGCTTATTATAGCATTTTAGGTAATGTAATCTGACTACTTTTGATTATTTTATAGATTACTTTTGACCTATACTTACTAAATTGATTTATATATTTTGTTTAAAATGAACGATAATATATATATATATATATTTATATATTTATTTATTTATTTATTTATTTATTTATTTATTTATTTATTGGTTTGTTTGTTTGTTTGTTTGTTTGTTCATTTATTTATTTTTTCAGCACTGTTTTACAAATGTTCTTTTATTGAACCTTCAATATTCTATTTTAGGAGAAAGAAAAATTCCTTTGTTTGAAAAAGTTTTTCCTTTCACACTATCAGCTTAAACTCAAGTTATTTATTCAGCCACCACACAATTATGTTATTTACTAAGCTCCATTTGAGTTATAACTGCTGTTTTGGTATGTACTGTAACAATCTCCAACTTTTGCATCTCTGCCTATTTGTGAGCCTTATGTAACGATGTGTTTTAAAATTTCAGGAGCAAGAATGCATCAAACCAACAGCTTTGAGGATAAAATCTGTAATCTAGGTGGCATTAAGATGTCTGTATGCGGCTCTAGAGTAATTATTTCTGTATTGAGTGCACCACGCTAAAAACACAAGCCACTTCAGTAACTTACCCTAGATTTGGCTTATTATCCTGCACAGCTCAATTCATTCCTGAACTGCTTATCCTGCTTCAAAGTGACGCGTATAGAGCACACTGGTTACCGGTGTAGGCTGATGTTTATGTAAACGCAAAAAACCTCAGATGACCCACTGATGCAGGATAGGCTGGGCTAACCTGGAGAACTGATAACACCAACAGAGCACAGACTGATTTAAAAGCTGCACACTGCTGTAGAAAGTTTAGAGTGTCATTTTTGTTTGTCACTTAAAATTTTAGTTTCCATTAGTCAAAAAGTATTTTTTATACCGTATTTTTTTTATGTAATGTAATGTAATAATGTGTATTTATAAACCGCATTTATTGTGTATGGCCCAAAAGCGCTTTACAATCATGAGTGGGGTCTCTCCACACCCCACCAGTGTGCAGCATCCACTTGGATGATGCGACGGCAGCCACTGGACAACGGCATCAGTGCGCTCACCACACACCAGCTATAGGGGGAGTGGAGAGACAGATAGAGCCAATTCGGTGGATGGGGATGATTGTAAGGGCTGATATTGGGACTTTGACACCGGGGTTACACCCCTACTCTTTACGAGAATTGCCATGGGATTTATAATGACCACAGAGAGTCAGGACCTTGGTTTAACGTCTCATCCGAAAGACGGATTGAAAGACAATTTAAATGGGTTATTTCACACCTGTTGTTATAGTTAAGATATTTTTGAATGGATTACTTAATGAATCGAATAATACAATTTTTTAAAAATAAATAATAAATGATAATATTTATATATCATATATTATATATTCGATTATTAGCCTCCCTGTTAATTTTTATCCCCAATTTCTGTTTTATCCCCAATTATTTTCAACACATTTCCAAACACAATAGTTTTAATAACTCATTTCTAATCACTGATTTATTTTATCTTTGCCATGATGACAGTAAATATTAATTTACTATATATTTTACAAGAGACTGCTAGCTTAAAGTGTTATTTAAAGGCTTAACTTACTGTAGTTAATTAGGTTAACTAGTTAGGTTAGGGTAATTAGGCAAGTTATTGCATAATGATGGTTTGTTCTGTAGACTATTGAAAAAAAATTGATTAAAGGGGCTAGTAATTTTGACATTAAAGTTGTTTTTAAAAAATCAAAACTGCTTTTATTCTAGCCGAAATAAAACATACTTTCTCCAGAAGAAAAAATATTATAAGACATGCTGTGAAAATTTCCTTGCTCTGTTAAACATAATTTGGGAAATAATTAAAAAAGAAAAAAATTCAAAGGGTACAAAAGTGTTCTTCTTGACATTTTTAGGTACTAATGTATACTTTTTAAGTCAAGTTGACTTAATAAGTGTGGAAAATGCTGGAATTCAATATTTCAGCTCTCTACAGAACAAACCACAGTTATCCAAAAAATAGTGCCTAATTACCCTAACTTTAACAAATCAGACAAAACAGATCAGGTCATTACAAATTAGTCTTTAAAACTATTATATTTAGAAATATGTTGATAGTAAATAATTTCATTGGTTTTTATTTGAAGTAGCAAAATAAATTGATGCCCCTAACATTGGCAAAATAGGCTCTTGATGCCCTGATCCCAATTTAGAGCAATATCATGACACAGATGCCCTGATCTCTCAAACTAATCTCTGAAAATCATCCTCATAACCAATACACAGAGAATGTCAAAAGATGGACAATAAGTTCATTCACAACATGTGTGTTGCATGTGTGTCATGCAGAAAAGATGTGATGGAGGTAAAAAGAAAGCGAGAGGAAAGCTGGCGGTCATTAAAGCCAACTAGTGCTTTCTAGTATAGAGGTTGATCTCAGGACAGCGGTGTGCGTGTGTGTTTGAGTGTGTGAAAGTGTCTGCTAATGAGCCATGATCAACATTATAGCTGACAGAAAAACACCACATTCACACTCACGAGTCATGATAGAGCCAATCAATAGCAAAGAGTGAATAGAAGAAGCTCTGCACGTCTGTCAAGTCTGACATCTGCTAACTTTATGCTAGTTCATTTCTGACATTAATAACAAACTGTACTCCCTGCCTTCCCATGTCATACTGTGGGTTTACACTGCTTTTGTTTTCTACTAGAAATGAAACAATATGAAAAATTCATATCATGATTATAGTGGCAAAAATGATCACAGTTTAGTTAAAATGACCTGAAAATGAACAAACATCAAGTAAAATCTGCAGCTTTATGCAATTTTGTGACAAACAACGTAAACAAGGATTCTAAGATTTTGTATTTGTTTACTTATGTGTTTAGTTTCCTAATTATTCTTATTTGATTATCATTTTGTTTGGGGCATTTGATCCCCTTATACAAGGTATTATTTGTTAAACCTGCATTTCACAAGGATCAATGTTTATGTTGGTTTTTTCACAATATGGCATAAAGCTGCTTTTTAAAAGCCCGAAAGGGTATGATTTGATGACAATATTTAATTATGTGTGTTTTTTTTATTTATTTCTATGGATTTAATCTTCAGCTCCATATTCTTAATAGTTTGCGGTGCATGAAATGAAAGCAATACATTAAAAGAAAAGGAAATAACACATTTTGTACATTTTGGTGTTGTTCATGTTTTGTATTTTTAATATGTAGATGCATTTTTATTCATTTAAATGAACGTTCATTTTATTTTAAGAGTTAGTTTCATGGCTTGTTTTATAATTAATTTATGCACTATATCTTAAACTATTGCATACATAAGACAAGACAGGTTTTTAATCATTTGAAATATTATAAAACTTTGTATGATCTCTTATTTTAGGTCAGAATAAACACGTGACCCTTAAATTTAGATTTTCTGGCACACATATTCTGGCATTTTATTTTCACAAAAGTTAAAGTATACTCTTTAGTTATTTTTGTGTGAATAAAATCAATTTGGCGCCATGGTGGCGTTGTGGGTAGCACGTTTGCCTCACAGCAAGAAGGTCACTGGTTCAAGCCCCGACTTTCTGTGTGGAGTTTGCATGTTCTCCCTGTCGTTTCCTCCAGGTCTTTTGGTTTCCCCCACAAGTCCAAAGACATGTGGTATAGGTGAATTGGGTAGGCTAAATTATCCATAGTGTACGAGTGTGTATGAATGTTTCTCAGAGATAAGTTGCAGCTGGAAGAGCAACCGCTGCGTAATACATATGCTGGATAAGTTGGCGGTTCATTCCGCAGTGGTGACCCCAGATTAATAAAGGGACTAAGCCGAAAAGAAAATGAATGAATGAATGAAATCACTTTGTTAAATTAATTTGATGTTGATACTTGTCTTGTTCATGAAAAAAGCAAAAAAGTTTTATTTGTATTTTATTTGTTAAGATTATTTTATTTGTTTTAAATGACCCATTCACCTATGAAAAAGTATTCTAATTTGCAACAAATAAAAAAATATTTAGACTTTTTTTACTCTATTATAATACATAAAAATACAAGTATGTACAATTTTAGTTGATAAAAGTTATCTGTAATCTAAGATAACATTAGTATAATAATAGTGTACTATGCTACTGAATTTGACTGTACCTTCCCTTAGAATAAATAAAAGGTTCAATGTTAGTATTAAATATTTTGAGAATTTGAGCTCCTTGTAATCTCATTACATCTCGTTGTAATTTCATTCATTCGTTTTTCTTCGGCTTAGTCTCTATTTCAAGGTCGCCACAGCGGAATGAGCCACCAACTATTCTGGCATGTTTTACACACCTTCCAGCTGCAACCCATTACCGGGAAACACACATACACACTCATTCACACATTCATACCTTATGGCCAATTTAGTTTATTCAATTCAGTACTGTATGTTGTTCCCCTACACTCGCAGAAAAAATGGTACAATGTTGTACCAAAGAAGGTACAAACCCTTGTCACTGGGGCAGTACCGTTTTATGGGACAGAATTGAAAAGAAACTTATTTGTACCTTTTAAGGTCATGATTTGTACCATGGGAAACCAAAATGTACCTTTGTTTTTAAAAACCTGCAGATACAATATTGTATACTTTGTGAAAGGGACCACCACAGTGACAAGACACTTTGTACCTTAAGAGTGTCAAAAATATTTACCAAACATTTATTAAAATGCCTTATATGTTTAGTTTACAATACCTATAGTATTATGTTTTAGCAGTTGTTTTATATTATTGTATTATATAACTAAACATTTATGTTTATAAGTATCATTAAACATACTTTTAAATGATGATTCTTGTTTTAATATGTAAATTATTCATAAAAATCACTTTGCCTTTCCAGTCATATTTATTTTCATAGATACTGTAATAAAGAAGGAGTTGTTCAACACTTTTGTACCTTTTATAGGAGAACAATTGTGTACCTTCATTTCAGTTGTACCATAAAAGGCACAGAACAGTATCATAAGAGGCCTTTTCAGTACCATATCACTGAAAAAAATGATTCAATGCTGTTTCCTTGGGTTTACTTAATTTTTTTACGTTAAGTGGCTGTAAACAATTTATTTGGGCTGAATTTAAACAAACTAATTAAGTTTAACATTATTAAATGTAATTTGTTTGTTTAAATTCAGCCCAAATAAATTGTTTGCAGCCACTTAACGTAAAAAAAATTGAGTAAACCCAAGGAAACAGCATTGAATCATTTTTTTCAGTGATAAGGTACAATTTTTACAAAGGTACATAACTGTTCCTCAAGTTATTTGTACCATCGTGTACCTTTTTTTTTGAGAGTGTACTTTAGATGTGGATGGCTACCAGTTCTTAAAAATATCTTCTTTTTTGATCAATAGAGAAAAAAAAACTCATAAAGGTTAGGGACCTCTAGTAAATTTCTGGTTCTGGGAGAACTACCCATTTAAGTTAATTTACATTTAGACTTTACTTACGGAAAGCATAAAAACATTTCAATGTTATTATATGGTCTTATTTATCTTGGACCAGTAAACTCGTCTTTTGCCTAATTTACACCACGGATATCTCAAGTGCATGTACACTCTAAAAAAAAAAGGTTCTTCAGTGGTTCTTCAGAAGTTCTTTGCGATATTTGAGGTGCTATTTAGCACTTTTACTGTGTAAAGAACCTTTAAAGCACCATAAAGGTTCTTCAGTGGTTCTTTGGGGGGGGGTTAAAGTGCTATATAGCACCATTACTACTGGTAAGCACTTGTTCTTGTAGCTAATTCTCATAACTATTATGCCGGTTTTATTTACGGAAAGGGTAAAGTAACATTATGAGCACCTTAAAATATAGGTGCTATATAGCACCATTTGACAAAAGTACTATATAGCACCTATTTTTTTTAAGGTGCTGTATAGCACCAAAAAAGGTTCCCCCCTCGTTACGACCAAAGAACCATTTTTGGTGCTATTTAGCACCTTTTTTTTTTAGAGTGTACTATATTTTATATAGAATACTTTTAATATAGCTCTCTATGGGGCTTTGATTAAGACTTTACATATTTCCCAGATTTGATTTCAGCATGTCGAGCGAAACACAATCGGAATAAGGGCTATTTGGTCGCTCGTCGGCCTGTTGTGGTTTAGAGTGTTTGTCTAGTGGTTTGGAAAGAACTGCTGGCTTTTAGAAGAGTTGTGCTCTCTAATAAGGTGATGAGAGCGAGGCTTTTTTAACGATGTTAGTGGAGATCCTCGAGTTCAGCATCACCGAATCTGTCGGCATTTATCTTGTTTTTCTGGCCTCTCCTAATTGCGCGGCTTCTCTTTCAATCTAAGTCGCTCTAATAAATGCATCTTGTCATCTATTCGTGAAGAAAACCGACGGGGATAAGCAACAGTTGCAGTTTGCTGCAGAAATTCCTATGAGTGTGGCTGCGGCTTCTTTTCATAAAAATCGTATCCGTCATTAAGACATAAATTAGATTTTGACACACACGGGCAATTGAATTTAAGCCCCCCACTCAGCCCCCAAAACGATGAAATGAAGAGCAGGGCCTGCAGCTGCTATTCAGATGAAGGAGATAATTGGCAATGAAAAGTCACTGCGCCGCATTATGTTGTCTGCGGGATCATTGTTCATTTTCCCCTTGCTGTTGAAGACTATATTGAAAACCCGAGTGTTTCTTTTCAGTTTTCAGTATTCACCGTGTGTTGCTTGGTTACTGGGAATGGGGGGAATCACCCACTGTATCAGTCGGGATGGGCCGCAGGCTGGCCCCTTGCGCCACAATGCAACTTTTGTGAGAAGGCGTTGACACAAATTAATGACACTTATGCAATACGGCAGTTATGAAGCGCTTATAGGGCAATATTGCATGGCACTGGAGGTGAGACCATACGCTGGAGTTTTTTAATGCATCACGTTGGAGTTACCCACATGTTTGATGTGAATGTGTTTAGTAAAATTTTGTGTTTATTAGAAATACCACGTTGACTCCCCCCCATGAGTTTCTAGAAAATCCTCCACAATATAATTGTATTGGAATCCGCTAAAGTTGCTTGCATTTATTGTTAATTTAAGTGGTAATGAAAGGGTTTCATGAACCCGACGTCTTGTAGAGATACAAATAAATTGTTCATTTGGTACAAGAGTAATTGTTTGAGAAGGCCTAACTTCGGAACAGTGCACCTGACATCGTCCCATTGATATTTTACATGTGGGATTTTATTAATTTCACATCAAATTATGTATTATTCGACTTCTGTAACATGTTAGTTCTTATTTTATGTAAAAAAAGCACAAAAAAAAACAAAAAACAACAACAATTTGGTTCCACTTTGCACAAACTTCACACCAAATCTGTGCACACTCTATGCAAAACAACTTCTAAGTATTACACTGAAGACTACTTAGAAGTATTACAAGTGTTCATGAAAGCAATGCTAGAAAATTACATCAAATGGATTCCACCCGAGATGACCTTTATATGTTAGAGGGCTTTAGTCTATTATAATACATAAAGTGATAGAGGTAATTTTTGGAATACATTGTCTAATTGGCTTTAAAGATCATGAAGGACCACTTATTTTATGATAATTCTAATATTCTTGTATTGTGTTTCGTTAGAAGTTCTTGACAATCAAACATGATTTTGTGACAACAGAATGTTTTTTTTTTAACTCAGTTATTTTGAAAATTATTACCAACACTGTTATGCTCACCAGAAACACGGCTTTATTTAGGCCCAACAAGCCGTAGGCCTTATTTAAGTTTAACCGAAAGAGTAAAAAATAGGCAATATTAACTTTATTCAATCAGTCTTTTGTCTTTAATTTTTGCTATGTGTTTGCAAGACTCGCTTTTGAAACGAAGCAGACAAAGATGTAGCCTATTCCTATCACCCCGAGCAGAATGAAAGGAATCAAAGGATTTTTTTCCCCTTAAATGGGCTAATTTTCCCCTTGAATTATGAAAGTAATGGCTAGGTAACACTCTGTGCACAGTACCCGACGGCTTAAGTCTTAAATCCTTCCACGTGGCCTGGCTAGTCGTGGCAATTAGAGCTCATTATAGACTCATAAAGGCTCTCATTTGTGGGATTACTTAATAGACAATGAAATTTTATCGTGAAGCATTATGTAGAGAAAAAAATAATATTGAAGACTGGACGGTATGATGGGCGCGCGCCGCGAATCATTCCGCATGGGTTGTCAGTCATTCTCTCTCCCTCTTCTCTCTTGTCTCATACGCCGTGTTTCATCCATTACAACAATTACAGACAGAATGACAGATGTGTTTGTTTTTTCGCCTACCCAATTCAGCCCATTTTAAAGTCATATTCTACCCCTTTTAGGAGCAAGACGCTGATTTTAGCAATTATATGCCCGTGAAAGCGTCTTGGTGATATTAGCACTAAATGCTGATATGAAATCGTCATTACGGCGCTTGAACTCTGCCCTCAATTATCATTAGTAGTTTTTCCGTTCTATCATAACATCCATAAAAGCCGCCCCGAACGAGAGCCCATTTTTCTGTGTTTTGCATGGTATTGAAAAAGATTAGGTGTCAGGCCTGTAATTGGGTTTTGGGCAAAGATAATTGCAGCCTACAAACGCAAGCAGTAGCTACAGCTCTTTCAGACTGACAGCGTTACTTTCACTGTAATCTTCAGACAAGATTTGACGAGATGAAGTCTCTTCCGAAAGAACAGGAGGCAGACTAAAACCTGACCGACCGTTATGGCGAGACTTAACCTCGTCAAAGCTGGCTCGCGCGCGCCACTGGCCTCCGCGCACAGTGTCTGGAGGTAAGAGGCGTACGCGCGCAGATGAAAGTGGAAGTTCACCCCGCTGCTGACCCGCCGAGAGATCAAACCCGCTAATTATTGTCACAAGATGAGGGATTAACGCATTTCTGAAATAGCTGGCTGTTTATCCACTCCAAAACCTCCATAATAAACACTTTCTAATTGAATCCTAATCGCTATCAAATTGCAAGCGCCCAGACTCCACTGAGAATCATAAATCTTTAATTGCCGGCTCCAGATCTTTGCAAACAGACGTGAACCAAGATTATAACTGAATTTGAGTTGAATAGGTACTGTTTTAATCGATTGTACTAGAAGATTCATCCTACTTTTTCTCTTTTACAAAATGTTTTAGTACAAATAATTCTTTGCAAAACGGTGTGAAAATTAACCATAAACCAAAAAGTATGGTTATTTAATTGATAACCACCAATATAATAATAATATTGAACAGTTAGTTATACCACAACCAAGGGTGTGGTTCTCCATATAAGCAATCTGCTCAAACAAACGAACAGATAGATAAATAAATAAACCTGGTTTCTACAATTCTGTTAATAATTTCATAGTTCATTTTCGTAATGGAATATTTGTTTTGGTGAATCTAGTTCATTGTTCACCACTAAACCTATATCGTGTTTTCCCCTTTTAAACGTGCATTTTTCTAAATAATAATAATAATAATATAAAATAAAATAAAAGATAAGGATTTATTAATTTAAGAATTTTTTAATATGCTTATGAAGTATTTAGTGTAAACAAAACGTCTGGAGGTTAAGCGCAAAAACTACAACGTTCACTTCGTTTGAAAGATTGATATCAAAAGTTGTTTTCCTTTATTACATTTGGATATTAAAATTGAATACAAATGCAGCGATGAAACCGCAGTTGGTTCTTTGCAACACTTTATACAATGATTTTTCTATTTTTTATGTGACATTTGCCATACATTTAATGATGCGTCGTCTATTAAACGTATAGGTCAAATTGGGGAGGCTCTGGGGATTTAACAAAGTATAAAGAGCATTGTGGATGAAGGAAGATATTTTATATAAATGTAATTTGTGTAGTTTTGCTAACAGTCTGCTTTGTTATTTGTCAAATTTGTTACATGAAGTGCTGGCGAAAGTATTTATGCAACAAAGCCAAGCTTATTGAGAAATGTAGGCCTTTTTAACATCAACTGAAAATCTTAATATTAATCTAGTGTTAATATTAATCTATTAATCTAATTGTTGATATCTCAGTAGGAGCTCTTGCCAAAGCTGTTATGCCACTTTGCTTGTGGAGGAGCGCAAACCGCAAAGACTGCATGGGCAAAGATTTGATTGGAGGTTCGCATGGGCATCACGTGTCCCGGGACACTAGAGGTACTAAAGCCCCTAGGCCGTGAGCGCACGTGGGTGACGTTAGGGCCGGCCCTCTCCAGGGACCCTTTTGTTGAACTATCAAACATAAGCCAGCTCCCGAGGGCTTCAGAACAGTTTTGAGACCACCGGGCACCGCGCAAGTTCTTGGAGCATCGCCATCAGTGCGGTATCACTGACAACATCAGCATCTCGCTCAGACAGGAGCAACCATGTCGAGGTCTTTTTACGTAGACTCTTTGATTATCAAGGATCCCGCGCGCCCGACTTTGAGCGAGCACACGGGGCAGGACTTTCTCATCCCCATTGGCATGCACTCTCCCGGCATGATGAGCGTCACTGCGCCCATCTGCCCGTCCCGGAAAACCGGCACCTTCTGCGTTTGTCCGCTGTGCGTATCCTCACACATCCACTCTCCCCGCGGCGGGATCCCACTGCTCAAGGGACAGGGCTTCACTGCCGGTGACGCGGCTTTC
Source organism: Danio albolineatus (assembly GCA_903798035.1). Classification (NCBI taxonomy): domain Eukaryota; kingdom Metazoa; phylum Chordata; class Actinopteri; order Cypriniformes; family Danionidae; genus Danio; species Danio albolineatus. The sequence goes on from CAIGQQ010032164.1 coordinate 4,650,218, forward strand.
TGCCAGAGGATGGCACACCAACAAAGCCCCGCGTTAGCGCACCCGGGACACGGACACGCGCCTGTCTGCACGCCCACAAGCTTCAGCGTCACTGACCCTCGGAGGTACCACTGCCTGTCTCTAGGTGAGTGAATGCGCGCGCATGCTTATACACCTGCTGCTGGCCATGATGCACTCTACCATTTAGCAAAGGAAAATCGATAGAAGTCGTTATGCATTGATCTCTCTCTCTCACTCTCTCTTTCTCTCTCTCTCTCTTTACTTCATCTTTCAGTGAAACAGACTGAATAGCAGTTTTACGCATTTGTATCTAAAAAGATATAAAATGATGTTAAAACAGTTTTTTTTTTTGCAGTGAGTACGCACTTAAATTATCTTCAATTGAAATGGGTTCTTTCTTTTATTTTCAACAGGTGCATCTGACAACAGCCACATACAGAACGGCAAACGGATGCGCACCGCTTTCACCAGCACTCAGCTGCTCGAGTTGGAACGCGAATTCTCGTCTAACATGTACCTCTCACGCTTACGCAGGATCGAAATAGCAACATACCTGAATCTGTCAGAGAAACAGGTGAAAATATGGTTCCAAAACCGACGCGTTAAGCACAAGAAAGAAGGCAAAGGTACGCAAAGGAGCGCGCACGCAGGATGCAAATGCTCGGGCAGCCACTCGCACTATCCCCGATCAGAAGACGAAGAATCCCTGTCACCTGTATCAGCCACAGAGGAGAAGGAGACTTCACCTATTTAGGGGCGTCACAAACATTATAGACTTAAATTTTGTACCATACGTGGCACTTTTAAACGTACGGATCGGACGAAGCTACTGAGTTTATGGAACGTTGACTTCTTTTTCCATAACCCAAAGTGTGTGGAGGTGTAATCAGTACCACTGTGTTCCCACAAATCACTGTTTTACCCTGACACTCAAGTCAATTGTGTGTTTTATCAATAAATCACTGTGACAGAATACTTTTTTAACAGGTTAAGTGAATTCTGGTAATTCATTTTCTTCCCTGTTCTGAATAAACTTTGAACTCAAGAAGAAGATGAAATATTCCCTGTTTGATATTGTAAATATACAAACTGTTAATCCTAGACTACTGAGAAGCTGTGATTTTTTTTTCATCTGAATTTTATGTATATATTAATGAAAATGTGTATATTTGTATTTATTTAAATAAAACATACACCTGTGACTATACTCGTGAGTTCTGGGGTTTATTATCAATTATCCTACTGCACTTTTACACCTGTTTAAATCCTACCCTAAAGATTTTAATATAGCACGCATGAATGTAAATACACTAAGCTGAACCAAGTCAATTTAAATTGAATATAAATGAAAATTAGAGAGACAAAATGCGACAGTTGAAGTTCATGAATTTGTTGCATTTCAAGCAACAAGTGCACAAATAGTATTAAGACTCCAAAAGCCTTTGTTTTGTTACGAAAACAACACAAAACCTTTTGACCCATTGAATACGCTTCAAAGAGAACACAATAAATTCCATTAAAAGCTTCACGAATTCTATCATATGAAAGACTCACTTGTTAGCTTGTAGATACGATTAGTGCTTATTTTATGTTATTGTTTTTGACAAAATTCTGGGTGTTTGTCAGATGGTCTTTAAGTGTAGTATTATTTATAAATGATATACGATATATTTTCACTTAATTTTCAGTATTCATCTCACATATTCTCTGCTAGGCCACAAAAAAACCTAAAGGAGAAAAGTTGTATCTCACGAGCCAGGTGATAGTCAATTATACCTCTATTCTGTGTGCGCTTTTCAAGAGACGGTTGTCCCCCTGTTAAGTTAATCCGAAAGGAGTTTAATTGCAGTTTTTTGTCCCACGTTGGTTGCTTATGTAGCAATTCCTTCAATACGAGCGAGGGAAAAAAGCTACGCAGAGCTGGCCAAAGGCTTTGACAGGTTAGATTGTCCTGCCAGGAACTCGCATTTAGTCGGCGGACCCCCGACGGCGGCGAGCTCAAGGCCTTTCACGAGACGTCTACAGGGTTCCTCCGCGCGCGAGAAAACGATTTAGTCACTGTTTCATTAGGCACTATTTGAACCTTTCAACTTGGGCCAAATTGAGGGGGCATGCTGAAAATTGAGGGATTACGTAGGAGGGGTGATAGGAAATTAGCGAACGCTTAATTTAACTCGTGTTCCGTCAGAGTTTGGGATACATTCCTAATTGAGAGGGGAAGCAGGTGAAATTTTGGTCCCACGCAGGTCCTTTCAGAGGGGGAATAAATGGCCTCCTTTCACGTCTCGCTTCACGATCATATATTATCGAGGGAAGGCACCTAATGAATATATATTGAATTTCTTATTAATCGAATTAGACTTCACCCCTCGCAGGTGCGAGAGAGAAAGAGCTCCCGACAAAAGAGTTTGCAGCCGTTTCAGGACTGACTCCCGTTTTTCAAACGTGACACGGCTGACCCCGGACAATTGTCACTTGTTACTTTATTAATATTCTATTCAAGTTTGGCGTTTGGAACTATAAAACTGCTAAGTTCATTTACGTTACTTTAAAATGAAACTAAAACGAATACCTAAAATAGGTCTTCATTAAATTAATTTTTTTCCATTTGTTTATTTAGGTGAGCAGTTGTTTTTGCTGTTTTTTTCCGTTCTGTTGGCTAATTGTACTGTAAGGCAAGGTAATGCAAGCTTTCAACTGATGTTATGGCATTTATCATCGCTTGTGTTACTTTGGTAGCCTATTAGTTGAGTAGCAGGTAGTCTATATTATATAATCCGGTCCTTAAACCAAATATTAAATGGAAACAAAGTACAGCTCCGCTTTTAAATGATACTCGCTGTCACAAAATGGGCAATTACGCATGACAAAGAGCAATTAATAGAAGCCCCTTTTAGGCGCTTGCAGCTGCTTTTGCCTTGAGAGAAGTGGGGCACTCGGGCAATGAATGCCTCCCAAACCTGTTTTGTCCTCAGTCGCGGAAACCGCTTCTCTAATACTGCAAAGTTGACGTGACACTCTTTTCGGGCTTTTTCAGCATCGTTTGAGCTCGAGGACATCGTTTGGGCTTCCCGTCCAAAACCGATTGTTCCAAAGATGATGGGACTGGGAATTCTAGACACGTGTCCCATCAGTGCTGTCCATGGTGACTTAATTTAGTGGGAACTCGGTCATCACACAATATGTCCTGAGCGCTTTTGTGGCGCTCTCTAGAATGGGCCCTTTCTGAGACTTGTCAGCTCCTCTTTAAGGCGTCCTATTGTTGCACTCCTGAGCGTGCCCACTATATTATCAAGTGTGCTTAGTGGCTTTGCTGGATTAAAATGTATAGCCGTAGTAAAAAAAAAAAAGAAAAGAAAAAAAAAAGTCAGCTTTGAATGAGATAATATATGATTACCGGTATATTATATTTTAGAAGAAAGAAGTCATTACGTTGGCCAACTCGTTCCTGAACTATAGGGCCTGCTATTAGTGGACTTGTAGTTTCCAAGAGTGAAAGTAATATAAAAATTCTGAATAAGGGAGAAAAATACATAGATAAAATATCATAACAGACTAGCATATGTGTAGATTTAACACTTGATGTTCTTTTGGGATTCATTTGGTTCAGGTTGGCCTTAGTAAATCGGCCTAACAATTCATTAATTTCAATTTTAAGATTGTTCATATCTGTCCTGTGTGTGACTTCTTTTTATATAATTGTAATATTCTGGGTAGTATTGTCGACTCTGTACAATAATTAATTGTTCCTATGTGTCTTGTGTATGTGCACAGCAAAAAAAAAAAATCAGTGTACATTTAACTCAACTTGAGTTTAACTTAACACTCCTTGGATGTACATATGACTCTCTCCATGTTGGGGTTAAAATAACACTTTCTAAAGTGTGAGATTTGTACATTACTCACAGAGTTCATTTTAACACTGTAAGAGTTTATTCTTACATCAAACTGGAGTGTGTGTTACCCTTCAAAGTGTTAATATATAACCTTTTTCCTATATTATCAATTGGTGTGTGTGACGGATAACAGTGATCAAATATGTTGAAAATAGTTTTAATTTATTAAATGTTCGTTAATCTTTTCAGAAATAATTTCAATTAACTCAACTCTTTGCATTTTAAAATGCAACAAGACATGCTTCAAGTTTAAGTAAAACAAACTTGTTTGATCACTGTTTGTCCAAAAGAACCAGTTCAAGTAAAAAAAATGGACTCCCCATCACTAGTGGCAAACACACTGCATATTGGGTTAAAAGTTTAACACTGAAAACAAAAAAAAAACTCTTAAATATACACTCTTTCACACTTGTGGATTAAAATGTACTCAAGTTTTAACACCGAACAACACCAAAAAAAAAATCACACTGCATATTTAACACTGGAATTTTTGCTGTGTGTCTTCTTTTTATAGTTGTAGTATTCTGGGTACAGTATCGTTCATTTTAAGTTCATAAATTGATTGCTACGGCATCCACAATTTTTGGTTCCAGCACCTATGAATGATAACTACGTTTGGTGACCTTTTTTAGCTAATGTTTTCAGTTTCGTGTAGATTAGCCGTTGTAAACGAACAGGAACTTAAGTTATCCCCTTAGTGTTGAGGATCTGAACACTTTTAGGGGATGAAATTATATAAAAATCATGACCAAGACATGAGTTATTATTTGGACACACAATAACATGACTATGCTCTTTTAGAACCCAGTAATTTGAATCATTCAGGACTGAAAAGGTTACTTCACTATTGCCCTGACATTTAGGAACTCACCGAAAACATCGTTGCGTAAATGTTTACTCTTAACAATTAACACCCTCTGTGCCAAACGCCTCTGCCGACTGTTAGTGTTCAAGCTAAACCTTTCTTCATTATGATGCATTTGCTGCGAGCAGAGCAGCAGCGCCTCCACCCCGCCTCTACGCCCACTAATATATAGCCGATATAGAAAAAACGGCGAGCTTCAGCACGCTGGACAGCGCGTGTGTGAAAGCAGCGCGTCAGAGCCCATTGACAACTGACCAATCAAACAATCTGACTCCACTGCTTCTCTCATCAAACCAGTGCACAGAAGAAGAAAAAACAGTCACAGGCTTAGAATTTGAGTCACAGTTCTGAATTGATGTTTTGTTTAGTCAATTTATCTTGATAATATAATGATACAACTGCCAGCGGATAGCCCATTTATGTTATCTTTTAAAGCATGTTGTTCTTTATTAAAAACCAATAATGCCAATTTAAGTCTTTCACTTTGAGTTATTAAATATGAAATTAAAAGACAATCACAAAATATAATTATTTCCCCTTTTAAGATTTATGATTACTATCCTCAGTCAATGAACCGAATTTGTCATCTGTGCTGTCAGTTGGTTATGCAATAACATATCCAAAGCAGAATTTTCTAGTCTGTTTTTGAATAACTATTTATTTCATTCTTTCACACACATCATCGCATTCTCTGTTTTATGGGGACTTAACCATATATAATTTCAATCAAACTATATGTTTTCCTCCTATAGTTTGACTGATGCACAGAGAGATTCTTCATGGGACTTCCCATAGACTCAATGATGATTTTTATACTGTACAGATACCCCATAACCCCTAAACCACAACAATGTGTATTTTACATTTTAATGTCCTCAAGATGATTGATATACTGAGATTTTAACATAAGTACTAAACCTACCAGTAAATTTAACATTCACCGTAAACAATCTGCAGTTTGCATTATATAAATCATATGGTTTAGTGTGGTTGGAAGTTGTTTTCCTAGTGAAATTACCCAGTGATGCCGATTTTATCATTTACTTCAAGTAAACATACACACACGCACATAAATAACATAAAGGCCTAAATCAAAATATCAAACCCCAAATCTGTGCTGTTATTGCACGCTTTATTTTTTGCAGTTATCGTGCTGCTAAGAAAGTTGAAGCCATTTGTTTTGATGTGGATTGTTTTTCGATTCCGTTTATATTATCCCCAGAGGGCTTTTTAACTCTCTCTCTCTCTCTCTCTCTCTCTCTCTCTCTCTCTCTCTCTCTCTCTCTCTCTCTCTCTCCTCTCTCTCTCTGTGTTTTTAGTGAATGGGCTTGAACTACCAACTGGAGAGAGATTAATAGGCTCTCCCACAGATGGAATGGACATATACGCCACCATGTGGTAAGAGTTATCTGTAGATGCAGCCAGTATATGCAGCTTTTCCTTCTTCAAAAAGGACACTCCGTCGAAACATCAGAATTGCCTCTCTCTGTATGAGCATATGCCTGTGAAAGTGATTTATTCGTCTTGGCGTCAGTCAAACTCATAGGAGGTCGACTGCAGTGCCGGTGTCCCGGAGCTGACTCTAATTCTCCCGCCCGCTCGCGCATACTGGACATTCTTCTCAACTGAAACGAGCATTTCCGATCAAACAGACATAAGCTAATGACCGAGTGTGGAATAGGCTACTTAACAATATCTTGGTTTGGTATTTACTGACAAAACGTGTCAAATAAATAAATACATACATACATACATACATACATACATACATACATACATACATACATACATACATACATACATACATACATACATACATACATAAACCTACCAAAAAACTTCTTCACTTTGTAATGAACGTTGTTATTGAGGGAAAAAAGTATGTAATAACAAGCTGCTAATAGTGTTGCTAACAACTTCTTTAGTCAGACGAGCTGCTTCAACTGACAGCTTGTATCTCACCAAACAGTTTCAAAGTAGGTGCCAAAAATAACGAATCAGAAACTTATTTAATCTAGCGGAAATGTTTGGTACTGCGCCCAAAGAAATAATGTTTATATATATATTTATATATATAAATTTGTGCAATTAAATGGTAATAATGATGATGATAAAAATATTACGTTTCTTTCTCCCAGACAGTTAATCAGTACTTTCCATTGACGACAATTTGCCAAGCTTTGCCAAAACCAAACTACTAAAATAGATCCATAATTAGTGATAGGCTATTCATTTTTGTCAAATTTATTATTTAGTAATTAATTAGTTTAATTAGTTGCATATTAAGACTGAACGAAAAATTCCTGTCTGGATACTTTAACTTACACAGCATTTTTTCTGGCCATTTTTGGATACTGTGTTGATCAAATGCATTCGGTCAAATTTTTGAATTTTTAAAGACTCTTTAATTGAAAAGCCTGTTATGCAGAAACTCTACGAAAACAACAACATACAGCAACAGTTGAGTTATACCTGTAGAATTGTTCCTATTGGCAGCAAAGTTTTGCTGACTTGAGTGCATTCAACGGATTCCAAACTAAGTACCGATCGCCGCTATTTCTAAATGCTTCAGTTTTAGTCTCAGAGATTAGAGTCTTTTGTTTCCAGAACAAGGGACTCTGTTCTTTTGAGCGTTCGGGCGGCACGAACATGTGGAAATAATTGTACTGAGCAACTGGAGATGTGTGTTTCTCTGCGAGGGTGAGCTGCAAGGCTGGAGGGCTCCTCGAACCGGCTGAAGGAACAGCGGAGAGGGCTAGAGGTGGCCAAGCCTGCCCCGGGGCTTCACTCAACACATACCGGCTCACTCATCTGCACAAAGCTGCAAATCACCGTGCGGTGCGCCGCGCAAGGTACTAATTCATAATGAGCCATCATCTGCGGCCTGGCATGTCTTAGAAAAGCCGAAGAAAAAAAAAACAGGAAATATGTTGTCATTTGTAGGAGTTTGACAACTTTCAGGTATCGAATACAAATTATACAGCATGTCTTTGATGTTATTTATTCAAAACGCTGTATTGAATAAGAGAGAGAGAGAGAGAGAGAGAGGGAGAGATTAAAACGAGAACCACTAAATGTGTTTCTTATGTTAGAGCGCCCCCTGCGTAAACACGCGTGCGCCTGTGATGGAACCCCATTTTTTCTGCTGAATGAGCTATTTCAGAAACACACTGTACTCGACGCTAAATTAACCATTATTATCTGAGAATCTCATAATTTATTTACATTTGTTCAGTGTGCCAACCTGCGTGCACTCCAAAGTGCAGAAACCACACAATACAAGTGTAAGTAATTTTGAACCAATATCCACAAAACAATGCGCAAAAACTGCAGCAACAGCAAGCACCCCCGAAAAGCACAATCATCTAAAAGCTGAGCGTGAAGAATGGAGCGTGATGACAAGGTTAATCGAGTTACCGAATGTAATTGTGCATTCCCAATTCTTTGATTTCTTTCCTACCTAAGCCTGTATAAAAACACTTTTAATGGGTCACTTGACTTCATTGTCCCCGCAAAAAGATCCCTTTATTCCAAAAGGGCCCCTCTTAGACTTTACAAAAACATATGGTCCTTTTCTTCCCCGCTCAACCTCTTTTCATGCACCTCCTTCAGAACTGCAGAGCACGGAGAAATCTGACTCCTCTTCGGAGTTGCAGTGTGAAAACACGGACTCTTATTTTGAAAGGACGCCTGGGGCAGAGGGAGAGAGAGGAGGGGCAGTTTCCTGAGAGTTATTTACTTTGAGCCAGATGATTAGTTCTCTGGGAAGGATGGACTGTAGCATTGAATCAATTACAGGTTGCTGTTGCATAGGCGCATTTGTGTGAGTGGCCGTGGAGCAGGACGGAGGAGCGCAGCACAAGGGAAAGGATTACTACTGCTTTACAACTGAGGACCCTTGGGCTGATTAGAGTATTTTACAAGAGCTTTGCCATTCATTTTGGCTGTTCTTTTTATCAAAGGGAACAACCAAAAGGGATTAAAAAGGTATTGTATGTTTAAATTAGTTTAATTAGTTTCTTTTGAATTTTCGTTCATGCAAGGTTTCCCTCGAAAACGTTTGAACCTCTGAACATAATTGCACTTACTCAGGATTAAACAATTAAAGGTGTTCTTTATTTTCTTTTTTTAACAGTTGAGGTTTTTATTAATTAGTTCTATCTATTGTTGAAACGACCAGTACAGAGAAATTAAACATGCAATCTTACATATAAGTAAATAAATTAAAATGCATTCGATTTATTAACTTTTAAATAATATTTTTTAAAATAAAGTATTTTTTTTTCCATCAACACTCAATGGACACGTCATTTTCTACCTCAGAAAAAGAGATTTTTCTTTTATTCTGGACACTATTGCATCGTGCAGGATTATCCTTTCCCCCCAAGGAACAGCATTAACACCCGTAAAGTCAAAGCCGGGTTGTGCTGGATCTCAGTTGGAGCCGCAGGCGCGCAGCTGGGGGTGTCTCAGCCCGTGGAGAGGCGCTCCGCTGGCATCTAATGGCAAACACATTTCTGACTGGAATTGGAGACTTCTTTGTGCCTTAAAATTTAAATGGGATGTCCATTTCTTTACTGGATTACCGCTCAATGGATTAGTTGTCTTCTGAAAGGATTTTTTTATTGCAAATAGCGATGGAGAAGAACAAGGAGAGTTTGGCAAACTTCTTTGCCGCGTTCTGCGCTGAAGCCCGACTAGATGATGATGAAGCTGCATGAATGGGGAACTTCTCTCACATCTGGATTTACTTAATGCAATTTAGGTAGTATTTACCAAGGACTGATGAGACTGTGTTGCTTGGCTATGACTGTAATGAAACTGGAAAATCTTAAATTATCTTTATTACTTTTCGTTATTTTCTTGCTTTTTATTCTGGACTTTTAAACGTCTCCTCATTTTACACCGCTTTCTTTTAATCTCACTGAAATCATTTTACGCGTGAACTAACCAGGTGCTGCATGGCAACCCTCGCTCAGCTGTTGCCCGAAAGTGTCAAGCACGGCGGATCGGTTGTGTTTGGCAGCCAGTTGCGCATCTGTGTGTGTGTGGGCGCCTTGCGATGGGGGGTGCGCGCGGAGAAATGTGCGGGCGCTCCCGACACCGCTGGCCGGACAGATGAGCAGTACCAAACACGCATCAGTCTGCCATTCCAAAACGGATTCCCACGTCAATCCGATGGACTCCGCACAGAAAGGGGTCGACTAATTACAGTCTTACTCAACACCCCCGGATTCACCAAGGATAATTAGCTTGAGAGGGGTGACACGAGCAAACGGCAGCTCTTCAGTCGTCGCTGGATTGTAAAACAGTTTTCCCTCTTCACTTTGAAGAACAATTGCTGTACCCTTTTTTCAATTTCAAACTAAATGGACCTAGATTATTTTCTCTGATTTTGATTGGTTGTTAAACTTTTTTTCTCACAGAAAACAGACTTTAATAATTATCACATTTCATCCAGATATAACTGAGTTGTTGCAGAGCTAACCACTTTAGACTGATTGAGATTGACTGTCTGCTCGAGCGCTGATGGAACCCAGCGGTCCGAGCATCAGACAGAGATAAAACACGCGCGCGCGGAATGTCTGATTAGAAACAAGCGCTTAAACAAGTGGCTGGACTTTGTAATCATAATAATTTAAAGCTAAATCCAAAAATTCTGCTACAGCACTGTAATTGTTATTTGTCCATCCTCTTAGAAGAAAAAAAAATAGAATATATGTTTTTAATTTAGTTGATCAAATTTAGTTGTACAACAAACTGATTTAGACGGAGAAAAATAACCCATAAACCGCTACCTCCTTATTGTGCGCGCTCGAAATCACATTAAAAGGTAGATATAGGCACACTTTTAATCCTGATATTAAATGTGATATGTTATATAAAATCTGAAAGACGCATGTTTTCGTATAAAAGTTAAAAACACTTATACATGAAAGAAAAAAAGAGACTATGGAACAGCAGAAACTTGCTTGTATTGCTTCGGGAACATGTGTACTGTGTCTCCACCTGGTGGTCAAACAAAGCTGGCCGCGCTATCCAAAAGGCTGGCGTTCTTTTACAGACTGAACTGCGTCCAGACTCTTAAAAGACCCTTTATGTCTTGGCACTCAACCTTTCCAAAACTTTCTGCTGCCGATGATTCAATGCTGTCTTCAGGCTACCTGAGCTGTTTTCATCATTTACACTGGAGTAACCACATGATATCAATATAATACAACGCCGTTTGTTCTGCGCTTTAATTAGATTTGTCTGTGTGGTGTAAAGTACTTCGTCAACTCAATTTTTTGTGTTATATGAGTCGATTTTTGGGCGAAACGATGGCTCAGTGGTTAGCACTGGGCAAGTTGACGTTTCTATGTGGAGTTTGCATGTTCTCCCCGTGTCGACGTGGGTTTGCTCCGGGTGCTCCGGTTTCCCCCACAGTCCAATAGACATATAGGTGAATTGACCGTAGGTGAACTGAATAAACTAAATCGGCCGTTGTGTATGTGTGTGAATGAGTGTGTATGGGTGTTTTCCATTACTGGGTTGCAGCTGGAAGGGCATCCGCTGTGTAAAACGTGCTGGATTAGTTGGCGGTTCCCCTGGTAGAGACCCCTGATGAATAAAGGGACATAGCCGAAGGAAAATAAACGAATGAGTCAAATTGTATTGTTTTGTACAACCCAGAGCTGACCCAAAATTGTGCTTGTATTTTATATTATTTATTGTGTGTTTTTGTTTTGTTTTTTGTTTTGAATTTCACATTTCTTTACAGGTTTTAAATGGCATCCTCTTTTTCTTCTTTCAGCTGAGCACAATCTAAGTGACCATGGGATTCCTGAAGACACATCTCGTTTTTGGGATTGTCTTACTATGGGTGTTTTCAGGTATGTGGAAGGGGGAGTCTATTAAAAAGTTAGTTTTATTTTATTTAGTTTGTGTGTGTTTGGTAGTCAATATGAATTCCAATCGAACCAGTTAGTTATAAAGCTTGTGTAATTATTATGTGTGTTTGGTCATTAAAGGGATAGTTCAGCCTAAAGAAAATTGGTGTTAAATGAGACCAGAATAACTGGTTAGTTAAAAACGTTGACTAGACATGTTCATGGGCTTCATAATTAAGGTCAGAGGGAGATTGAATTATTTGGGGGCTCTAAGCAATTACAGCCATTGGGCCCCAAACAATACTAATATGCACCCTTTTTGTATTTTTATTAATTAATTTATTTTTAAGTCTCTACATTTTAAAAGATTTGTTTTCTTAAAACCAACTAAAAGTAATAAATAATTAATATTTTATATGATAATTCTAATTTTATATTTTATAATATATTAAAACGTTTCTGATACTAAATCTTTAGCTGATTTGACTGCTGGACACACACACATTTGCATTGATGTAATAAATATGTTAAAATTGTATTTGTTAGACGTTCACAATAGAAAATATGAACTATTTATATGATATAGGGCCCCAGATTTCTTGGGGCCCTAAGCGGCTGCATATCTCACTTATTGATTAAATCCACTCCTAACTAAGGTGAATTTAAAATCAAAGTGTGTTAGTTAGTTATATAGCTGCTTAGTTAGTTAGGTGCTTGTTTTGTGATAAATGTTAAAAATTACAGACTAGCCAGTCAGTATAAAAGTTGATGTAATTTGCTTGGTTATTAATATAGTCTTCCAAATCAAATGATGTTAATGAGTAAGTTCCAGTTATGTGCTTTTTGCTTGTTTGGTGATGAATGTGAGTTAAACTAAGCAGCAAGTTAGTCAATGTATGCAATGTAATTTGTTTGGTTGATTTACAAATCAACATTTTTAATGAGCTACTTTGCTGGTTAGTTTCAGTTTTGTTTTATTTTTTAATCTATTACTAGTGGAACGTTCTGTAACACTGTAGGTCACAACTTTAGTTTAGGTCACAATTCATGCTATTAACTACTGGCTTATTACCTGCCTATATTGAGGTAATAACTTCATTAGAAGTTAAAAAGGATGATGTTATTTTGCTTCCATAAGCCTACCTAAAACCTAAACCCAACTTGTTAGTTGTTGTTTGTTAATGTTTTTTCAATACTGTGAATTGTGACCTAAACTTCAGTGTTACCGAACTTTCATATGTTAAGTAAAGAAAAAAAAAAACTGAGAGAAATAAGCAAATCGTTAATGTGGAACCCAAAAAAAACATACATAATGTTATTTCTTTTTTTAATTATTACCAACATATTTTTTAATTTCACCACTTTTTTATTATGCAGTAATGAAACGAATACATTAAATATCTCCTTGCAGATGTCTCAAGGCCATGGCCAGTTATGAATACAGAGAAAGATGAATTTATGCTGACACCACATTCCGACTTCAACATCACTTGCTTTGGAAAGATGAGAGTAACATGGGTCGAACCATTACCGTTTAACATCAAAGTTCATTCTGGATTTAACTACAGTACTTTAATGATCACTGATGCGGAGGCCTCTAACACTCGTTACTACACCTGCCAGCATGAGGATCAATCTGAAAGTGAAACTGATATCTACATTTTTGTTCAAGGTACAATAGTGCTCATTTATAAAAAAAATAATTGGTGCGTTATGCAATCGTAAAATGATGCTCATCTCTTGTTTAACAGATCCCGAAGTTCCTTTTGTGTCTGAACACGATGCTGAGACAGATGAAATGGGCACAACAATCCCCTGCCATGTAACAAATCCAAATTCTCAAGTGATTCTCAGAGATCTGCAGAGCGGGGATGAGGTTACTGAGCTTTACGACCCCAAACTTGGCTTTTTTGGTACATTATCCCCAGGACAATACGTCTGTGAGACGAGTGTGAATGGCAAAACAGTGCGGAGCGTCGTTTATAATGTGACAAACTTGGGTAAGTAATACATAATTTATGAAATAGTTCAAGTTTTCAACATTATAATGGATCATTTTAGACAAAAACACACAAATCATGAGCTCATAAGATTACATGAGCATCAAGGGAGATGACATATTCTTGATGACCAAAAGTGATGACATGATTTTAAGTGCACTGCAGGTGTGAGATGCTGACGCACACTTACTTCATTTAGGATCAGTATAAAATGCTCGGAGAACATTTACAGTATAGCCTGTCGAAGGTCACAGTTTAAGCTTTGTTTGGGAATGAGTTTGAAAAAGAGTGATTGGGTGTTAAGAGCGCCACGGTGGCGTAGTGAGTAGCACGTTCGCCTCACAGCAAGAAGGTCGCTGGTTCGAGCCTCGAGTTTGCATGTGCTCCCCGTGGTTGCGTGGGTTTCCTCCGGCAGCTCCAGTTTCCCCCACAGTCCAAACATATGTGGTACAGGTGAATTGGGTAAGCTAAATTGTCCGTAGTGTATGTGTGTGAATGAGAATGTATGGATGTTTCCCAAAGATGGGTTGCGGCTGGAAGAGCATCCGCTGCGTAAAACAAATGCTGGATAAGTTGGCGGATCATTCCGCTGTGGCGACCCCGGATCAATAAAGGGACTAAGCCGACAAGAAAATGAATGAATGAATGATTGGGTGTTTCTACACTGGTCTTGGGCTTGGAGTGTATTTGTATACTGTAAAAAAGTGGTTGCTTTAGATTTTTGACTTTATACTTTCGAATAATTTCAATTTAAAGTACATTAACAAGATTTAAAATACCTTGTATGACAAAAAAAGTAAGTTGAATCATAGTTGAATCTTTAAATAATTTAAATTAACTTAAGAAATAAGACATTTTTGAATAATATTACAAATCATATCAAGTTTGCTCTAAAATAATGCTTGCATGTGTCTATTATTGACATTTTTTCTTGAAAATAATAACCCAAAGACTTCGACTAGGCCTGTTTTCACTGTCTCCACCTCCTGAATCGTACATTCAGCTAATTATAATTAAATAATTAAATATTCATCTTTTTTTGTGTGTGTGTTTGCTCTACTAAGCTAAAAAAAATCTTTGCGTGAAACATTTAATTTCTGTATTATTTGTAATTTCAGTGTAAAAAAAATGCATTTTGAGTCTGTCCCTACAAACTGGTCAGCTCTGTTATGTTGGTTATAAAAAAATTATAAAAACCTATATAAGGCACTTATTTAAAATAGCACGTGACTTGCTTCAAGTGATGTCACTACTTCTGGGGGGAAGCTCTGGAAGGCATTGAGGCATGTCATTTATAAAAAGGGGTGACGCAGTGGTGCAGTAGGTAGTGCTGTCGCCTCACAGCAAGAAGGTCGCTGGTTCGAACCTCGGCAGGGCCAGTTGGCGTTTCTGTGTGGAGTTTGCATGTTCTCCCTGCGTTTGCGTGGGTTTCCTCCGGGTACTCCGGTTTCCCCCACAGTCCAAAGACATGCGGTACAGGTGAATTGGGTAGGCTAAATTGTCCGTAGTGTATGAGTGTGTATGGATGTTTCCCAGAGATGGGTTGCAGCTGGAAGGGCATTCGCTGTGTAAAACATATGCTGGATAAGTTGGCGGTTCATTCCGCTGTGGCGACCCCGGATTATTAAAGGGACTAAGCCGACAAGAAAATGAATGAATGAATTTAGGAAAAAACATTCATTAATTCATTCATTTTCTTTTCGGCTTAGTCCCTTTATTAATCCGGGGTCGCCACAGCGGAATGAACCGCCAACTCATCCAGCATTTGTTTTACACAGCGGATGCCCTTCCAGCCGCAACCCATCCCTGGGAAACACATCCATACATTCTCATTCACACACATACACTATGGACAATTTAGCTTACCCAATTCACCTGTACCGCATATCTTTGGACTGTGGGGGAAACCGGAGCACCCGGAGGAAACCCACGCAACCACGGGGAGAACATGCAAACTCCACACAGAAATGCCAACTGGCCTAGGAAAAAACAAATTAGTTTTATTATTTGTCAATTGTAACTATAATAGTTCATTCATTCATTTTCTTGTCGGCTTAGTCCCTTTATTAATCTGGGGTCGCCACAGCGGAATGAACCAACAAACTTATCCAGCATGTGTTTTACGCAACAGATGGCCTTCCAGCTGCAACCCATCACTGGGAAACATCCATTCACACTCGTTCACACACACTAGAGCCAATTTAGCTTATCAAATTCACATATAGAGAATGTCTTTGGACTTGTGGGGGAAACCGGAGCACCCAGAGGAAACCCACGTCAACACGGGGAGAACATGCAAACTCCACACAGAAATGCCAACTGACTCAGCTGAGGCTCAAACCAGCCACCTTTTTGCTGTTAGGTGATTGTGTTAACCACTGCGCCCTGTAATAGTTCAGTGAAGTAACAGTTTATATCTAAAAAGCTATAGCAAAATGATGAAAATGCATACAATTAAACTTTAGACATGCCATGCCATCTGATTTGAGGTTGCATCTTAAACTAAAACAAATAATGTTGGAAAAGTCAACCCTGTTAGTGATTTTACCAGTTTTACAACAACCTTTAGTAATAGATTCAAATGACTCCTTTCACATTTAAGCATTTTGCATTATCTACATTGATATTGGATTCACTTTAGTATTAATTATACAGTTTGTTTTCTGTATGTCAGTCCAGTTTAAGAAAAGTGAATGAAAATGCCTGAAATCGACTCACAATCGTACAATGAATCATATGTTGTTTTGAATTATTGATCACATCATTTATTGCAGTGCAGCATTGATCATGTTTTGGACAATTTTGCTTGTATTAAAGCTACTGAGGCTCCTGAGGTTTTAGACCAGAACTTCACCATCCAACTGAGCGCCAGTATGGAGGATTTGAAAGAGGGAGATCCGGTCAACATCACCTGTGAGACTCCTCCTGGAATGGCTTTCCACCAACAGTGGCTGCATCCCCAAAAACAGGCAAGATTTACATCTGATTTATTTCTCTCTTTTGTTCTCTGTTTTGTGGTTATCTATTAGAAGAAAAACAGGCTTATCTGAAAGTCCAGAACTGAAGACGTATGGTGTGATGCAGAGGTGAAATTTCCTCACTCTGTCTTCAACAGTAGGAAGGAAATGCAAAAATGTGAGCCTACAGAAGTGAAGCTAGAAACCTCAAAGGAAAGGAGTGACACTAATTTACCATGTGCTTTGACCTGTGACCTGACCGTCCTGTGAGTGTTGAAGACAGATGTGCGCTTCTCACCTCTGTGCTCTTGTGAATCCACATGTGTGACGGCCAGGAACATACAAATAGTTGAATCAACAAGTTAAAAAAATTTGCTTCCTAAATGAAAGATTCCTGGTAGTAAGTTGTACTTAGGGATGGTGTTAACATGTTTGTAGTTCATATTTTTGTGTACAGAAATGTGATTGTTAGTTGTTGATGTTGAGTGTAAGTTGAAATGAAAATGAAAAGAGGTTTGTCAGTCAGTAAGTCTGTCAGATAGACAATCACTGTAGTTACAGTGTTAGTTGGATTTAGTAAACAAAATCCTGATGGTAAGTTCCAATAAAACTACAGTATGTTGGTTTTATATGACTTGTTGTTTGTGTGTACGGTGATGTTAGCTCCAAATCACAAGATGTTAGTGTGTTTTAGCTGATGTAACTCTTGCATGTGTCGAGACAAATAGAAGTTAATTAGTTATTTAGTTAGATCTATTCAGTGAAAATTACTTTAAAAATAACCAGATAGTTTTGGGATTATAATATTTATAATCTCAATATATTTATAAAATTATTATAATAGTTAGTTATTTTTGGATCTATTTGGTGTTGAGCATGAGTTTAGAACTTATAAGATAGATTAGGGGTGTTTATTTGTATTTGATTAGTAATGGGATTCTCTAATAAATAGATTTTATATTGTTATATTGTTTTTTTGTATTTGATCTATGTGAGAACCAAATTTAAAGATGTTAGTTAGCTATGGAAAGATGGATGGATCGTTGGTTGGTTAGTTAGTCGGTTGGTGACTTAGTTCCAGTTTTAAACATTTTGTTATTATGTGTTGGTAATAGTAAATTCTAGACAAGTTAGCTAGATTTTTTGTGTTTGATCAATGTGAGAACCAGCTTTAAAGATGTTAGTTTGTTAGTCAGTCAGTCAGTCGGTTGGTTGGATGGATGGTTGGTGGGTTGGTGGGTTGGAGACTTAGTTCAAGTTCTAAACATTTTGTTGTTATTTGTTAGTAATTGTAACTTCTGGACAAGTTAGCTAGATGTTTTTGTATTTGATCAATGTGAGAACCAAATTTAAAGATGTTAGTTAGTTAGTTAGTTAGTCAGTCAGTCCGTCTGTCAGTAAGAGAGTTAGTTAGTTAGTTACTTAGTTCCAGTTCTAAACATTTTGTTGTTATTTGTTGGTAATTGTAACTTCTAGACAAGTTAGCTAGATTTTTTTGTATTTGAT